>ML682003.1:7961349-8008924 GCA_007922195.1 Podocnemis expansa
TGTCACGGAGAACCCAGAAAAGCCTCTTGGATCCTCTCTGTTCACAGCCCACCAGAGATTCTGCTACGGTGGAGCTTTCTCCCATTCACCAGGGTCTCCACGCTACCTGTAGCCAGCTTCCCAAATCCAGGCCCAGAGAGTCCGATCCTTGCTCTGTCTGGTCTCCCTTGGGGGGGGTTCCTCCCCCTACGAGGGTCCCAGGCGCCCCAATCAGCAGTGACACTCAGCCAGTGTAGCAGTCAGAGGGTTTATTAGCAATCCACTTTGCACAGCAGCTAGGACAGTTGGCTCTCAGATCACCTAGGAGGGCAGATAGTAAACCCCCAGGACAAGCCCCGGAGGTCCTGCCTCTCCGACCTCCATCTTCCTTCTTCCCCCCTCCTCCCTTTGTTCTCCTCTCTATCCAGCTGCCCTGCCCCTGGTCTAAACCGGCCACAACCTGTCACCCCCCAGGGGGTCCAGGTACAGTCACACTAAAGCCTCTTCCCCCCTAGTGGTACCTATAGTTATCACACCCCTGTGTCCCATCACCAGAATACCATCACCAAAGAACAGGAACAGAAAAGAAGAACCACAATAACCCAAGAGGTTTTCCTACTTCATCACAGAGGCCATGCCCCCACCCAACATATGAATCAAGAAAGGCACCCTGGGAAGGAGAAGGGCAAAACTGTTAAATCAAACAAGCGTTAAATTGAAATAACATGTCCACACAGTGTTATTTCTATATAACAGTTTCGATCTAAGCCTCAGTGCGATTTAAAATGAGGTTTTATTGACTCACTCTAATCATCATTTTAGTTCAAGGAAACATCATGTGGACCTACACTTTTTTAAATCAAAATAACCAGCATTATTTCAATTTAAAAGCTGTGTGTGGACATACCTGGAGAGTTTAAGACAAGGTTTTAGGGCCAGTGGGTTTTAAGGCCTTTTGCAGGCCCCCAACTTCTGCACTTGAGGTGCCAGAGTGGGGAAACAGCCTTGACAGGAATAAATTCAGGTTTCACAAGAGCAGGTAACAACCCCCACTCTCCTCTCAGAGCCAAGATAAAAACCAGGAGTGCGGGTTCCTGAATTTTTGTCTCACCCCCACTCCTCATTCAAAGCTCAAACCTTCTTTCTTAAATATTTTTACATACCAGTTAATTTAGTTACAGAAACCATCGTTCTGAAAAAGATGAAGTGGCTAACAGCAGACTAGAACATGGACAAAGAAAAACCAGGTTAAAAAAGAAAAGTAAAACAAAGTAAGTTTTCTTTAACTGTTCAGAAATGCAACACTTGGAAGTATGCCAACTATCTTGAAGATATAATTGCCAAGCCAAACATGTACAAACTGTCTGTAATCCTAACCACTATCTGGCACCATCTGTTTATAATAGTAAATCTGTCCTGTATGTGGTCGTGTGTTTTATGTTGTGTGTGTCATGTAAAGGGTACAGTTACTTACCTGTAACTGCTGTTCTTCAAGATGCGCTGCTCACTTCCATTCTACCTTGGGTTTGTATGCACCAGTGTGCTCGAACACCAGAAGCTTTTCCCAGGCCGCCCTGTGGGACCAGCAGTGGCACCCCCTGGAGTTGGCGAGCATTCCACCCCGGTTAAATATCCCACTGGTCCGACAGGCAGTCAGTCCCTTCTTTCCGCAACTCCAAAGTGGGGATGGCAGGAGGGTGTGGAATGGAAGTGAGCAGCACATCTCGAAGAACAGCAGTTACAGGTAAGTAACTGTCCCCTTTCTTCTTCGAGCAGCTACTCACATACATTCCACCTTGGGCAGATTACTAGCCTTATGCTGGATGGTGGGTGGAGTTACAAGCACCAGAATGAAGAACAGCTGCGCCGAAGGCTGCATCATCCCTGGCTTGTTGCACTATTGCATAATGGGAGGTAAATGTATGAACTGAAGCCCATGTTGCCGCACAGCAGATGTCCGGAATCGGGACCCCAGCCAGAAAAGCCGCTGAAGAGGCTTGGGCCCTCATCAAGTGGGCCCTTATCCCGCCAGGTAGCGAGATGCGTGCTAGCTGGTAGCAAGTCTTTATACAAGAAACCACCCATTTTGAGATCATCTGTGATGACACTGGGTCTCCTTTCACGCAGTCCGCTACAGCTACAAAGAGTTGTGTGGTTTTTCTGAAAGGCTTCATCTGTTGGATGTAGAAGGCTAATGCTCTTCTTATGTCCAGAGTATGTAATCTCCTCTGCTGTCTCGACACATGTGGCTTGGGGCATAGCACAGGGAGAAATATGTCCTGTTTAAGGTGGAAGTGAGAGATCACCTTTGGGAGGAACGTTGGGTGAGTTCTAAGCTGCACTTTGTCTTTAAAAAAACATAGTATATGGGGGCTCGGAGGAGAGCACCTTCAACTCCGAAACCCTTCTGGCAGAAGTGATGGCGACCAAGAATGCCACCCTGTGTGATAAGGTCAATAGTGGACATGTAGCCAGTGGTTCGAACGGTGGTCCCGCCAAAACATGGAGGACCACATTCAAGTCCCACTGTGGGGAGGATGGCCGAACTGCAGGGAAAACATGCTCCAGCCCTTTCAGGAATCTTCCCACCACTGGGTGTGAAAAGATGGAATAACCAGCCACAGGTGCGTGAGCCGCCGCGATTGCTGCCAGGTGGACCTTTATTGAGGCCAGGGTGAGGCCTCCCTGCTTCAGTTCTAGCAAGTAGTCTAGGATGTCCCTCACTGGGGCGAGGTGCGGGTCCAAGCCCTTTCCTTGTGCCCATTTAAAGAAGCGCCGCCACTTGGCACTACACGTCACACCAGTTGAAGTTTTTCTACTGCTAACTAAGATGTGTTTCACCTGGGTTGAGCAGGACCACTCCTCCGCGGTTAGCCAGATAGCCTCCAAGCCGTCAGGTGAAGTGATTCCAGGTTGGGATGTAGAAGGCAGCCCCAGTCCTGGGTTAGGACATCAGGTCTCAGACGCAGTTCTTGAGGGGCGGCTATTGATAGGTCCCGCAGCATGTGGTACCAGTGTTGCCGAGGCCACGCAGGGGCAATCAAGATCACCTGGGCCCTGTCCCTCCGAACCTTCAGCAGGACCCTGTGAATCAGTGGGAAGGGGGGAAATGCATACATCGGGGTCCTGCCCACAACAGGAGGAAAGCATCTGGGAGAAAGTCCGGTTCCTCTCCCCTCAGTGAAGAAAACTTGTGGCACTTGCGATTTTCCCACATCGTGAACAAGTCGATTAAGGGAAACCCCCAATTGCAGAAGATCAGGGTCAGAATCTCCGGGTGTAGCGACCATTCGTATTGTAAGTTGAAGTGCCTGCTTAGGTGGTTGGCCTTGCTGTTTCTGATCCTGGGGAGGTGAGACGCTATAACATGGAATTTGTTGCTCACAGCCAGATCCCACAGACATATGGCTTCACGACACAAAGTTGATGAGCGGGCTCTCCCCAATGGTTCACATAGAACATGGCTGTGGAATTGTCCGTTAGCACCTGAACCGAGTGACCCCACAGGTGTGCTTGGAATATACAACAAGCAAGTCTGATGGCTTGTAGTTCCTTTACATTTATGTGGAGCCGTCTCTCCACGAGCGACCACCTGCCTTGTGTGCTGATGCCCAGGCTGAGATGTGCACCCCAGCCATGATCTGAGGCGTCTGTGATCAGTGTCACCAAAGGGGTGACCGTCCCAAATGGGACTCCCTCCATCACAAGGGGGGGGGGGGTCCTGCCACCATACCAACTGAGACAAGATTCTGTGGGGGACTGACATGGCTCTGTCCATCAATTGCTTGTAGGGATGGAACACTGAAGCCAACCATTCCTGGAGTGGCCTGAGCCTGAGGCAGGCCAGTGGGACTACGCTGGTGGACGCTGCCATGTGCCCCAGGAGTCTGAGACAATGTCTGGCTGTGGTGGTCAGGTTTCGCTTTAAGTCAGTAAGTATGTTGGTCACGGCCCTGAACCTGGCCACTGGCAGGAAGGCCCTGGCCCGAATCGAGTCTAGCGCGGCTCTGATAAACTCCAACCTCTGGACCGGACGCAACTGGGACTTCTGTTTGTTGGTGAGGAGTCCCAGGCGATGGCACAGGGAGCGGACCATATGTACACTGGCTTGCACCTGGCGCCGGGACCAGCCCCGGATTAGCCAGGCATCGAGGTACAGAAAAATGTGAACGCCGTTTCTCTGGAGGTGAGCCGTTACCACCGCAATACATTTTGTAAACACCCTCGGAGCTAGGGAAAGCCCAAATGGGAGGGCTGTGAACTGCAGGTGCCTGTGTCCTCACACAAAGCACAGGAAATGCCTGTGTTGTGGTTTGATTGCCACGTGGAAATAGGCATCCTGCAGTTCGAGGGCGGCGAACCAATCCCCAGGATCCAATGAGGGGATGATCTGTTTGAGAGTGACCATCCTGAACTTTAACTTCAACAGGAACCTGTGGAGGCTGCGCAGATCAAGAATGGGTCTCAACCCCCCACTTGACTTGGGGATCAGGCAGTACCTGGAGTAGAACCCTCTTCCCTTCTGGTCTTCTGGGACCTCTTCCACTGCCCCCAGTGAGAGGAGTTTGTTCACCTCTAGGTCCAACTGTTGTTCATGAGCGGTGTCCCTGAAGAGGGACTGGGAAGGGGGAGGGTTGTTGGGGAGCCTGGCACGGAACTGCAAGGAGTATCCATCCCGCACCGTTTTCAGCACCCAGCGGTCTGTAGTGATGGAGGCCCATTGGGGGTAGAAAGGGAAGAGTCTATTCAGGAATGGAAGCCTGTTCTTGGTTCAGGGCCCTCGTGGTTCCCGTCAAAACCACCGCCCTTGGTTACCGGAGTGGCGATGGTTGGTCCTCAGTGCCCTGCTAGGTGAGGCGTTTGGTCTGCCTCTCGGGGGTCTACCCCATCCCTATCTCTCTGCCTGCTAAGTCTCCTGGTAAATGACTGTCATTGAGACGACCCTGATGGGAATTGTGGTCAATTGGGACATCTCGACTAGCCCGGAGAAAATAGCCCCAACGAACAGAGGGTCACGGTAGAATCTTTCAGACCGTGCAATTTGGCATCTGTTTGGTCTGAGAAGAGATGTTCCATCGAAAGGCAGGTCCTGAATGGATTGCTGGACCAGTGGAGGCAGGCCCGAGGCTTGTAGCCACGCTACTCTGCACAGGGTGATTGCGGATGCCACTGTCCTGCCAGCCGAATCAGCAGCATCCCATGAAGCCTGTAAGGCTGCTCTCGCCACCGTCAAGCCTTCTTCTAGAATGGTATTGAAATCCAAGCGGCGGTCCGGTGGCAGGTGCTGAGCGAAGCATCTTAGGGAGTCCCAGAGGTTGAAATTGTATCTGCCCAGGAGAGCTTGATGATTAGCCACCCGTAATTGCATCGTCACTGATGAACAGAACTTTTTACCGAACATGTCCAAAGCTTTTGCCTCTCTGCTCGTTGGGATAGAGGCTGGCTGGCCCTGGTGCTTGTGCTGATTCACCACGTCCACTACCACTGAAGAAGGACTGGGGTGTGCATACAAATACTGGCACGTAGTAGCCGGCACATACTATTTCTTCTCTGTGCCCTTCGAAGTGGGGGCCACTGAGGAGGGCGTTTGCCACAGCGATCGAACAATCCGGAGGACGCCCTCATGGATGGGGAGGGCTAGCCTGGTAGATGCTGTAGCAGACAGTACATTAAATAATGAGTCTGAAGACTCCACCTCCTCCACCTCCAAACTCAGATTGGCTGCCAATCTGCAAAGCAGGTCCTGGTATGCTTTGACATCATCAGGTGGTGAGGAGGAGGTACCGTGTGACTCCCCAGCTGATGAGACGGACGGGGAACGTCGTGCAGTGGTGGCGGAGGACTGATGTTCTAGTCTGTCTGAGGCATCCTCTGACAGTGATCTGCGACCCCTAGACTCCTCCACTCTCAAGTTGCTGTGTTGCTGGGTGTCTTGTGGCAACACCCATGGCGTCCAGTAAGGCCAATTAGGTGGCCAGTACTGGAGTGGGGGGTCCCATCATAGGTGGCTGGCCGGTAGTGGGTCATGGCTGGTGGGTCTTCTGCCCCCTAGCCCTGTCCGTTGAGGACAAGGGAGACTGTGAGGAAGAGTGTGAGGTCCAGGAGGAGGAGCTAGAGGGTTCCCTCCTCCACTGTCTCTTGGCCCGGCAGGCCAACCCATCTCGGTGCCCTGTGCCCCCGTGCTGCGGTGCCGGAGAGGGGGAAGTAGAGTGGGGACATCCCCTCTTGTCTCCTTGGTGCCCGGTGCTCCTGGTGCCGAGTGTGCAGGTGCCTGCTGCATCCATGACTGCGGCTTGAGGCCGAGGACTGTGCTGGTGCCGCTCTTGTCCAGTCCGGCCCAGCGAGTCCCTCTCCTGCCGTGAGGAATCATGGGGCACTACCTGGGCCGACTCTGAGGGCGGGGCGGTCTGCGGTGCTGCATTGCACCAAGCTGGCGAGCTGAGAGTGGGCTTCCCCCGAGACAGTGGACAGGAGGAAGCTGGAGCCGGTCGAGCCGGGGAGGGTAAGTTTGCCAGCGCCCTGACCACCTCATAAGCCTTGGGGGTTGAGGGAGCTGGCGGGGATGGAGACTTTGATCCACCCAGGGTCGAGGGAGAGTCTCTGCGCTTGGTTTTGGCGCGCTCCTGACCCACACAGGTTTCTTCAGGCACCGCCGGTGTGGTCGGTGTGGAGCGGTACCATGGCATTGGCAGGCTTGCTGGTGCTGGGGCCCCTGGCTGGCCCGAAGTTACTCCCGCCACCGAGGTTGGGCTCACCACCAGGGCCGGAAGTGGCAGTTCCACCATGGGAGTCAGAGCTGACTCTATCAGGAAGGCCTTAAGCCGGATGTCCCGGTCCTTTTTAGTCCTGGGATTAAAGGCCTTGCAGATCTTGCACGGCTGCGGGCAGTGTGACTCTCCCAGGCACCTCAAACACCAGTCATGCGGATCACTGACTGAGAAGAGTTTGCCACAGGTGGCACAAGGTTTGAAACCTGGAGATCGCAGCATAGCCCCTGCAGGGGATAGCTGTAGCTAATGTGAAGCTGTTTCCCGGTGTCCAACACAATGGTGGAAAGAAGGAAACTGACCACCTGTCGGACCAGCAGGATATTTAACCAGGGTGGAATATGCGCCACTCCAGGGGGCACCACTGCTGGTCCCACAAGGTGGGCTGGGAAAAGCTTCCGTGTTTGACCACGCTGGCACATACAAACCCAAGGTGGAATGTATGTGAGCAGCTGCTCGAAGAAGAACTACTTTTTTCTTGTTGCAACAAGTCAGTTTTATACCTTTTTTCTATGAGTGGTACCACACTATTTTAACATTAAAATTGGGTATAACCATCATAACACTTTTTTGTAAACTTCAAAAAGGCCTTATTTATAAATATATGTACATATATATATATATGGCCTCAACAAATAATGCAATTGCAAACAATTTTTTTTATTAATCACTTTTTTTTCCATTTTCAAAGAAGAACAAGAATAAGGGAAAACAGTAATGGTAACGAATATCAGTTTCTGGTGTGGGTGTTTATAAACTTATCTACACCTTCAAGAAATATAGAAATATTTTAAGAATTCTGTGGTGAAATGTATAATGATATATAGTTGGTCTGGTAAAAATGTTAAAGCTAATGAAACAATTATAACAGGTTTTGGTCTTGTTATGGAAGACCTGGTTCTTACTGCATTGTAAACAAACTAATGGTTACTGAAAATAAAAGAAATTTAAAACAAACATTTAAAAGCATAATTATGTTAAGCTGTTTAAGTTTGCATCCAACAAACCAAACACACCAGAAGGCATCTGTGATGTTGTCCAGGTTTAGGGGACTGCTTATGGTTATCTTTCATATTAATATTTCATATTTGCAATAGTCCATATGTGATGTACCATGTTTGGCATCAATAAAATGTTATAATCTGCTAGGAATTATTATATGGTTTAGATATAGGTAGCATATTTGTAACAGATATTAGGGATGTATTTGCTTTATTTGTCCTCCAAGTTATTTAATCCCAGACTGCGTGTCTGCAAAACTATTGTCATCTTGATAGCCCCCATCAGGGGAGCTCCCAGTTGCAATGGGCCCAGGAAGAAAGCTGTTCGACCAGTTACCCAGACTGACCATGTGGCCCAACTCCATTTTGATCTGGCAAGGACTCAGATAAAAAGGCAGGCAATCCACCTCCATTTTGCCTTTAGTCTCCAGTGTGTCTATAACCAACACCCTTCTCTGGAACTATTTTTCTGGGACTGAGCAAAGGACTAAGACCCACCCGGGTGCTGGGTGCATACCAGAGAAAGTAGGTTAACATGCAAACTGCGTATTCTTCACGGACTTGCTTTCTGTGGACTCTAAATCAATTGTATGTATGTGATTCACTTAGACCCTTTAACATCTCTCATACTTTGCTTGTTTTCCTTTTATATGAAACCTTTAGTTGTAATTACTAAAGCATTGGCTGGCAGTGTGGTAATCTGGGTAAGATCCAAGCCTATATTGTTCTGGATGATGTGGCTGACCCTTTGGGGTCAGGAGAACCTATTTCTTAAAGAGACCCAATGGCTAGAGGGGACCATAAAAACTGATGTGCCGTAAGGGGGCTGTTTTTGTTTTGTTATGCTTGGTGATGACCAGAATGAGGAATCAGAAGCATGTTTGGTTACTGACTGGGAGACTGGTTTAAGTACCACCCGTCAGTGGATTAGGGGCTTGGCCCATGGCTTGTGCAGCTTGCCCTGATTTTAGCACATTCAGAATGTTATCCCAGGAGAGCCAGGTCACAACATCACATCCTAAAAACACCAATATACAGTGAAGAAACACTAGATATCAAGAAAAGGAAAATGAAGCACTTAAAAATTAATAGACTGGTCTGATGTACACCTCAGTATACCACATGTGGACAATTAAGTTGGCAATCACCTAGAGCTGGACCAGGCTTATCTGTTATTTAAGTTACATTTGGCTACTATAAAAGAATTGTATTCCTACTGTATTATTGTGCTGCACTGCTGTATTATTCCTGTGTTGCTATACCATTTACAATATGCACAGCAGTGCTAAATTGTATAACCAACTACAGATAAAAATTAACAAACAAATGGCAACAAATAATAAAAAATCAGGTAAAAAGCAATGTGGTTAACAAATGAACAAGCTCCTTATTAACAAATTTTATTGACATTCCACCTGTTAGTTCTACTGATCCTAGTCAATTTGGGGTTTGTAAAACTGCATCCTAACTAAGGCATACGTAATTCAAAACAATTTTGCTCTGTGTTTAAGTACTAACATTAAGTCCTTACACAGCAATTTAATAAATTGGTTATTGTCCATTTAATCATAAAACTACATTCCCCAATCAAAGTCTCGGACCTGACATTCCCAGGCCCACTATATGAGACTATCAATGATTGACTAATAACATTTGTCCATCAGTCATATGAGGGAATGTGCAGACTAAGGGACAGAAGGGGCATGAGTATATGGATGGCAACATAACAAGGATGGCTCCATAACAGTGTTTGGTCCACTGGGTCACCTTCTGTCTGTACATTCTGCTTTTCCAGGACAATGGGTAAACATCCTCCCCATAAAAGACAAAAAGTGGGGGAATGTAGGAGAAAGTAAAAGGTTAAAATAGAAAAAAATATGTAGAAATGCCCAGGTGCTGGCCTAAGGCATAACAAAGTAATCTGAAACATGGGGCCTGAAAGGAAGGTTGCTCATCTTGGTGTAGTAACTGGAGCTCTTCGAAATATGTGTCCCTGTGGATGCTCGACTCTGGGTCTTAGCACATCCCCATGCAGCAGATCAAAGACTTTAAAAGCAGTGCTCATTAGGGCTGCATGCAGTCCAGGCTCATGGCAGTGTTTTGGTGCCCTTTTGTTGCATGCACAAAGACAACCCTCCCTCAGTTCCTCCTCTAACCTGGACCATAGAAAAAAATAACTCCAAAGTAGAGAGGGGAGGAAGGCGGGTAGTGGAGCACCCACAGGGGGACACATCTCAGAGAACTCCAGTTACTACACCAACGTGAGCAACCTTCCATTCTCCTTCCAAGTAGTATCTCTAAGGGTGCTCTACTCAGGGTGACTCTCAAGCAGTGTCCAAACCAAGACTTTGGAGTGTGAGTCGGTAAGTGTAAGGATGACTGACTGGCCAACTGCCATGTCTGATCTCTTTGTAGTATCTAGTGTGTAGCATTTGATAAACATATGAGATGAGGATCAAGTGGCTGCCTTACAGATCATTCCCACCAGGGTTTTGTCCAACCAGATCTTAAAAGTTTCCAAAGATGAAGATTCCACCACCTCCCTAGGCAATCCATTCCAGCACTTCACCACTCTCTTAGTAAAGAAGTGTTTCCTAATATCCAGCTTAGACCTCCCTAGCTGCAGCTTGAAACCATTGCTTCTTGTTCTGTCCACTGTCACCACTGAGAGCCTACCTCCCTCTTCTTTAGAGCTCCCCTTCAAGTAATTGAAGGTAGTTATCAAATCCCCCCTCAGTCTTCTCTTCTGGAGACTAAAGCCAAGTTCCTTCAGTCTCCCTTCATAAGCCATGTGCCCCAGTCCGCTAAGCTTTTTCATTGCCCTCCATTAGACTCTTTCTAATTTGTCCACATCCTTTCTGTAGTGGGGAGCCCAAAACTGGACACAATATTCCAGATGCAGCCTCACCACTGCTGAATACAGGGGAATAATCACATCCCTCGACCTGCCGGCAATGCTCCTACTGATGCAGACCCTACATGCCATTGGCCTTTTTGGCAACAAGGGCACACTACTGACTCATATCCACTTCCTGCCACCATAATTCCCAGGTCCTTTTCTACAAAGCTGCTACCTAGCTAGTCAGTCCCCAGGCGGTAGCAGTACATAGGATTTTGCCATCCTAAGTGCAAGACTTTGCACTTGTCCTACCTCATGAGATTCATTTAGCTCAATGTTCCAATTTGCCTAGATCTCCAAGAATCCTATCCTTACCCTCCAGCATATCTACCATTCCTCCCAAATCAAATCAAATCATAGGGCTGGAAGGGACCTCATGAGATCATCAAGTCCAACCCCCTAGGAATTGAACCCAGGACCTTCTGCATGTTAAGCAGAGGTGCTAGCTACTACACTATTAACCAGTTTAGTGTCATCCACAAACTTACTGAGTGTGCAATCTACCCCATCATCCAGATCATTAACGAAGATGTTGAACAAAATCGGCCCCAAGACCAACCCCTGGGACATTCTGCTAATTACTGGTTGCCAGCTAGACACTGAGCCACTGATCGCTCCTTACTGAGCCCAATGATCTAGCCAGCTTTCTATCCATCTTACTGTCCATTCATCCAAACCATACTTCCTTAACTTGCTGACAAGAATGCTATGGGAAATCATATCAAAAGCTTTGCTAAAGTTGACATATATCATGTCAACAGCTATTCCTACATCCACAAAGCCAGTCATCTCATCACAGAAGGCAATCAGGTTTGTCAGGCACAATTTGCCCTTGGTGAATCCATGCTGATTGTTCCTGATCACCCTGTTTCCCCACAAGTATTTCAGAATGGATTCTTTGAGGACCTGCTCCATGATTTTTCCAGAGACTGAGGTCAAGCTGATTGGTCTGTAGTTCCCCTGATCCTCCTTTTTCCCTTTCCTGAAGATAGGTACCATATTTGCCTTTTTACAGTCATCTGGAACCTCTCCTGATTGCCATGAATATTCTAAGATAATGGCCAGTGGCTCTGCAATCACATCAAACAACTCCCTCAGCACCCTTGGATGTAGATCATCTGACCCCATGGACTTGTTCACATCCAACTTTACTAAGTAGTCCCTAACCTGACCTTTCACCACCGAGGGCTGCTCTCCTTCTCCCCATTCTGTGTTGCCTGGTGTAGTAGCCTGGGAGCTGACTTTGCCTGTGAAGCCTGAGGTAAAAAAACTCACTCATTATAAACCTTTAAATCTTCCTTATGTTCAGGAGGAAACTTGCCCATAAACTGAGACAACTTATCTGAGTGCAAATAACTATGTTTTGTGATTAGCACTGGATAACTATCGACTCATATCTGGAGGCCAGCTGATGTATATAGTCTTTACCACCAAACAGGTCCAGTTTTCTAGAGTCTTTCTCCTTGGCTGTTGATCTGCTGTTTGAACATCTCATGGACACCTGTTACTAGAAATCCTGGTCTTGGCTGAGAATAAAAGTACACAAAACCTTGGAAGAGACTTGGAACCTTTTGTTTGCACATTTGAGTATACCTGGAATCAATCCTGGAGTCTGCCATAAGTCTTTTGCAGCATCTACCACACTCTGTTATAAGGAAAGCAAGCCCACCAGGCATGGAAAAATGCACAAAGTCATACGAACATACATAAGAAAAACCATACTGGGTCAATCCTGTGGTCCATCTAGACTAATATCCAATCTTTTGATAGGGACTGTATATAAGTAAAGAGTACTAATAAGCAAGTTAATGAAGTGATGAGTATCAAAGTTGATGCTGGAGGAATGACCAGTACACAGATTTAGTGGTTACCAATACGTTTTTAGCTGTTGGCACCAGGAGGCAGAGGGAGCTTTATCAAGCCACTCACTCTTTGACTGTTGATCCTGAGATGACTAAAACACTTAGTGACTAACAATCAACTAATTAATAACAAAGGCTTGTCTACATGGCAACTTAACATATGGGAAGCCAAGGTGTGAAAGGAACATTATCCACCTCATGCAGTAACTGGAGTTCTTCGAGATGTGTGTCTCTGCGGGTTCTTCACCTTAGGTGTTGGCGCATCCATGCAACAAGACTCAGAGAATTTTCTGGTATTGCTGACACAGATTGCATGGGCGCCGAGAGTCTGTCTTGTGCTGTTTTGTTGCCCTGCTGTCACACATACAACCATCCCTCCAACCCCCTTTCCTTCTCCACCTGGGAGCAAAGTGTTATATTCTGTATTAGAGAGGAAAGAAGGGGAAGTTGTGGAGCACCAGTAAGGACACACATCTTGAAGAACTCCAGTTACCGCACAAGGTTAGTAACCTTCCTTTCTCCTTTGAGTAGTGTCCCCTTGGGTGCTCCACCTTTGAAGACTGCAATGCCACATCCTCCACAGCAGCTGTTCTCAACTGTGTCAGGGCACATTATTGTGTCACCACACAACAGTAGGTGTGTCAGGAAGATGGCTGGATTTGGCCTGGGTTGGGGAGCAGGTCTGTTGTGTTCTGTAGAGTCACAAAATATCACCAAGCATGTTGCGACCTGCAAAAGGTTGAGAACCTCTGCTCCAGAGAATAGGGAGACTCTGGAGCTATTGTTTTGTAGGGACAAGAGGACTGATAGGCCAACCACTGAATCCAATCTTTATGCTTGATCAGGAGTGTAGTGTTTGGTAAAGGTGAGAATGGAGGCCCAAGTGGCTGCTTTATAGATGTCCATGCTCTGAACATTTTGCAAGGCTATTGAGGTAGATACTGCCCTCATGGAGTGTGATCTAATACATTTGGTTGGTAATGCTCCCATTAGGGTGTAGCATGTATGAATGCAGTTGGAGATTCATTTTGAGTCTTTGACTGGAAATGGAATTCCCTATCCGTCTCTCAGCCACAGAGACAAACAGTCTATTAGTTAATCTGAATGTTTTTGTTCTCGCCAGGTAGAAGGCCAACACCCTTCAGATGTTGAGAGCATGGAGCACTGCATCACATGGATCCGACTGTAGCTTTGGCATGAAGACTGGTAAGTGTATGATCTGATTAAGATGAAAAGTCAATGAAATTTTTGGAAGAAATTTTGGATGCAGTTTAAGAGAGACCTTATTCTTGTGGAAAATCATGGTGGTAGTGTCGTTATGAGTGCCAGCAGTTCACTGACACACTGAGTGGAAGTAATAGCAACCAGAAAGGCCACCTTCATCAACAGGTGGGTAAACTGACACAATGTCATTGGTTCAAATGGTGGTTTGCTAATGGTTTTAAGTTCAGATCCCATGCAAGACGAAAAAATGGTTGCTCACATGTAGTAACTGATGTTCTTTGAGACATGTATCTCCGTACATGCTCCACATTAGGTATCAGTGCATGCCCACACCATGGATTGGAGGCTTTTACAGCAGTAGTCATCCTGGTCACGCACATTCAGATCCTTGGCTAGCAATGGCCCCACTGTAGCCTCTGTGCGCGCAACCCCGCCGATCATCAGTTTCTTTTCTACTATGGAACCTTCCCATAAAAAGAAGCTCCAAGATAGAGGGGAGGCAGGCTGGCAGTGGAGCATGCACAGGGACACACATCTCAAAGAACATCAGTACTACAGGTGAGCAACTGCTTTTTCATCTTCAAGTAATGTACGTGTGGTGCTCCATATGAGGTGACTACGTAGCAGTTACTTAATATTGGTGGTGGACTTCAATGTATAGATGATAGTATAGCTCTGCCCATTTTTGCATCATTTGCTGATGATTTGTCTAATGCATAGTGTACAGTAAAGGTATCCAGAGAAGACCAGGTAGAAGACTTTTATATCTCTAATAATGAAATGCCCTTTAAGAAGGCTGTAGTAGTAGGAATTGCTCTGTTTGAGTGAATCCTGATCTCCTGTGTGGGGGTTTTGTTTGTTGATGTCATAACAAGTATGTATGCAACCTCTTATCCAGACAGATAGTCTTTGATTAGCTATAGGTTTGCCTTTCTAGCATTCTGCTATAAAGGCAAATAATTTATCAGATTTCCTAAATGTCTTTGTTCTTTCTAGATAAAAAGATAAGGCTCCTCCGACATGTAGTGTGTGCAATGTGGCCTCCTGTCGTGAATTATGTGGTTTAGGGAAGAAAGTAGGTAAGTATATAGGTTCATTAATGTGAAACTGCTAAATTATTTTAGGTAGGAATTTGGGATGAGGTCTAATGTCCTTATAAACAATGTTGGAGGGAGGTTTCGCCATGAGTGTGTTGATCTCTCCCACTTTTCTTGCCAAAGTGATTGCTAATAAAAAGGAAACTTTCATGGAAAGATGGAGAAGGGGACATGAAGTCAAAGGTTTGAATGGTTGTTTTATAATAGAGGCCAGGATCATATTTAAGTCCCATGGCATAGTCGGAGTTGTAACTTGCAGATAGAGTCTCTGGAGACCTGTCATAAACCTTTTAACCATAGGATGGTTAAACACTGAAGTCAACATATCCAGTTCATGGAAGGTGGAGATTGCTGCTAGATGCATCTTTAGGGAACTGTTTGATAATTTAGAGTGCTTCAATTCTAGCGGGTATTCTAGTATGCTTGGAACAGATGTCGTCATTGGAGAAATGTCCTTGTTTTGACACCCTATTTAGAACCTCCTCCATTTTTGCATATAAGTCCTTCTACTGGAAGGTCTTCTGCTATTTAGCAGGATGTGTTGGGCCACTTCTGAGCTGTCTAGTTCTGATTGATGGAACCAACTAGGTATTGTGCTGTTAGACGCAATTTGTTTATCTCTGGTGCAACATGCGACTGTTGTTTCGCATTAGCAGATTTTGTTTTGGACAAAGAGTTATTGGTTCATGGACTGAAAGGTGGAGTAGATCTGGTAACCAGGGCTGTCTTTGCCAAAATGAGGCGAATAGGATCACTTGAGTTTGATCCATCTTCATCTTTTGTATTAGTCTAGGTATAAGACGTATTGGTAGAAAGACATATAGAAGGTCTTGTTGCCAATTGAGAGAGAAAGTATCACACAGTGATTTTGGTCCTATCCCTGCTCTGGAATAAAATTTGTTTAGTTTTCTGTTATTCTGCATGGCAAAGAGATCGATGGTTGGTATTCCTCACTGGCCAAATATCTCATTTAATCGGTCATTGTTGATTTCCCACTCATGGTTCTGAGGAAAGAACCTGCTCAAAGTGTCTGCAGTCATATTTTGAATGCCTGATAAGCAGAATGCAGTTATGTGGATCAAATGATGAATAAACCAGTTCCAAAGCTTGACTGCTTCTGCACAAAGGGAAGCCAAACGAGCGCCTTCCTGCTGATTTATATAAAACATACATGCTATCTTTACATCTTAGCCTTTTACTAATGGCAAGAAATATTGGAATGCCCTTCTTACCACTCTAAATTCCAATATGCTGCAGGGTGGATTCTGCATTGGACCATTTGCCTTGTATCGTGTGATCGGCTAGATGTGTACCGCAACTAATTAGAGAACCATCAGTGGTGATCATTAGGTTTGATTATGGCAGTGTGAAAGGGTATTTCGGCTAAGAGGTTCATTTCTGACGTCCACCAGTGGAGGGAGTTTTTTATATAGTCTGGGATTACCAGCTTCTTGTTGATATTGTGTTTGCTGGGCCTGTGGACTGTGGAGAGCTATAATTGAAGAGCTTTCATGTGCAGTCTGGCTTGTCTTACTACTGAACTAGTTGCTGCCATGTGCACTAAAAGTTGAAGAACTGTCTGTGTAGTTACAGGAGGTGTAATTCTTATGGAAATTAATTTGAGGATCACTGTAAAATGAGGTTCTGGAAGCAAAGCCTTGGTTGTTATAGAGCACAGATGAGCCCCTATAAAGTCTAGCTCTTGGGTTGGAGAAAGGTTGGGCTTCTCAAAATTTATTTTCAACCCAATCTATCAAGCAGAGCAACTGTTTCCTGTGTTGCCTTTCGACAGCATCTTTTGCTGGTGCTATAATGAGGCAGTCATCTACATACAGGAAGATTGTGATTCCCTTTGTATGTAAAGAGGCCACCACTACTGCCAGCACCTTGGAAAAAGCTCTGGGGGAGGTGGGAAGTCTGAAAGGTAGAACCTTTTACTGGTAATGCTTTTCTTGTATCTTGAACTGTAGGAAACGTCTGTGTGCTGGATGGATGGTGATATGAAAGTATGCATCTTTTAGGTTGAGGGATGAGAACCAATCGCCTCGTTGCAACATGGGGATTATGGTGCTGAGTGATATTATTTTGAATCTTTGCTTTTTTACAAATATGTTGAGAGTTCTCAGGTCCAGGATAGGTCTTCATCCCCCATCTTCTTTTGTACTATGAAATAGTGGGAGTAGAAGCCTTTCCCTTGTGTTCTGCAGGAAATGGTTCTATTGCTCCTATCTTGTGTTGGATGGATTGATTGTACATGAAGGGTGTCCCTGAAGAGGGACAGGGACAAGGAATGATGGGGAGGCTGACAGGAAAAGGGGATTGCATATTCCTTCGTTACAATTTCTAAGACCCATCTGTCATTGGTGATGGCATTCCAGGCTTGTTGGAATTCTCTCAAATTAAATTTGAAACTTGTCTTTTGAAGACAACGAGGACAATGTCTCAAACCGTTGACCAATCCTTCAAAAGTTAGGTTTTGGTGGAAGTGATTGTGAGTTGGTAGATGATTGCAATGGTTGTTTACATGTGTAATTGAATTGTCTACCTCTCTGTTGATTGTCATAGTGCCTTTTCTGGTATTAAGGCTGATACTGGGCTGATATCTCCTAGGGTACAGCTGAAATCATGGCTGTTCCTTTTTGCAGGTGGGTGTATGCCCAGGGTTCATAATGTAGCCCTGGAGGCCTTCATGGAATGTAGGATTTCATCAGTTTTGTCAGACAACAGATGAGATTTATTAAATGGAAGGTCTTCTATTTTATTCTGCAGGTCTCAGGGTAGTGCCCCTGCATGAAGCCATGAAGCTCTATGCATAACAATTCCTGTGGCTGCAGTTCTAGCTGCTGTGTCCACCATTTCCATTGATGCCTGAAGAGAGGTACAGGCTACTAGCTGTCCTGCTGTAATTAAAGATTTAAAGTGTTCCTCCTTGCTGTCTGGTAAATCAGCATGAAGTTGTGAAAGTTTGTCAAATATTGCATGATTATTATTAGAGAGCAGTGCTGAATAGTTTGCTACTCTCATAAGTAGAGTTGCAGAGAAATACACCTTACGGCCCATTAGATCCAGTCTTTTCCAGTCTTTGTCTTGGGGAGTGGATCTAAAGGTGGGTTGTTTATTCCGTTGATTTACTGCATCTATGACTAATAAGTTTGCTGGTGGATGAGTAATAAGAATTCCATGTCCTTTGGTGGAATGTAATATTTTCTAGCTATACATTTATTAGTTGGAGGGATGGTTGCTGGGGTCTACCAAATAATGTTCGCTGGGTCTATCAGAGCGTCATTCATTGGCAGCACAATCTTAGAGGAGGATGCTGTGTTAAATATCTTCAATAATTCACGTTGTGATTCTTGTACCTCCTCAAGAGGACTTTCAGTTCAGAGGCTACCCTTTTAAAGTGTTCATTGAATTGTTTGAGATCATCAACTGGACTGGATGATGATGGTATCACAGCATCATCCGGTGATGAGGATGAGTCCTGAACAAGTATGGAGTCCTCATCAGGTCTAGTTTAGACTGAAGGTGCTGTTACTGGTGGAGGTAGTGAAGGTGGTGTCCCATCACAACTTGTGAGTCTGACTGTAGATGGTCTGGAGCTGTGTTGTCTATACTGCTGTTTGTAAGAGCGCATTGCATGTGAGTCCCAGTTCCTGCAACTTGCATAATAAGACCTATAAGGGTGGCAACATGGAGGGCCACACCATGAGTGATGGTCATGGTTATGTCTTGGGGTGTGATATCTATAACCCATTGAAGGTCTGATAGGTGAGGAGTGTTCAGAAAAGAAGCGAGACTCTTATTCTGTATCACCACCATAAGTATATGAATGAGGTGAACACATTCTTGAGAGAGCTGGAGATCTGTAATGAGAGTGAGCAGGTAACAGATGGCATTCTTTGCATGCTCTTTTTCAGGACCATTCAAGTATCTGTTCTGTATTTGGTTCTGTTTGCGGTGCCGTAGCCATCAGAACAGACGTTGGAGGTGTCATACCATCAACTGGTGCTGAAGGTTGAATTGGTGCTGGCTCCGATGCAGGTGCTGTTGTCAAGGACAGGATGGTTTGCAGCACCGGCATCGGTGATGAGGTTTTGCGTCCCTGTGGTTTTTGCCCTGGAGCTTTCTTCGGGGTCAGGCAATTACAGGAATGTTTAGAATTGTGATGTGGTTCATGAGGAGAACGTTTAGAGTCTGTATGATCTTTGGCACTGTCCTTACTCAAGGAAGCCTTAGCCTCTTGGGTGGTGCCTTTGGAAGATCTTTTGATCAGTGAGCGTCCCCTCTTCACGCTGGTGTCTTGTATTGCGGATGGTGCTCTCTTTTTGTGCTCCTTACCAGACCCATGTTTTTGCGGACCAGGGTCGGAGGATGGATGTAGGGATTTTTCCATAAGGTAAAGTTTAAGCCTCAAGTCCCTTTCCCTTCTAGCCCTCACACTTAGATTTGTGCAGTGGCAACACTTTTGAAGGACATGTGTATCCCCCAAACAGAAAATGCAAATAGAGTAGCCATCAAAGGAAGGCATGGCATCGCTGCACTGTGCACATCTCTTGAAGCCTGGAGAAACTGGCATGTTCGCCATGTTAACTGTTACTTTCTGTTTTCTTCTTCTTTTCTCTTCTGAGTTTTGTCTGACCCTGACTTCTTCCTTTTAAACAGAGGTAAAGTTCATGAGGGAAGCAACTGCTAACAGAAGGAACCTCTATAACTATATCTATTAAGGAGGAAAATATTTTTTTTGCGGGGGGGGGGGAATAAGGGAGAATATAAATATAATGAGATAACTGACTAAACTAATGAAAAATTTCTAACCATTTTAGGCTGAGGAGAAAAACCAAGCAGCTCTAAGATCTTCATCACTGCCAAGGGCAGTTGAAAAGGAACTAGCAGTTGGCAGGGTCATGCATGCATAGACTGTGTTGGGGCTGTTGTGAGCCAAGGATCTGCACATGCAGGATGACTACTGCTATAAAAGCCTCCGATCCACGGTGCAGGGATGCACTGACACTTAAAATGGAGCACCACAGGGACATCACTCAAAAAAGAACCTGGGGATAGAGATTCTGTATGTCCATAAGGAAGCTTTCAACTAGTGGATGGGAAAAAGAGACATAGCAGATGAGTGTGGAAAGCTGTAATGCATGCAAGGTGTACTTTTAGGGCACTAATTGATAGGTGTGATTTTTTTTTTTTTAGGTGTAGTACACACTCGCGGATAATTGGTATGAAGGTAGATAGCGGGCAAATACTGTTCTGTGAACACCAGTGGTAGACTCTAGTTCACTTTTGGGGTAAATCTTCTGGGAAGATGGTTTATGACTATTTAAAAATACATGTTGTACTGCCTCTGAGCATTGAAGCTCCTTCATTTGGAACCAACAAGGTACCAAGCTGTCAGGTATAGTCTTTGGTGTCTGGGTGGGGTATGGGGACCTTGTATTATTTAAGTAGATTTTCCAGGAGTGGAAGGGTAATTGGTGTTCTTGCTGACATTTCCTTCTGGCAAGTATACAAAGGCTGCCTGGGTCATTCTGATGCTATTATTATGACTCTTGCTACTTTGTGGCAAATTTTTAGGAGAGTATGGGAGATTAGTGGAACCAGAGAGAAGGGATAGGGTAGCTCTCTGTTCCAAGGGAGGAGAAATACATTTCCCAGGGATCCTTTGCCTAAGCCTCCCTTGAACAGAAGGGAGGGTATTTGTGATTCTGAGGGGTGGTGAAGAGATCTGCAGTGGGATGTCCCCAGCAATAAAAAAATGTCCATGAGCAGGTCCAGGTGTATTTTCCATTTGTAGTCCTGGGTGAAGGATCTGCTGAGGAAGTCAGCAGTTGTGTTTTTTATGTCATGAAGGTATGAGGCGGAAATTGGGATGTTGTTCATAAGGCACCAATTCCATAACCTTATGGCTTCTGTACAGAGGGGTTTTGATTGTGCTCCCCTTGTCTGTTTATATCTGGGGGTCTTAACCTTTAAGAAGCCCTGCATTCCCCACAGTGATACATGATAACTCCACTCCCCTACCAAAAAAATGCAATGTTTATCGATTTGGATTGTACTTTTAGGTTGTTTAATGGATTGATAAATGTATAATATGGAAAATTAAACATAGTTATTACAAATTTTATGTTTAAATTATATGTTACTCCTACACCCCCTGGACTCCCTTTCTATACCCCTAGTGGTGCAGGCACCCTAGGTTAAGAACCCCTGGTTTATACAAAACATGCAGGCTATGTTGTCTGACATGACCTTGATGTGATGGTGGGTCATAAGGTCTTGAAAGTGAGAGCATGCATAACAAACTGCACAAATCTCTAGCATGTTTGTATGTAGAGCTGTCTCTGATGTGGACCATTTGTCCTGGATGGTATGATGCTGCATGTGACTGCCTCACTCCACGTGGGATGCATCTGCATCCATGATGACAGAAGGAGGTTATTGCAGGAATGGCATGCTGGACTTGGAATAGAAATTATTTTATGAAGTGGGTGGCGTTGAGGTTTATATACCTTAGTGAACCAGAGTTGGAGAGTTCACCTGTGTAGTATTGAAAGACTAACAGATTTATTCAGTGCATGAGCTTTCATGGGAGAAAATCCCACTTTGTCGAGACTCCTTGCTTTTTTTGCTTTACTAGACTAACACGGCTGCCCCTTTGAACTGTGTAGTTTTGCATTCCTGAACACAAAGGTAGCTGCAGCCATGTGGCCTAGTTAATTCTAGGCAGCTTATGATCATAGTTGTAGGGGCAGTGATTATCCGTTTTCCAAGATCTGCAATTGTACTGAAGCTTTGGTTCAGAAGAAAGGCTCATCCCAGTTGGGAATCTAGATGTGTGCCTATGAAGTCTATCATTTGTAAAGATTCTAGCATGGATTTTTTTAAGTTTAGTATGAGTCTGAATTCCTGAAAGAGTGATACTGTGTGGCTGACTGGGAAGTCACTGTTTGAATGTTGGATTTTATCATGCAGTCATTGCAGTAGGGAAAAATGGTGATGCCCCATTTGCACAAGTGAGAAGCAACAGCGGAAAGAGTTTTTGAAAATACCCAGGGAGCTGTAGAAAAACCAAAGGGTAAGACAGTATATTGGTAGGGAACATTGCATATGATAAATCTAAGGTATTTTCTATGTGCAGGGTGAATTGAAATGTGGAAATACACACTTTGCAGGGCAAGGGCCACAAATGAATCACCATGTTCTAGAGTCAGAATTATGGTAAAGAGAGTAACCATCTTGAATTTTTGTTTTTTAATAAGCTTATTCAACTTCATGAGATCAAGAACTGGTTGCCAACCTTCTGATTTCTTTTGAGTTACTAGGTATGGAGAGTAAAATCCCTTCCCTTGATGTTGGTGAGGAACCCTTTCAATTGCATCCACATGAAGGAGGCGTAGGACCTCCTGTTGGAGGAGTTATTTGTGAGTTGTGTCTCTAAAAAGGGACCAGGAAGAGTACTGGAAGGTGAGTGTCTATGCAAATAGAATAGTGTAGCCAATCCTAATTGTACCTAGGACATATTTGTCCCTAATAATAGTCATCCAGGGTGGTAAAATCAACAAAGCCAGTACCTATACAGTAAAGATGGTAATGGCTCTAGGGTTTTGGGAGTGATGCACTGGCCCTGTACCAAATTTTGGTGGGAGTCCCTTGGATGTCAAAGGTTGGTTTGAGGGTTGTCTATGGCACTGTGTATATGGTCTGTTGTGTATCTGTTGTTCTTGGTACCTATATTATGGTCTGGGTTGTGAATGGTAAAGATACCTCAAGTTATATGGCTGATAGCAAGATATTCTACATCTTGTTACCAGGGTATAGATTCCAAAGGTTCTGTAGTGCTCTGGAGTCTGTGGAGGTATAAATAATTTCATCAGTCTTTTCTGAAAATAATGTCTTATAAAAGGGCATGTCTTTTACAGTAGCCTAAAGCTTGGAAGATCTGCAGAGTACATCCAAGAAGATCTTCTCATCACAACCCCCGTGGACACTGAGCAGGCAGCAGCAGCAGCGATGTCAAGGACCACCTGAAGGATTGTCCTAGAGATCAGTTGCTCTTCTCTAATGATCACATAGAACTGCTGTTTCTTGTCCTTTGAGATATAGTCAATAAAGTTGGCTAATTTAATATAGTTGTTGTGGTCACAGTTGGCCACTAGCGCTGAATAATTTGCTACTTTTAGTTGAAGGTAGAGGAGATGTACACTTTTTGGTCTAATAGGTCCATTTTGTTATACCCTTTTTCAAGAGGAGGAGTGGACCGGCTGAATTGCTGCTTCTGTTTCTGGCTGACAGCCTCCACCACTGGAGAATTTGGTGGTGGGTGGCTGAATAGATATTCAGAATCCTTGTTAGTGACCTAATATATTTTGTCAGCATGCCTGCAGGTGGGTGGTATGGAAGCTGGTGTTTGCCAGGTCTAGTTAGCAAGATAAAAGAGAGCACCATCCATAGGAAAAGCTGTCCTGATTGATGATTTTATCTGCAAGGTCTTGAGAAGTTTGTGCTGGAATTCGGGTATATCTTGCATGGGAATCTCAAGAGATTTGGCAGCTTGACAGAACAGATCCTGGAACTGCTTGAAATCGTCAGCTGTAGTGGGTGGAGATGAAATAATTGCTTTGTCAGGAGATGATGATGAATGGTGATGAGGAGAAGTTGGCTCAGGGTCTTCCTCTTCTTCCACAGTTCCCTGAGATTCCTGAGTCATTGGAGGGAGAGGTCTCAGTGCATGTTTATGATGCGAGGTGGATGATCTGATGAAGAGTGCCAAACAATGGGACCATGCATCCCAGTGAGGCCAATATTGAAGAGGGAGGGTGATACCAAGGGGGAGGGCACCATGGATATGGTGGGAAGGTTCATGGCCTATGTGGCCTGTAATCTTGAGGCTGAGGAGATGTTGGCTGAGGTGAGAAAACAGGACTATGGTCATCCTCTTCATTCTTCTCACTCAAGGACAGAATTAGGGATATTGTTCCTGCATGAGACAGTGGTGCTGGAGATCCCTCAGTGCCATAGTGGTGTACAACTGGTGATGAGGTACATTGGTCGTCATCCTCAGTGTTTCTATGTATACATTATTCAGTATGTTTATGCAGCACCATTTACTTCACAGACTGAGGCGGTGCTGATGGTGCCATCAGTGGTGTGGCACAGGGTGGTGCTGAGTGAGGATCAGAGAGTGCCAACAGAGGGGTCAGTGCCGAGGTGATTAACAGTGGCACAGACATCATCGGTGCCTATGCAAGAATGAAAAAACAACAAGGAGTTGTGTGGCACTTTAAGACTAACAGATGTATTTTTTGCATGAGCTTTCGTGGGAGAAGATCAGCATCAGTGCCATGGTTGTCTTAGGCACTGAAGAGACTGTCGGTGCTGATGAAATAGTGGTGTTTGGTGGTTTGCCAGGTGGTGGTGTTTAGTGGAAATGGTGAAATGGTGGTGTTTGGTGGTTCACTGTCTTAAAGTAAGTTGCTTTGTTCCTATGGTCCAAAGGTGTGGAAGGGGACCTTCTCAGGGACTTGTCCTTTGTTG
Source organism: Podocnemis expansa (assembly GCA_007922195.1). Classification (NCBI taxonomy): domain Eukaryota; kingdom Metazoa; phylum Chordata; order Testudines; family Podocnemididae; genus Podocnemis; species Podocnemis expansa. Next base: position 7,985,719 of record ML682003.1, read on the forward strand.
CACCTGAGGAACCATTAGCCTTTTTGGTACTGTCTGATCTTGAAGACGGTGACTAAGATTTTCTCCTCTTTGAAGTAGTATTAGGAGGAGTAAGTCTTCTCTTTCAAGTATGAGCAACTTGAGGAGTAGGCTCAGACAGTTCAGGCTTTGACACTACTCCGAGGAAGCACTCCATGAGAATAAGCTTCAGGTGATCTCTATAACACCTGGCCCTTGCACTTAAGATCTTACAGTGCTGGCATTTTTGAGAAATATTCCCTTCTCCAAGGCATTTCATGTAGATAGAATGGCCATCATCAGATGCAGGCATAGAATCACGCTGTTCTCACAGTGCTTGAAGCCTGGGGAACCACGTGTGGCAAAGAAACAGGGAAGAAAAATGTACACTTTTTAATTTTTGTTTGTTTGTTTGTAAACAGGGAAAGTTAACTGCGTTGAAGGCGGAAGAGTCATTGAGCTCCGACCATAGCTGTAGACAGTTGAGAAGGGAATGAGGATGGTGCTAGTTGCATGCATACTAAATGGGCATCGAAGTGGCACAAGACAGCCTCTCAGTGCCAGCACAACGTATGCAAACACTATTAGAAAATATTCCGAGCCGTGTCATGTGGACATGCCAACACCGAAGGCAGAGAACCCACGAGGACACTACTTGAAGGAGAATCTACAGGGCACTAGCTTGCCATCCATTATTTCACTGGGTGGACAAGTCCTAAAAATTTTAACATTAAATAACACTAACACAGTGTGCAGAGAAGCAGATGGACAGTGCAGATTCTATTTCACTACTGTTAGCAGTCAGAAGAAACAGAGGGACAGTAGGCATCTTGACAGTCTTGGTTTGGGATGCAGGGAGGAGGGAGGAAAGCAAGGTCACAGTGAGCACAGGCCTGGCCCCAATGTACTCTGCTGGCCAAAATAATTCAATCTCATATGCATGTGCACAAAGAGTACAATCCATGTAGACAGTTACATAAAGAACCCACTGAACTACCATATTTACTTGCATATAAGCTGAGATTTTTGTGCCTGAAAATCCCCTTTAATAAGGGCACGCCGCATATACGCAGGTCAGAGAGAGGAACGCAGCCCCAGCCCGGAAGTGTTAAATCTCCTGCCCTGAGCATGCTCAGAGCATGTTGGGGAAGGGGGGAGCCGCAGCCTCCATCTAGCTGCCAGAGTGGCCATATTGTGTACTCAGCCCAGGCAGGGCTTAAAGCAAGGGGAGTGAGTCCCAGCCTCTGCCTAGCCACCAGAGCGGCCAGGTAAGAAGGCCTGGGGATTAGGGAGGGGGCTGGGAACAGTGAGAGAAGCAGCATTTTGGCCTGGGGACTTGGAAGGGTGTCGTGGACAGCAGAAAAACTAGCAGCAGGGCCTGGGAGTTTGGGACAGGGTCAGAGACAGTGAGGAAAGCAGTGGCACAGCCAGGGGGCTTGGGAGGGTGTCAGGGGTGGCGGGAAACGTGGTGGCAGTTCCTGGTGGTTTGGGGGGGGGTCAAGGATGGCAGAGGAAGTGGCGGTGTGGCCCGGGGGTTAGGGAGGGTGTCAGGGATGGCAGTGGAATTGGCAGAAGGGCCCAGGCATTTGGGAAGGCATTGGATGCCGAAGGGGAAGCAGCAGCTTGGCCCAGGGGTTTGGGAAGGTGTCAAGGACGGCAGGAAAAACAGCAGCAGTTCCAGGGGCATTGGGAGGGGGTCAGGGATGGCAGGGAAAGTGGCAGTGTGGTCTGGGAGTTTGGGAGGGTGTCGGGGACAGCAAGGGAAGTGGCAGCAGGGGCCAGTGGTTAGAGACGGTGTCAGGGACAGTGAGGGAAGTGGCGGCATGGCCCAAGGGTTAGGAAGGTGTTGGGGGTGGCAGCAAAAGTGACAGCAGTTCCCGGGGGTTTGGGACGGTGTCAGGCACTGCAGGGAAAGCAGCAGTGTGGCCCGGGGGTTTGGGAGGGGGTCAGCGGTGGCAGGGAAAGTGGCTGCATGGCCCAGGGGTTTAGGGGGGGTGTCGGGGATGGCACGGGAAGCTGCAACAGTTCCCAGGGTTTTGGGAGGATATCGGGGAGTCCAGGGTAGCCGGCAGCACAGGGTGGGGGGATTAGAGGCCCAAGGCTGCAGAGGGACCTTGTCCTATACAAGGATCACCCTTTTTTCCTGTTTTTGGGGCCCAAAACTGGGGGTCAGTTTATCCACAGGTCGGTTTATCCATAAATATATGCGGCACTGTGCTGAGAATTCTGCTCATGGATAATTTAACATAGGTATAGTGGGCTTGGGAAGAGTGGGGAATTTCCACAGAACAAAATGGATTTGAAACCACTCCCACATGGATATCAATTATTGTTTTAGGGGTAAATTACTTTCTCAGGATTAAACCTTGCTCCCTTATTCCTACTACAGCAAGTAAAACCAATGCGAGTTGAGTGCTGAGTGGCAATTAGCCACATGCCACATTAACTGAGCTCCCACATTAACTGGCCAAGCTAGCTTTCATAACATTATTTATGTAAGCTGTCATGAGTCTTGTTCTATTCAATCTTAGACAATTCCTATTTCATCTGTGGCCTTGTTGCTATCCTATTTCCTTCTACCATCACTGTTTCATACCTTACAGTTGGGATTGGCACCATTTTCTATCAGCAACTTGATAGCACTTGGGTGGCCACCTCCTGCTGCCTCTGAGAGAGGGGTGTTCCCATTGGCATCAGTGCACTACACCATGTCGATTAGATCACAGAGACACGTGGCCTTCCCTTTCTCATTGGTAACCATGCCATCCTTAATATTCATATCTGACACCTTGATAGAGACAGACAAATGGACAGATTTAACATGCAGAATAAAAAATGAATGCATTATGCTCTGGGTACCTATAGGAATTGTGGATTAGCTGATAAATTAGTGAAAAGAAGTTTTTGGATACAGGTTATTTATGTCAGGCCTCAACAAATGTGCTTTATACCTAGAGGCCAGCCCTAAAGTTGAGGAACCTAGGTGTGTGGCACTTCAGAGGGCCCCCTTCACTGCCACAAAACTGCTACCACTATTTTCAGTAGCAACAGTTCAAAGAAGCCCCCACCACCAGTGCCACTTTTGATGGCGGTGTGGAGTGAAGAAGCACCCCATACCAAAAAACAGCCATGTGGTGTTGAGGCTTCTGTGGCTTGTGTGCATGCATGCATGCATGCATGTGTGTGATCGGAGCCATTCTGCCTCTGAAGTATTGCGGCACAGCTAGGAGCCACAGTGTATTTCATGGTAGCCATGGCAACCTGGGGCCCAGGTCTTGTTGACCTCTGATTTATAGATCTATTCCAGACACACAAAAAGCATATTCCCCACAACAAAGAGCTCACACTCAAAGTAGGCAATATACAGAAAAAGATTAGAGGCAGGAAGAGACAAACACACATCAAGGTGCAACCCAGATATATGACACACAACTTACTAGCTCCCTACTTCATTTATGTTTTATCCGTTGTTATTTAATGAACAAATCTCTGAGAGGAGGAACCAAAGCCTCCTACATAAAGTGTTGCCAAGATCTAAAGGGGCAGCCATGTTAATCTAGTTCAGTAAAACAAATAAAGAGTTCTGTGGCACTTAAAGACTAACAAATTTATTTATTGTATGAGCTTTCATGGGAGAAAATCCCATTTCGTTAGATGCTTTGAAGATGAGGGAAATTAGAGAATGGGGGGAAATAAACGCAGGGGAGTGTAAGCCATGGGAACAGGTCACACTGTAACAGCAAATCAAAGCAGCTGTTATCTTAGAGCTTGGCTGTAGACAATGGACCATGCAGTGTGTTTAGGATGAAAGCTCGAGGGATGTAGATAATTATTCCAATCAGTAGGTTTTCGGTATAGGTGGTACTTATGTGTCCATCCCTAATTTGTACTGTAGTGTCCAGAAAGTGGATCTCCTGTGTAGAGTGTTCCAGGCTCAATTTGATTGTGGGGTGGAAATTGTTGAAATCTCTGTGGAAGTCTTCAAGGGCATCCCTGCGATGGGTCCAGACGATGAAGATGTCATCAATATAGCATAAGTAGAGGACAGGTGCTTTAGGATGAGACTTCAGGAAACATTGTTCTATGTCAGCCATAAAAATGTTGGCATATTGTGGGGTCACGTGGGTACCCATAGCAGTGCTGTTGACTTGAAGTTATAAATTATCCTTGTCAAGGCTTTTTCCCCACTCTGGCACTCTGAGTGCAGAAGGCTGGGGCCTGCAACAGGCCTTAAAAGCCACTGGCCTTAAAGCCTGCTCTTAAAAGTCTCCAAGGCCTCCAATTCCTGGCCTTGGAGTGGTATCGCTGCCACCACCCAAATGCAAAAAACCTCTTGAGACCCAGGAAGGTGCACTTGGGAATTCCTCCCTGTGAGGTACTTGCAATCCTGTTTATTCCTCTCTCAGAAAAGTGACTGGACCCCAGCTGCAATATGAGCTGGAACTGGAACAGGGTTCCCTCTAGTAGCTGCCTGTGCAGTCTAAGGCACGTGCACACAAACCTCTTGCCTTCCAGGACACAGAACCAGAACTTACTTAAAAGGTAAAATCTTTAATCAAACAGAACAGTTAATAAACACAGAGAGTTGCTTCTCTGGGAATTAACTTAGGTAGTTACAGGGTAGTGGGGGGGGGGTTACATGTGCTCAGCACAGAGAAATCCAAAAGCAAGCCAAAAACAAAGAAAATACCCTGACTGCGTCTAAGTAAACATTCCCTGTTCTACCCACGCCTGGTCAGTAACAAATTTAACTTATCTTTCGTAACAATGTTGCTGGATTCTTCCTCAGGCCTCTCTAGCCTCCTCCTGATCCTTCCAGCAGCTCTGCTACATCCAGACAGGAACAGGTAAGGCTGCTGTTCCCATTCAAAAAGCTGTGCTTCATTCCTATTGGCTGTCCTGGGACTCACTGACCAGATAGTTAACCCCTTCCTCCCCAAGGGTTACTACAATCCTCAAATGTGACATGGCTGTGGAGAAGTACAAAGTCACAAAGTTCAGCCTATGCTATCAACATTCTTAAGAATCTTTGAGACACCATGGACTTCCTGAGAAAAATCCAATCTCTTGGTGAGCTTCCAGAAAACACCATCCTGGCCACTATGGACATAGAAGCCCTTCACACCAACATCCCACATAAAGATGGATTACAGGCTATTAGAAAGAACCATTCCAGATGATGCCACAGCACACCTAGTGGCTGAACTTTGTGACTTTGTACTTACCCACAACCATTGTCTACAGCCAAGCCCTAAGATATAATCACATTTGCTCTGATCCCTCAAATAGAGACAGACACCTTCAGGATCTCAATCAAGCATTCTCAAAACTACAGTACCCAGTTGCAGAATTGAAGAAACAGATTGACAGAGCCAGGTGGATACCCTGAAGTCAACTACAGGAGAAGCCCAAGAAAGAAAACAACAGAATGCCTCTAGTCATCACCTACAACCTCCATGTCAGACCTCTGCAACACATCCTCAGGGAGCTACAGCCTATTCTACAAGATGATCCCTCACTCTCTCAAGCCTTGGGAGACAGACGTCTCCTCGCGTACAGACAGCCCCCCAACCTTCAACAGGTACTTACCAGCAACAACAGACCTAACAGAACCATTAAAGCAGTCACAGATCCTTCCAACAAACCATGCTGTCAACGCTCTGCCCATATATCTGCACAAAAGACACTATTACAAGACATAATAAAACCAGCTACTCCATCACAGGCTTATTCACCTGCTCATCCACCAATGTGATTTTTGGTCTTCATGTGCAAGAAATGCCCCTCTGCTTTGTCTATTGGACAAACAGGACAGTTTCTGCGTGAAAGAATTAATGGGTACAAAACTGACATCAGAAACGCCAACAAACTAAAATCAGTGGGTCAGCATTTCAATCTTCATGATCACTCCATTAACAATTTGTTAATTGCTGTGCTGACACAAATGAATAGTAAATCAAGGCTTCAAAGAGAAGCTAGGGAAATTGAATTCATTTGCTAATTTGGTTGCATTACTTCAGGACTCAATCACGACATTGGATTTTTCTCACATTACAACAGGTGATTTGACCTCATCTTCCTCTGTATGCTGTTTCCCAGTGTTTGAATCTTAACAAATATTTTGATTTGCTGTTACAGTGTGACCTGTTCCCATGACTTACACTCCCCTGCATTTATTTGCCCCCATTCTCTAACTTCCCTCATCTTCAAAGCATCTGACAAAGTGGGATTTTCTCCCAAGAAAGTTCAGGCAATAAATAAATTTGTTCGTCTTTAAGTGCCACAGAACTTGTTTGTTTTACATAAAGTGTGTTTCAGATGGACCCACTTCTACAGCCTTCAGCAATGAGCTATGACCCAAATAAACTAATTTGGAAATGAAAAAACCACACAGAAAAAGAAATGAAGTCCCTCCCTTTCCAATGTGTATTCTAATTCCTATTTTAAAAAAAAATATGAGTCTTGCAGCACTTTTAAAGACTAATAAATTTCTTTATCACTTGAGCTTTGAAGGAAAAATAATTTCAAGCATCTGATGAAGTGGATCTCTCCCACAAAAGCTCATGTGATTAACAGATTTGTTAGTCTTTAAAAGTGTCACAAGACTCGTTGTTTGTTCTGCTGAACTACTTTGGAACTTGCCAATTCCTACGGAATTGCTCCCCTTAACAGGTACTAACTTCTTTTAGTACAGCAATCATCTCTTCCACATCCCCATCAAATGCTGCCTCCAGCATCTGTTTCTTCCTTTGTTGTTTTTCATGCTGCTGCTTCCTTTCTGCTTCCTCTTTCTCTCTCTCCATTTCAGCTTCTTCTTGCTCTCTCCTCACCATTGCAATGAAGGCCTGCAATGAAACAATCAATACAACTCAAAACTCAAAGGCTATGTCCACACATACATCATTATTTCAAAATAAGGTATTTCAAAATGAGTTATTTAGAAATAAAGTCCTTATTTCAAAATAAGTTAATTCAAATTAAGAAAATGTTAATTCGAATTAAGGGAAAGCCTGCTTTCGAAACAGCTGTTATTTCGAAATAAGGCCGTTTGGACATGTTGTTTCGAAACAGTTGTTTCGAAACAATGGTGTTGTTTCAAAACATGTCCAAACGGCATTATTTCGAAATAACCATTTCAAAATAACAGCTGTTTCGAAATGAATGGGGTTTATGCTGTTTCGAAGTGACGGTTCTTATTTTGAAATGACAGAGCCTGTCATTTCAAAATAAGAAAACGTTATGTGGACATTCGTTTTTTTTATTTTGAAACAACCAGTGTTGTTTCGAAATAAAAGACTCGTGTGGACATACCCAAAGGGACTCTCAACCATGTGCACCAGAAAAGACAGAGGCTCCAAGCAGCCACAAAGAAAGTGAGGTGAGCTGACCATGGCTGCTCCATTGTGATTTACAATACCGCAGCACCTGACAGCCTCAGTCTGGGCCCTGTTGTGGTAGGCTATCTACACAAACATGACATAACACAGCAAGGACACAGCAGCAGTCTGTAAGAACTTACAATCTTGGTGCACAATAGGAGATACCTGAATGAGAGGACAAACAGATAGAGATGCACAAAGTAACACTGAGACTATTACAGTTTTCACAGAACAGCACAATACAGGGAGAAATTTTCTGATATTGGAGGGAGAGCTTTAATAAAGGAGCTTAAAAGATAAAATCCAAAGTCTAGGAGCTGAAACTAGACAAATTTAAATGAAAAACAAGGCACAGATTTTAACTGAATAATTAAATACTGTAACAGATTACTAAAGGATGTGGTGGATTCTCTATCACCAGGCCAGGAGGAGCTCGTGAACAGGATACTTCAAACAAGTGAGTTTGAGAGGAAGGCGAATAAGAGGGAGAAGCCATGCAAAGTTGTCGAAGGACATTGCCTTGCTGAAGAAGCAAGGTAGAGAGCGAAACTTAGGGTAACTGAATTGCTTGATTATGTGTTTTTGTTTTTCAGGTGATTTCTGTTATTACAGTTACTGTGTGAATTGGGATTGGGTGTACGGGGGCTGTTTGTGCCATTGTTCCCTGATCACCCTTGATCAGCCTCTATCAGCCTTGTGATCGCTCTTCCCTTGTGTGCTTAATGAGGGGACAAGGACTGACCTAGGAGGAGATGGTCTTGAAAGCCAGAAGCTAAGTGACCTGGAGGAGCTCAAAAAACAGGTGTCTTCAAACAGAGAGAGTTTGTCAGGTTTGTGGGTTTCTGAGACCACTATGCATAAGAAAAGCCGCATCACTTCTGCCAGCACTGCTTCTGTCTCCGCCACCAAGGCCTGTATCCTGACAGACATTCTGACCTTGGATGTCTCTACCCACATCCCAGTGTGGATTTGCAAAGACTGTGGCCTGCATTTCCCACTCGTAGAAAACCAAGCTGGGGGGATCATCCAGTGTGAAAGGTGCCTTTTGGTGGAATCTCTCAGGAAGCAGGTGGGAGAGCTACAGGAAGAGGTGGCTAGACTCAGGAACATCCGTGCCCATGAGGAATTCCTCAAGAGCTTTCAATGAAGAGACATCAAAGGACAAGGAAACTATCCAGCTATGGAGGACTGCTTCTGTCACACCACTGAGAAAGGAGGAGATGGCTCTGTCTCAGCGATGACACTGGCAGCTGCTTCTGGCAGCAGGCAGCGCTCCACCCCTCCTGCCAACCCACTGACAATGGTGATGAAGAACTGTTATGCAGCCCTGGCAAAAAGAAGTAAGGTGGAAGAGGAGAAGCCATGCAACCGCAAGGCTGGGAGGATCACAACCATCGTACCCAGGAGGAAATGTAGGTGAGTGGTAGTTGGCGACTCTCTTCTGACGGGGATGGAGGCACCCATCTGTCACCCTGACCTGGCGTCCTGGGAGATATGCTACCTGCCAGGGGCCCATATCCAAGACATTACCGAGGGACTGTCAAGAATCATCTGGTCCTCTGACTACTGTCCAATGCTACTCATCCATGTGGGCACTAATGATGCTGCAAGATGCGACCCTCAGCAAATCAAAACTGACTACAGGGTTCTGGGAGTACAGGTGAAGGAGTTTGGTAAGCAGGTGGTGTTCTCTTCAATCCTTCTGATCAAGGGTAGGGGCCTCGGCAGAGATGGATGCATCCTGGAGGTGAATGCTTGGCTGTGAAGATGGGGTTGGCAAGAGTGCTTTGGGATGCTGTTCCACGAAGAAGGATAGTTATGCAGAGATGGAGTCCCCCTATTAAGAAAGGGGAAGAGCATAGTAGCTAGCACCACTGCTTAATATGCAGAAGGTCATGCGTTCAAGCCCCAGGAGCTTGAGCTTGAGCTTGGGCTTGGGCTTGGAGTTGATGATCTTATGAATCATAGGGTTGGAAGGGACCATAGGTCAGCTAGTCCAACCCCCTACCAGAGGCAGGACCACTCCCACTAAACCATCCCAGTCATGGTTTTGTCCAGCTGGGCCTTAAACACCTCCAAAGATGGAGATTTCACCACCTCCCTTGGCAGCTCATTCCAAGGCTTCACCACTCTCCTAGTAAAAAAGGTTTTTCTAATATCCAGCCTTGACTTCCCTAACCGCAACTTGAGACCATTGCTCCTCGTTCTGTCCTCTGTTATTACCAAGAACAGTCGAGCTCCATCTTCCTTAGAGTATCCCTTCAAGTAGTTGAAGGTTGCTATCAAATCCCCCCTCAATCTTCTCTTCTGCAGACTAAATAAGCCTAATGCTTTCAGTCTATCCTCACAGGGCTTGTGCTCCAGCCCTTTAATCATTTTGGTTGCCCTCCTCTGAACTCTCTCTAGCATGTCCCTGTCCTTTTTGTAGTGGGGAGCCCAAAACTGAACACAGTATTCTAGATGTGGCCTTACCAGTGCAGAATAGAGGGGAATGATCACATCCCTTGATCTGCTGGTAATACATCTTTTGATGCAGCCCAGTATGCCATTGGCCTTTTTGGCAGCAAGAGCACACTGCTGACTCATATCTAGCTTCCCATCCACCATGACCCCCAGGTCCTTTTCTACACTGCTGCTACTTAGCTGAATGTTTCCCAGCCTGTAGCGGTGCATGGGGTTTTTTCGTCCCACATGCAGGATTTTACACTTGTCCTTATTGAACCTCATAAGATTTCTATTGGCCCACTGTTCCAATTTATCTAGGTCTCCCTGAATCCTGTCCTTGCCCTCCAACGTGTCTACTGTTCCCCCCAGCTTAGTGTCATCTGCAAACTTACTGAGAGTGCAGTCTATTCCATCATCCAGATCATTGATGAAAATGTTGAACAGAACCGGCCCCAGGACCAACCCCTGGGGCACACCACTCGTGACTGGCTGCCAGCTAGACATGGAACCATTGATTCCTACACACTGAAACCGTTGATCTAGCCAGTTTTCTATCCACCTTATAGTCCACCTATCCAACCTATACTGCCTTAATTTGCCAATGAGAATGCTGTGGGAAACTGTGTCAAAAGCCTTGCTAAAAATCAAGGTATATCACATCAACAGTTCTTCCTGCATCCAGAAAACCAGCCATCTGATCATAGAAGGAGATGAGATTGGTCAGGCATGATTTACCCTTGGTAAATCCATGCTGACTCTTCCTGATCACTTTATTTTCCTCCAAGTGTTTGAGGATGGATTTGAGGTCCCTTCCAACCCTATGATTCTATTCTATTCAGACACAGACTGGTTAACCTAGTGAGGAGGGCTTTAAACTTTGAAGGGGGAAGGTGATCAAAGCCCACAGGTAAGTCAAAGGTAGGGAGGCCTGTGGGAAAGGTCAGAACCTGGAGGGAGCCTGGGCTTTAACAGCAGGGATAAACGAGAGACTAGTCAGAACTGGTGGAGGAATCAAATCAGTATCTTAAGTATTTGTATACTAATGCAAGAAGTATTGAGAATAAGCAGAAGAACTCAAAATGCTAGTAGCTAAATTCAGCTATGATATAGCTGGCATCACAGAGACTTAGTGGGATAATGCACATGACTGGAATATTATCATAGCAAAGTATAGCTTCCTTAGGATGCATAGGCAAGGAGAAAGGGCAGATGGTGTTCCCTTGTATATTAAAAATGTGTATACTTGGACTGAGATGGAGATGGAAATAGAAGACAAACATGTTGAAAGTCTCTGGATAAAAAGAAAGCAAGTTAAAAACAAGCAAGATGTCATGGTAGGGGACTACTAGAGACCATCTAACCAGGAAGAGGAGGTGGATGAGGCTTTTTCCCAACAATTAACAAAATCTTCCAAATCACAGGACTTGGTGGTGACCTCAACTACTTGGACATCTGTTGGGAAAATAACACAGCAAGGCACAGATTAGCCAACAAGTTCCTGGAACATATGGAAAGAATTTTTTATTTCAAAAGGTGGAGAAAGCTACTAGGGGAAAGGCTGTTCTTGACTTGATTTTACAAACAGAGAGGAACTGCTTGAGAATTTGAAAGCTGATGGTGAAAGTGATCATTATAGGAGAAAGTAAAAAGTTAATATAAAAATGATGAGTAGAAATGCCCAGGTGCTGGCCCAAGGATTAACAAAGTAGTCCAACAGTGGGCCTGAACTCAAGGTACTGACAAGGAACAGATTGTGAAAGTTCAGCTTCATTGAAATTGGCAGAAAATAAGTGAAATTGCAATAAGAAGTATGATAAATGGAAAAGTACCTTGAGAAAGGTGGGAGGTGTCAGTCTAATACAGGGGTGTCAAACATCCGGCCCACAGGCCAGATGCAGCCTGTGAATCTCTTCCATCCAGCCTATGACTTCACTCCATGGGACAACATTCTCTCCCTAATAAAGAGAGTGCCTAGTACTTCAATTTATGGTATGTATGGCCCACCTGAAATACATTTAACTCAAATCTGGCCCACCATAGCAAAATGAGTTTGACACCCATGGTCTAATGCCAAAGAATAATGCCAAAGAGATAGGGAGGCATGATATAACTGACCTGTGCAAAGGTACGGTTTCAATCAAACCATGACACCTTAATGAATGGAGATGTCTAGTGATGCATGGACCTACCAAATTAATGTGTGGCAGCAAAAAAGGGGTATGTGAGCCAATCATAGTAAATTTGGATCCCAAAGAGGGGCTAAGTCAATAGGTCTAAGTAGGGTATAAGAACAGGAACCCTGGAGCCCAGACTTTGTGCAGCTGCAGGGGGTGAACAGCGAGTCCTGCCATCAGTTGAGCTGTTCTGCTGCACTGAGAGCACCAATGCTGCCAAGAAATCTGCTGATATAGCTTGTTTACCATAGTGCTATGTTCCAATAAAGTCTAGCCTGGCACCTTTGTTTCTACAATGATTCATAGTTGTACTGGTTTCTTCGATCGTGAGTGTTGCTTCAGTTTACCTCATGCACACAGGGTATACCTAGGCTCTAAATCACTGGGCTAACCAAGTTCCCACTAGAGGTTTGAGCCAAAGGAAACCCAAAGTGTTAACCAAGGGAACACCTCAGCTTAAGTTCACCAGGCTAACTGAGTTCCTGCTTAAGATCCAAGCCAGGCTCTAGATTACTGGGCTAATGGAGTCCCCACTTAAAGATCTAAGCCAGGGGTAATCCTGAGGGAGCACGTCTTCAAAGATTCTCACACACACAGCCAAACTGATATCAGCATCAGACAAAAAACAACACTGATAAGAACACATATTGCTGGCTGCACCCAGCCACACTCTGCCTGGAGTACCACAATCATGATATGGTAGAGTTCATGATTCTAAGGAATGGTAAGAGAGAGAATACCAAAATAAAGACAATGGATTTCAAGAAGGGAGACTTTAGCAGACTCAGGCACTTGGTAGGTAGGATATCATGGGAAGCACATCTAAGAGGGAAAACAACTGAAGTCATTTGGCAGTTTTTCAAAGAGATAGCATTAAGGGCACAAGAGCAAACTACTCCAATGCATAGGAAGTATGGCAAGAGACCACCTTACCTTAACCTGTTGATTTTCTATCATCTAAAATTAAAGAAAGAGTCCTACGAAATGTAGAAACTAAGAAATATCATGAAGGATGACTATAACAAATAATTATATAAGGAAAAATCAGAATGGACAAGGCGTAAACTGAGATCAAACTAGCTGAAGGCATAAAGGCTAACAAAAAAAAATGTAAATACATTAGAAACAAGAGGAAGACCAAGGACTGTGTAAGACCCATTACTCAAAAAAGAGGGAAAAACAATAACAAAAAATGTGGAAATGGCAGAAGAACTAAATGATTTCTTTGTTTTGTCTTCACTGAGAAGGTTGGTGGTGACTGGAGGCTTAATGTAGGGGACAGCAGTAAAAACAGGATACGAACAGAAGCTAAAATAGGGAAAGAACAAGTTAAAAGTTACCTATACAAGTCAGATTTCTTCAAATCACTAGGGCCTGATGATATGCACCCTAGGATACTCAAGGAGCTGACTTGGGAGATTTATAAGCCAGAGGACTGCATAAGAGCAAATATAGTGCCCATCTATGAAAAAGGAAATAAGGACAACACAGGGGATTACAGACCAGTCAGATTAACCTCTGTACCGCAAAAAATTATGGAGCCAATGATTAAGGAATCCATTAGCAAGCATCTAGAAAAGCATGAGGTGCTGAATGACAGTCTGCATGGATTTGTCAAGAACCAATTTTACAAACCAATCTGATAGCTTTCTATGATGGGATCACAAGCTTTGTGGATAGAGGGGGAAGTGGCAGATGTGGTATATCTAGACCAAGAGTCTCAAACTTTCAGCCTGAGGTCCACATGCGGCCCCTAAAGTTATTTCTTGTGGCCTGCAATGACAATATCACTATCAATATTTGCAATACTGTTGTATGAAAAGGTTTCAATGGTGCAGCCCCTGGGTTAATGTACTAGCCCTCATGCACCCCTTGTGGTGATTTGAATTTGAGACCCCTGATCTAGACTTTAGTAAGGCTTTTGATACAATCTTGCATCACCTTCTCATTAACAAACTTGGGACGTACACCCTAGATGGAGCTACTACAAGATGGGTGCAAAACTGGTTGGGTAACTGTTCCCAGAGAGTAGTTATCAATGGTTCACAGTCATGCTGGAAGGGCATAATGAGAGGTGTACCAAGGGGGGGGTTCTGGGTACAGTTCTATTCAATATTTTTGTCAATGATTTAGCTGATGGCATAGAGAGGGCACTTATAAAGTTTGCAGATACCAAGCTGGGAGGGGTTGCAAGTGCTTTGGAGGATAGGATCACAATTCAAACTGATTTGGACAAACTGGTGAAATGGTCTGAAGACAAGTGCAAAGTACTCCACTTACAAAAGACCAATCCTTTTCATACATACAAAAGGGGCAATGACTGCCTAGGAAGGAGTACTGCAGAAAGGGTGCTGAGTGTCAAAATGGACCACAAGCAAAATATGAAATCAACAATGTGACACTGTTGCAAAAAAAGCAAATACCATTCTGGGATGTACTAGCAGAAGTACTGTAAGTAATACACAAGAAGTAATTCTTCCATTCTACTCCACCCTGATTAGGCCTCAGTTGAAGTATTGTGACCAGTTCTGGGTACCTCACTTGAGGAAAGATGTGGACAAATTGGAGAAAATCCAGAGAAGAGCAACATGAATAATTAGAGGTCTGGAACACCTGATTTATGAGAAGCGATTGAGATAGCTGGGTCTGTTTAGTCTCGAAAAGACGAGACTGAGACAGGACATGGTAACAGTTTTCAAGAACCTAAGAACTTGTCATGAGGAGGAGAGTGAAAAATTGTTGTCCTTAATTGCTGACGACAGGACAAGAAGCAATGGGCTTAAATTACAGCAAGGAAAGTATACGTTTGACATTAAAAAAAACTTCCTAACTGTCATGGTGATTAACCATTGGAATAAGTTGCCTAGGCGGATTGTAGAATGTTTATCATTAGAGGTTTTTATGAGCAGATTAGACAATCACCTATCAGGGATGGTTTAAAAAGGTACATGATCCTGCCATGAGTGTAGGGGACTGGACTTGATGATCTCTCATGGTCCCTTTCAGTTTCTATCTTAAAATGTAGTTTTGGTGTCTTTCAAAAAGATACTCCAGTTCCACCACAAGTGGCATATGAGAACACAAAAATAGTCTTGCTGGATCACACCAAAGATCCATCTAGCACAGTATTCTCTCTTCCAACAGTGGCTGTTTCCAGGTGCTCTAGAAGGAATAAACAGAACAGGCAGCTGAGTGACCCAACCCATTGTCCATTCCCAGCTTCTGACAATCAGAGGCCATGGACATCCAGAGCATAGGACTGCATCCCTGACCATCTTGGCTAATAGCCATTGATGGACCTGTCTTTCATGAACTTTAGTTCTTTTTTGAACCTTGTTGTAGTTTTGGCTTCACAAAGTCTCCTGGCAATGAGTTCTACAGGTTGACTATGCTTTATGTGAAGAAGTACACAAGTTATTGGGTTCAATGTATTATACTGTGCAAATCACTCTAGATGATTATAATGGTCCCTTCTGTCCTCCTAATCCAGTTAGTCTCAACCTATTTATCATTGTGCACCACATAGGCAGTTCTCTATGTGTTATGTGGCAGCATCCAAATAATATATATAAACTATCTGTACCTCTGTAAAAAAAAAAAAAAGGTTTAGTGCTTGTTATGACAGCAATGCAATTTAAATTCATATAGTATCTTTTATTTGAATATGTAGCTGTGGCTAGCAGGGAGGAAGAGCAGGGGACACAAAAGCCTATAGATCTAGCCTGCTTGCTTGCTCATATACTTTTCCTCTTAGATTTAAGCATAGATTTAAGTTTCCTTATAGGTTTAAGTATTTGTTTTACGATAACAAAATCTTAGATTCATATACAGTTAGTCATGCTGGAATCCAAGAGCCTTTAGGCCATATCCTGCATGAAAGCTAAGCATACATATGTTCAGGACTCTTGGCGCTGAGAAGGAACAAGAAGCTTACAGACACAGTTCTGGCTTTATCACTTCAGGCAATTAGGAGGTATCAAAATGGGGTGGGGGGAAGCTGTCCAGTTCATGCTCAGAGAAACTTCAGAAGTACACTGCAAAACACAGCAAAAGGGCCAGAAATAATAAGTGCGAAGAGTATACTGTCTGGAACCATCTGGAAAGGAGACAGATACATCATTAATATCTCATTAATAAGCAAGAACCTGTCAACCTATAGGAAAGATTTACCCTGAGAATTTGTGAGTGAAAAGGCTAAGTTTGGACTTGGAAGGAAGACAAATCTTGCTCAGGGTATAGAAAGGGAAAACAGCATTACTAGGGTGTACTCACCATCTACTCTTTCTTTGAGTTTTTTTCTTCTTTGGTCTATTAGGATCTTTGTTTTGAGATGCTTAAGTATTATCAGTATTATCAGCTTTATAGCTCTTAACTCTAGCACTGCCTCTACCCCTCCATTCCAGAGCTGACAAGCTGGACATCTCTCTCCACTGGGTCAGCAGGGAAGGGTGTGAGTATATTGATCCAAAGCATACAATATAAAATATAGCATATGTACCTTTGGATAAGATTATAATTCAAACTATTATCCATTGTATTATTCATATGCCTTTAACTACTTATTTATCAATCCATCATTTTATGTTATCTTAATAAAATTAGTAAAAAGATGCATATTTGGTCATTAGTGTGACTATTCCTGTCATGCATGCCAGGAGTCTTGTGAAAACCTGTTTTACAGCCTGATTCGGGGACTAGAACCTCATTATCTTCTGATCAGTTCCATTAGCAAGCCTATAACCCTATCCATATTACCAAGCAACCAGAAATCAGGCACCAGACAAACACCCCTCCCATTCCTCTAAACACTTCTGAAAGGGACACCCAAAAGACAGGAGGCAGTGCTCTCCTCTCAGTGGCACACTCAGTTACTCCCTTCTCTTCCCTCTGCCCCACTCATCCCCCACTCCATCCCCTTTTTTCTCCACTTTCCTTTGCCTCATCCTACTCCCCTATCCAATAAATACCTTCCCCATTGCCCCACCCCTTTCTTTTTCCCCACTTTGCCATCCAACTATGACCTTCCTCATTGTTTCTTTCCTTCACCCCCTTTACTGCAGTGACACCCTGCAGCCCCCCGTATTGCCTTTTGATATGATTGTGTATCATTCATGTTCACACTTATGATGTTATTGTTTAATGGAAGGTTGTAGGCGTTCCACGCTGGTGGTCAGTCATGAGGGCGCCTCCTACAGGCGGTGAAGGGGAGTTAGCCGGGGTTGCGCCCTCCCGCTGACCGGCAGAATGTCTCTGTAGGCTCACACAAAGTCCTGAAGCCCCGGCCCCCAGGCAGGGCGGCCAATTACAAAAGTCTGAAGCCCCGGCCCCCAGGCAGGGCGGCCAATTACAAAAGTCTGAAGCCCCGGCCCCTAGGCGGGGCGGCCAATTACAAAAGTCTGGGTGGTTCGGGGTTCCCATAGGGCTTCCTCTGGCTAGGATCCACGGGAGGAGAGTTGGGGGAGGGAGACGCGGGCCCACCCACTCCACTGCGTCTCAGCCCAGGGCCCTATACAGGGGCAGGGTGGCCTACCACAGGGTCAGCGGGGCAGCCTCCGAAACACGCTGCCCAGGACCACGGCCCACCATCCTGCCCTCCCTGGGCTACTTCCTCTACCCCGTCCTGCCCTCCCGCCCAGGGTACCTATTTCCACAGAGGGTAGCCGTCTTCAGGGTCCCCTTCATAGCAGGCCTGTGGGACCCCGGCAAACCCCTCCGTATCCATGGGCGGCAGGTCGGGATACTCCGATAGTTCCTCGGCCGGGGCAGCTCCTCCAGGTCCTGGGGCTCATACAGGATCGGCCTCTCCTCTTCAGCCAAGGGTAGCTCCTCCAGGTCGCAGGGGCCTGGGGCAGGGGCCAGCTCCTCTTCTATGGAGGGCAGCTCCTCTAAGTCACAGGTCTGGCAAGGGGTTAGGCCTTCCGCTTCCCTGCCTCCCCGGGTCGGGCCCAAGTGGGGAGGCTGCAATGGGGCCCGACGGCCCCTTAAGTGCCCGCCCCAGTCGGCTGCCTCTGGGCTTCCTTCCCAGTCACCTGGTCTGGGAAGGCTGGGCGGGCCATAGCGCCGGGCGATCCGGGAGCCAGGGCCTGGCTGGTAGGCCCGGCCCTGGCCTAGCCTGGCTTGCTCTCTCTGGGCCGGCACGTCCTTTCCCCTCTGGAGCTCAGGCCCAAATGAGCTCCCAGCCTGGGCTCTTATACTGCCCCTTTCTACTCTGGCCACGCCCTTCTGCTTCCGGGGCTGAGCCCTTGCTGTTCCCTGGCCTGGCCAGTGGGGGCATTCGGGGAGTTCCTCCAGCCTAGACTGGGAGGCAGGCCCCAGTGCCTGTATACAAAGGTATATTATGTCAGATGCTTATGGAGATTCCATTTGAAGTTATAATGCATAAGCATATCAATTTCTTCAATAAATTGCACTTTGCTTATAAGCTTGCAAAGTCCAGTGGGCAGCACAAATGTTGTAAGATAGCACTTCCTAGCATTCCATCTGGGACTGGAGATATTGGCCAGGAGTTATAACATTTCATAATCCCATGAGTGGCTGACTAGAAGCACTCACTCACTGAATTGAGAGTGTAACTTGCTAATGGTGGCTGTGCATCAACCAACCAGGAGCGAAGGTTTACACCACAAAGCAGAGTGAGACATGCTCAAGGAGCGACAATAGGGGTTACACAGCGATATACCAATCCAGACTGCAGAGGGCAGAACGTCACAAGCACAGAGTGTATGTACAACCGGTTACTTTGAATGAAGTTCACTCTTTGAGCACTGCTATTTGTAATAGAAATGGCTGCAGTGGAAAATACCTTTGAAGAAGCATAAATATGTACATGCCCAGATCAGACCCCTTTCCCCATATCCTCCTCAGCCCCATCCCCATTTCCTAAGCTCCCTGGCCCCAAGTCCCCACTACACTCCTCCTAACCCCCCACCTCCCCTGTCTATACTCCACCCCCCCTTTAAACCCTCAACCCCCTTCTCACTTCCCCAGCCCCCTATCCATACCCTTTCTTCCCACCCTAACTCACCCATCAGCTCTCCTTCCCCTCCTCCCCCCGGAGTCTGCCTGACCTCTTCTTCCCCCCATCCCCCCCCCTGGGGGCCGCCCTCCTGCCCCCCCCCCCCCCCCCCCCGACCAGGGCCCCTTACCTTGCCACTGAGCTGCACTCTCCCACCCCTGGCAGGGTCTTTGGGGACTAGCTGCTCTTTTCTCACCAAGACCCTTATTCCTCCAACACTCTCACTCAACCCATCATCCCCTGGGAGCCGGCCAGCACCTCCACAGAGAGCATGGGGTTCTGGCACAGTTTCAGCCTGGCCAGAAGGACCCTCCCGCTTCTTCCCAAGCCAGCAGCCCCAGATTGCCACAGGGCATGAAGGGGAGACTCCACAAGCTGCCTGGAGGCCTGCTGGGCCTGCCTGCTGCAGGGTGGGCTGTGAGTGTCCAGCTCCGATGGGGTAGGGAAGGGGCCGCCCAGGGACTCATGGCCACCACCAACATGGCTGAGGAGCCTGGCCAGGGCAGGGGAAGGAAGGCTCCAGCTGCAGCACCGGCTGGCCAGTGAGAAAGGACATGAGGATAGGACAGCAAGAGACTTGGTCTGGGCCGTGTACGCTGCCTGGGCCCAGCAGGTAGAGGCGGGACCGCCACAGGTGCTGGGGAATGGGGAAAGGAGTGGCCAGGCTCACTCCTGCCCACAACCCATTGAGCTGGCTCAGAGGGTGATGCACCAGAACGCTATATTCTGACCCATATTTCTATTTTTAGGGGCCCCAGAATGCTGACCCCTAAAAATGGTGGGCCCCAGAAAGGCGTTCCAGTGTGTTCCCCCTTACTTTAACCCCTGGTGACAAACCCATGAAGGAAGAAGGCCCAAAGAAATGTTATCAATGCAACTCCACTGAGCATTTGACAAATCACTGCCCACTGGTAAAGAGAGGGCTAACACCCCTCAGCCTACATGAATGCAACCATTCTAGCTCCTGAGACCCAGGAGGCAATCACTTTCAGCACAAGTTTCTCAACGATATCAAGATAAATGGCAAAGAGGCTGCAGGGTGGTGAGTTATGGGTACATAACTGTCTTGAAACAGGTCAGGCTAGCTCCTAGAGAGCAACATGTTACTTGAATATAAAGCATTAATCCAAGTAGTGGTAGATATGTTTTGTGTACCTGTGTCTAGAATGCAGGTTCAGTGTGAAGGCTTGGAAGATATTGAATCATAGAATATTAGAGCTGTCAGGGACCTCATGAGGTCATCTAGTCTAGCCACCTGCTAAAAGCAGAACTACTCCCACTAAATCATCCCAGCCAAGGTTTTCTCCAACTGGGTCTTAAAAGCTTCCAAAAATGGAGATTCCACTACCTCCCTAGGTGTTCTTGAATTAAGAAGTTCATTGTTGTGAAAGAGAAAGTCCTTCATTGTCATAGAATCATAGGGTTGGAAGGGACCTCATAGGTCATCTAGTCTAGCCACCTGCTAAAAGCAGGACCACTCCCACTAAATCATCCCAGCCAGGGTTTTGTCCAACCAGGTCTTAAAAATTTCCAAAGATGGAGATTCCACACACACACACCCCCGCCAGGCAATCCATTCCAGTCCTTCACCACCCTCCTAGTCAGAAAGTCTTTCCTAATAATCAGCCTAGACCTCCCTACCATCAGCTTGAAACCATTGCTCCTTGTTCTGGCCACTGTCACCACTGAGAATAGCTTAGCTCTCTCTTCTTTGGAGCTCCCCTTCAAGTAGTTGAAGGTAGTTATCAAATCCCCCCTCAGTCTTTTCTGTAGATTAAATAAGCCTAGTTCCTTCAGTCTCTCTTTGTAAATCATGTGCCCCAACCCCCTAATAATTTGTGTTGCCCTCTGCTGGACACTTTCTAATTCGCCCACATCCTTTTTGCAGTGGGGAACCCAAAACTGGACATGATATTCCAGATGCAGCCTCACCAGTACTGAATAGAGGGCAATAATCACATCCCCCGATCTGCTGGCAAAGCTCCTACTGATGCAGCCTTATATGCCATTGACTTTTTTGGCAACATGGACACACTGTTGACTGACATCCAGCTTTCCGTACACCATAACTCCCAGGTCCTTTTTCACAGAGCTGCTACTTAGCTGATCAGTCCTCAACCTGTACCACTACATTGGATTTTTCCATCCTAAGTGCAGGATTTTGCACTTGCCCATGTTGAACCTCATGAGATTTCATTTTGCTCAATGCTCCAATTTTTCTAGGTCTCCCTGAATCCTATTCTTACGCTCCAGCCTATCTACCCTTCCCCAAGCTTGGTGTCATCTGCGAACTTACTTAGTGTGCCATCTACCTAAGTGTAATCATCTAAGGGTAATCTAAGGGTGAAAGTGCTGGACAAGATTACTACTAAAATGCAAATTAGGAATGACCTTGCACAGGTGGCTGAAGCCGTTAGAGTTGCATAGATGTGTGGTACAGGGTGGCCCTCCATCAGCATTCCCCTTGGAGGGCAGCTACTCCACTTCACAGTCTCATTTTGTGGCTCTTGCTGATCTGCTGGGCAGAGTAATTACAAAAGGCCCAGCCCAGGCAGTGCGGGGTGGACAAACATAGTCTTCAGCCCCCAGCCCTCTGGCAGGGTGCCACAGGCAAATACAGTCTTTAGCCCCTGGCTCCTAGGTGAGGCACGGCAGGCTAACATCGCTGCTGCCCAAGACTTTAACAGTCCCACGGTCCAGGCAACAATGGGAATCCTTCACTATTGAGGATGCAGGGAAAGGAGCTAGCTAAGCTCTGGGTGGTTAGGAGAGCAGGGAGAGAGATGCAGGCCCACCCAGCACCACTGCGTCCCAGCCCAGGGCCGTATCAGTGACTGAGGGGTTGGCCACTGAGTCAGTGGGACCCCACAGCAATGTGCTGACCTTGGGGTATTAAGCCCAGCTGGACAACTGTCCATTGCCCCTGGGCTGCTTCCTCCCACCCAAGGCCCAGATACCTGTACCCCTGAGTTGTTCTCCAGGTCATCAGGGTAAACAGCCAGTGGCAGGCCTACCAGGCCTTAATGTTGACCAGCGGAAGGTCTGGCAGCTCCCTGTAATCATCAGCAGGAGGCAACTTTTCCAGGTGAATGGAAGTTCCACCAGGCTGTTGGCCCCTTCAGCAGAGAGCAGTTCCACCAGGTTTTCCCCCTCAGGTTGCTCAAGTGGCCCCTCCCCGGTTTCCCCTGTAGAGAAGTGCAGTGAATCCTCCAGGGCCTGGATTCCCCAGAGGCTAGGTGGTTTGCCCCTGGGGTTGGTGGAGTCCTTGGCAGGTGCAAGCTCTGGCAGCACACCAGAGACATATGGCTCCCTCTGTGGAGCCTTCCAGACTGAGTCTTTGGCCCACCCTTCATACTTCCTTTTTCACCCTTGGCTCCAACCTCCTGATTCTGGGCCTGGGGCCCTCCTTTGGCTAACAGGGAGAGTGTGGTCCTCCTTCAGCATCCTGCTCAAAGGGTGTCCACTCCACTTTGCTACAAGCAGAGACCCATAGTCAGAAGGAGATTATGCTGAGACCCAAGAGGGAAAGCGTAAAATCCCAGAAACTTCTGAAGAAATGGGAAAAAAAGTCTCCTGGACTCCTCTGCAGCAGGGGAAAGCAGCATGCTTGCCAGTGTGGGGGCCGTTGAGACTACCTCCCATACTGCAGTTGGAAGGAGCATCTCCTTGAGGAGAGTGCGTTGCCTGCCAGGGAGAGGATTATCCAGGCTGTGAGTTGCCAACAGGTAGCAGCTGTGCAAAGTGCAGACTCTCCTCTGGGGAAGAAAGGAAATTGTGCCCCAACAGGGAACCCAGAAACAGAAGCTAGGGAAAAACTGGTGGAATCACAGAAATGTCTTCTCACCAATGTTCCCTCTAAGCTGTGCTGGCGTGCTGCAGCGCAGCCCGCCGCAGCCGCCAGCGCAGGGAAGGCAGCTGGCAGCGTACTGCCAGCAGCCAGACTGCTTCAAGGGAGTTCCTGTGGAGGAGGGAGTTTTGAAAACTCCCTCCCAGAAAAGCTCTAACAGAGCATGCCCAGAAATTCTGGGCATGCTCCGTAGAGCTCCTCTGGCCCAGGAGTTAGGGCTGGCCCTGCCTCGAGTCCAGCTCCGAGGTAAGTTTGAGGGGGCTGCGAGGGGGGGCGAGCAGGAGCAGGGGGGCGTGCTGCCAGGAGCGGGGGTGGTAGCAGGAGCGGGGGGGGCGATGCCAGGACCGCG
>ML682003.1:8019172-8068505 GCA_007922195.1 Podocnemis expansa
ACACACACACACACACACACACACACACACACACACACACAGAGGCACCCCCAGACAGACAGACAGACAAACAAACACACACACACACACACACACACACACACACACACACACACACACCCCGAGACAGGCAGAAAGACAGACACATACAGCCACCCCCAGACAGGCAGAAAGACACACACATACAGAGCCACCCCCAGACAGACAGACAGACCCCCACACACACAGGGCCACTGATGCAAGCACTAAGCAATGTCAGCATAGCAACTCAGCTTGTACCCAGTATGTTGTATAATGAACAAGGAATCCTGTGGCACTTAAAGACTAACAATTATATTTATTGCATGAGCTTTTGTGGGAGGAAAAATCCCACTTCATCAGACTTACATTCTAAGTTCCTTCATCTTCAAAGCATCGGATGAACTGGATTTTCTCTCACAAAAACTCATGCAATAAATATAGTTGGTAGTCTTTAAGTGCCACAGGATCCTTCTTTGTTTTACTGAACTAGACTAAGACAGCTGCCCCTTTGGCTCTTGAAAGGATGTTGTATTTCACCTAACAGAGTTTTTTAAACTTCTTCATTCCTGAAATAGATGAGCACCATAGTGTGAATACACAGAACGTATATCATTCAAGTTCATGTGTATGCATCTTCATTTCTTTAGTGTTATGTGTAAACATTCTGGCGCAATATAACTTCACAACAGTGCAACAATGTTCTCTATATAGGGTTGTAAGCAGCATTCATTGCAATAAAGTAGCAGCAACAGAGCAGAAAAACATATCCAGAAATTTTGTTCCTTCAGTCTATTTTTCCCTTGCTATTCACAACACTGTATAATTGTACCCGTCCTTTTTGCATATTCTATTATGGGCTTCGTCAGAAAAAGAAAGGAAACGACTTGCTCCAGTAAATGGCAGCTTGAATTTCCAACCTCTGCTAAACTGGTCCTATGGGCAGGAAAATTAATAACTATGTATGGTAAAGACAGGGATATCAATAAGTTGTCTGTTGATAAAAGGCTCTACAATTTCAAGAAGGGTTAAATCTTAGGATCAGGATGAATTTTTAATTAAGAAGTATGTTTAATCGAGGATTACTGTCTAGTTCTGACTAAACTGTATGCCAGTTTTTATTTGGCTAATGTTTGACATAGTTCAGGGGTCTCAAACGCAAATCATCATGATGGCTCCATGAGGACTAGTACAGGGCTGCATGAGGACTAGTATACTGGCCTGAGGGCTGCACCACTGAAACCTTTTCATACACCAATATTGCAAATACTAGAAACAATGGTGTCAGTGCAGGCCACAGGAAATAGCTTTAGGGGCCGAGTGTTTGAGACCCTCGACTAGTGTGACAAGAACCCAAACACTAAATCTGCCTCTCAGGCTTCCAGTGAATTTGGGGAGTAGAAGAGAAAGATATTTCTAATCTAATTCTATTTTCTTGCTTTTTGTTTATTTATACAGATCAGTGTTCCCTCAAAGCTGATGATGCAGCTGAACAAGTTGTTGGATGCACTGGAGGCACTGGAAGGCAGTGGGGAAGGGGCCCAATGGGAGTCGGGTAACCAGCAGGGAACTTGCTCAGCGGCATTCAGAACCTGCTCAGCTGCATCCAGAACTTGCTCAGCTGCATCATGGGCTCAGAGGGAACATTGCAGGGGACCCATCCCCATTTTGTCTTTAGTCTTCAGTCAGTCTGCAAATAACACTCCCCTCTGGATCTATTCTCCTGGGACTGAACAAAGGCCTGAGACCCACCCAGCTTCTACTGCTGCTGTGTGCACACCAGAGTAGTGGGACTAACCTGCAAGCAACAGGCTCGTCAAGGATTTGTTTTCTATGGACTCTAAATCTGTGATTCCCAACTGTTTGCAGGCTAGGGACCCCTTTTTAACAAAAAAAAATTTTTTTTCAGCCCCCAGCTGATTATGTAATCTAGCCCGATTCACTCTGGCAATGTCATTGGGACAGCCGGCAAGCAGCACTGCCACCACCATGGCCCACACTGCTGGGGAGCCGAGCTGCAACAGCTATGGCCCCCTGCCTTTGCCCCTGCCAAGGAGCCGCTGCAGCCCCATGTCCGTGCCGGGATCAGCCACGGGAGGGGAAAGGCAGCCCTGGCTGGGATTATCAGGGCTGTATGTAAGCGGGGGGATGGACTCGCTCTTGTGGGGAACTTCCCAGACTTTGTATACCACCCCGGTGAAGGTGGGTAGCATAAGGATCTGAGTCCCTGCTCCCACTTCCTTTACCCCAAGGCCTGCCTGACCTCAAAGGCTCACCTCCCAATCTCCTGTTTGGAGGAGTCTCTGTAACCCCGACAAGTCTGGGCCCCAGGATTTCTGGGGGCTCAACCCCCACTCTTATCGTGGTCTCTCAGGACAGGGCTAGGGTGTCCCCACTCCGGGGTGCTGACCACACTGATCACTCTTCTGGCCCACCAGTTACTATATACACTATATACAATTTATTTAAGCATACAGAAATTAAAAGAATAACCCAATAAGAAAATAGAAAAAAGTGGAAAAAAGGTGAACAATAAACCCTCAGTGCCACTCCCTGGTGTGGAGGCACTACACACAGAGTCTCTGGACCTGAGAAACAGTCTCACAGTCTGTCCTCCACGTTGCAAGCCCTCTGCCCAGGCCTGGCTGCGACTGGATGATCCAGGGGGCCAGATGCAGGTTCCAGCTGTGGCCACACGTCCCCAAGCCCCAGGGGCAGGGCCCTTCTTCCCAGCGTCAGCCCCCCTTCACTGCTCCCCAGCTGCTCACCACACCCAGCTCCAGATGGCTGCAACTCCGGCTCCCAGCTACTGCTCTGGTTCAGTGTGGCTCCTCTGGTCCTCCTGCTGTGGGGCTGCACAGATGAGCTCAGCACCTTGGGCTCCTTCTCTGGCCTCCTGCCCCAGCTTCAGGCACCTCTGGCTCTGTCACTGCTTCCAGCTCTGCTCTGCTCAGCTCCACTTGGCCTTCTGCTGGTCCAGCTGCTGTGGGTCTGCTCTGCACAAATCAGCTCAGTCTGGCCTCCCTTCCTGGGTCCTCTGGCTCCCAGCTGCTGGCTGCTTAGTGCTTTCTCCTTAGCTCACCCCCCCCCCCCCAGGCTTGCCCAGGCATGTCCAGCCTGCAGTTTCAGCTCAGGGGCGGGGGGGGGCACTCTCAATCCATCAGGCCATCCTGGGACACTGGCCTCTCCCACTGGCCCTGGGGCTGGCTGTTTCAGAGTCCTGCTTCCAAGCGGGAGTGGCCAATCAAAAGGCCCATTCACTCTCAGCAAGGGGCTATCAGTCCCTTTACATGTAGATGGATTCCAGCCCCAGTAGGGAGAGGCTCCACTGACCCCCTGCAACATGTCTGCAGACCCCTGGGCGTCCCTGGGACACAGGTTAGGAACCACTGCTCTAAATCATTTGTATGTATGTGATTCACTTTGACCCTTTAACATCTCTCATATCTTGTTTGTTTTCTTTTTATATTAAACCTTTAGCTGTAGTTACTAAAGGATTAGCTGGCAGAGTGGTATTTTGGGTAAGATCCAAGCCTATATTGTTCTGGGTGATGTGGCTGGCCCTTTGGGGTCAGGAGAACCTAATTCTTAAAGAGACCCAGTGGCTAGAGGGGACCATAGGAACTGATGTGCAGTAAGGGGGCTGTTTCTGTTTTGTTATGCTTGGGGATGACCAGAGTGGGGAATCAGAAGCATGTTTTGTGACTGACTGGGAGACTGGTTTAAGTACCACCCGTCAGTGGTTTAAGGGTTTGGCCCCTGGCTTTGCAACTTGCCCTGATTTTGGCACATTCAGAAGGGTATCCCAGAGGACCGGATCACACTGTGCAGTAACTGGAGATTTTGAGATGAGCGTCCCTGTCGGTGCCCCACAGTTGGTGTCAGCGCATCCATGCACAGTCAGATCCAAGAGTCTTCCAGCAATGCTTGCTGGCCCCACACACGACACAGCAGTCTGGCAGCGGCTTCCTGGTGCCCTTTTTCCAGTGTATACAGCTCAACACCCCCCCCCCCAATTTCCTCTCTAATAGGCGATTCCAAAGTAGAAAGGGGAGGAGGGAGGACTGTGGGGCACCCACAGGGACACTCATCTTGAAAAACTCCACTTACTGCACAGGTTGAGTAATCTCACTTTCTCCTTTGAGAGATGTTCCTGTGTGTGCCCCACAGTTGGTGACTTGCAAGCAGTACCCTCACAGAGTAGGAAGGACTTCAGAATAAGTGCTATGAATGGTAGAAAGGACAGAATGACAGACTGCCAAGTCCCTACAAGCTGATTAGTCAATAGCAGAGGGTATGTCTACACTTACAATTCAGTTTGATTTAAGGTTTAATTTGAACTAAATTAGTGCATGTCCACAGTAGCTTTCGTTAGTCTGAACTAAGGAAAACTTAGTTTGAAGTTATAAAACTTCCCTGAAGTTTGAAGTTACGGTTAATTCGAACTCACTAGTTCCAATTAACCCAATGTAGCTGTATTAATTTGAACTAACTGTTAGTTCAAATTAACCACGGCTTGATTTTCCCTATGCGATAGCTCCCCCTCCTTGATTCGAACTAGCAAGTCCTGTGCATGGACATGCTGGTTCGAATTAGGGTTTCTAGTGTGGCCATGTTAATTTGAATTAATTTAATTCGAACTAATCATTATTAGTTTCAATTAATTAGTTCAAATTCAGTTAATTCAAACTAACCTTGTAAGTGCAGACCAACCCATAATGCTTTATAAAGGCATGCACAGAAAACCATGTTGCCACCTTGCATATTTCAGTAATTGGGACATTACTGAGAAAGGCTGTCTTAGTGGACATGGCTCTGGTTAAATGAATCCTTATACAATCCACTGGGGGGATATTTGAAAGTCTATAACTTTTGCATATGCAGCTGGATATCCATTTAGAAAGTCTTTGATCTGTGATGATACCGCCCTTGCATCTGTCTGCTATGAGCACAAATAATTTATTAGTGGATCTAAAGGGTTTTGTTCTGTATAGGTAAAAAAGGAAAGCACACCTGATGTCCAGTGTGTGTAGGAGTGCTTCACGAGTGGTGGAATGAGGTTTAGGTAAAAATACAGGTAAGTCTATCAGTTCGTTGAGATGCTAAAGTGAAGTTGCTTTTTTTATAAATTTTGGGTGTGGCCATAAAGTGACTTTGTCCATTTGAAAGATCATGAATGGAGGGTCAGCTGTGAGTTTCCCTGTTTCATCTACTCTTCTTGCAGATGTGAAAGCTCCAAGGAACGAGAGCTTCACAGAAAGATGCAGTCGTGAGCAGGTTGCCAGAGGTTTGAAAGGTAGTCTGGTGATTGTCTTCAGAATGAGGTTTAAGTCTCAGAGAGGGGTTGGTTGCCGTATTTCCAGGTACAGATTTTAGATAGCCAGGAGAAGGCATTTTGCCACTTGGTTGGTAAATAGTGAGTTATGGAAAGCATTTATGGCCACAAGATGGACTTTTAAAGATGTAAGTGACAGGCCTGTACTCCAGTTATAGGAGATAGTCCAGGATGTTATGAAGAGGATCTATTTTCAGTGTAATACAAGTGTCTGAGCACCAGTGGGAGAACCTACTTCATTTTTGCAGGAAAGTTGTTCTTGTGGAGACTTTTCAGTTATTTAATAAGACGTTTCACCCATTCAGAGCATCATAATTCCTTATTTTGGAACCATGGAGGAAACATGCTCTTAGGTGTAATTTGTCTGGGTGAGGATGTAGGATTCAACCGTTGTTCTGTTGGAGAAGGTCATGATGGAGAGGCAGGGTTATGTGGCTCTTTGTGGACATCTGAGTCAACAAAGTGAACCAGACTTGACTGGGCCAAGCTAGGGCTATCATGATCACTACTGCCATTTCTTGATGTATTTTCAGTAATGCTTTCATGATTAGGGGAAATGGAGTGAATGCATAAAGTAGACTCCAAGGAAAGAGAAAGGTGTCTCCCAATGAGCATTTCCCTTTGCCTGCTTGGCAGCAGAATAGCTTGCATTTCTGTTTCAGAGATGTAGCAAAGAGGTCTACAGACGGGTACCACCACTGATGAAACATGTATGTTATTACATCTGAGCAAATTTCCCATCTGTGCTGTTAGGGAAAAAACTGCTGAGTCAGTCCACGGTGGTGTTTTGAGTGCCTGAAAGGCACAAGGCAGAAATAATGACATGATTGTTTACGCACCATTGCCAAAGTTTCAGGGCTTCTGCACAGAGGGAGCTGGATCTGGCCCCACCCTGCCTGTTGATATAAAATACACAGGATATACTGTCTGTAAGGATCTTGACATGTTGGTGTATCAGGTATTGTTTGAAGTGGAAGCATGCATTGTGGACTGCAAAAAGCTCTAGTAGATTTATGTGTAGGGTGGGCTCATGAAGGGACCATTCTCCCTGTTCAGACAGACCTTGCAAATGGGTACCCTGTCCCTTAAGTCATGTGCCCGTGGCCATAATCAATGTAGGTTCTTTCTGTGACAATGGAACACCCTGCATGAGGTTTGCAGCGGCTTTCTACCAAACTAAGGAGTTTTTGATTTCTGTTGATGGAGACACCCTTTTTTTGTACTGAGTGTCCGGGAGGTTTGTATACCCTGGCCAGCCATAGCTGGAGAGGCCATATGCATAGTCTCACATTTCACCATCTGTGTGGTGGCTGCCAGGTGCCCCAGAAGTTGTATGCACTGGAGTGGTTGCACAGTGAGGGAGTTGTTGATAATTTCCACTAACAGCAAGATTGTTCCAAGTCTGTGTAGTATAGGACTGTCAAACTTATGGCCCACAGGCTGGATCTGGCCCACTAAGAGCCTGTGGAACTGCTGCCTGGGTTGGCCTGGGAGCTCTCTAAAGCAGCAGTGAACAGCAAACACAGGCTGCTGGCAAAGCAAAGCAGGGCCAGGCACATGCACACATGCTCTGATTCACTCACTTGATCCAAGGCACAGTCACAGCACAGGGGAACAAAGGAAGTGCTCCAGCCAATCCCAGCTCAGCTCTGGTCTGCCAACTAATCAGAGTCACAATTACAGCAGGCTGGGGTGGGCTACCCAAGAGCCACAGCACTGCCCCCACCACCCCCTGAACACTGTCAGTCAGTCAGTCAGTCGGCGTGCCTAATCTGATTCACAGCACAGTACCCAAACTGCAAACAAGAAAAGTAAAAAGTAGGCAGAGCCCACATGAGAATGAGCCAATCAAGGCCCAGCTGGGACTGAGACCACTCAAAAGCCAGCATGCTTCATGACTGACAGTGGGGCAGGGGGGGAGAAGCAGGGCCGGCGCTACGCAGGAAGCAGCCCCTGCATTGCAGGGGGGCGCTGGCAATTTGAGGGGCGTCAAAAGGGGACGGCGTCGTGGTGCTCCCCTGATGATGTCACTCATCTGCACCGGCGTCGCTCTGCTGCGGGGGGGGGGGTGCCACGATCCCCAGCACCAGCCCTGGGTAGAAGAAGCAAGGAGCCCAGCCCGCCTATGACTGAGGCTGATTGATTGCCACCATGGCAGGGAAAGTAGAAAGGGAAGAGGAAGGAGAAGGGGAAGAAGGGGTCTGGGAGCTGCACAGCAAGGAAGGGGTCAGGGAGCCAGTGTGGTGAAGGGGAGACCACAGGGCAGGGGAAAGGGATCACCTACATGGAACATGCAGAGGGTGATCCCACATACCATACTCCTATCTCAAATCAGGAAGTATGTCAAGTCTCTAAAATTGCATGTAGTACCCTGGGGTGTGTGTGTGCGAGCTCTTTGCAAATGGGGGTGGTGGAGAAATGAGATGGAAGTGCTGAGACAGGGGAAGAAGAAGAGAGCCAATGCCAGGCTGTAAAGAAAAGTCCTGGAAGATCCTGTCTGCTGCTGAGCCTGTCCAAGTCCCTCCAGGTCCTGCTCCCTTCTCCACTGCCAAATCCCAGGAACTGAAGCAGCCCCTCTGGGTTGCACTTTCACCTCTGCCCTTCATCTGCTTCCTGAGTCTGGATGAGTTTCCATGAACACACAATTGTCCACAATATTGTGATTGAAGGGGTGCTAGCCCTCTCTGCTTGGTCTGGTGACCCCTGGCAGTGTGCATAAGGCAGCAACACAATGGGGCTATCCAGTCCCCCTTTCAGATTAGGACTTTGTTATAACTTCTCCTTCCAGCAGATCCATCCCTGAGTTTCATTGTATTCTGTTACTTAGGCTTTCTAACTGTAGAAAAAATACCAAACTTTCTAACAGAGGCTCCTAGTAAAACAGTGTTTTTTCTCTTCTCTTTTTAATTATCAGTCAAAAAAAATCTCTGGAGTTTTTATTAAAATCTACAGGTTATAACTTTTTTTTTGCAAGCAAGGGAATTCTCAACCCATTGAAAAAAGAGGCAAGTCCTAATTTGCAAAAATAACTGCAATTCCCAGATCCCAGAAATGGTGTAATAAGTGAATGTTCACAGTTTTTAATTTTTTCATTAGGTCTATTGATAAAAAAACACAAAGGTTGCTTGCCAGTGACCTCAATCCTTTTCATATGAATGAGAAGAGCCCAAAGAGATACTGACAAAGGAGGCATAGAGGTTGTTTGAAAAACAATTAGCACCTCATTGTTAGTCCTAATGTCTCACCTTTGTTGTAATGTTGATCTACTGACTTAAGCAGCTTTCCACGCAAGTCACTCCTCTGGCCTCTCAGTAAAGCTGGCCCTGTGAACCAGGCTGCTGCTTATGGCCAGCTCACCCAGTCCTTGGCATGGGGGGGCAGTAGTGCGGCCCTCACAGGGCCCCCCAAAGCGCGGGGCCCTGGGCAGCTGCTCCACTCGCTCTACCCTAAGGTTGGCCCCTGTTTGCTGGAATAATCTAAACTGATCTTGTGATTTACCCTTCACCACATTTATTTATTCCCTTCTATACTGTAAGTTTTCTATTTCAAGCATGTAGAATTTGTTAGTCTTCGAAATTTGTTAGTCTTTAAAAGTGCCATGAGATTACTTGTTTGTTTTGCTAAACATACTCTGAGTGGCAGTTCATTGTGGCATCACATATGGACTGAGCACAGAATGTAGGCAAAGCCTGAGAACTTGTTACCACACATTATTTTCAGATTTCATCACTGATGGTCACTCAAGGTATATTTAACTCATTTTTATTGTAAAAATTAACAAACTTCCCAACATTTAAATTTACTTTTTACAATAGGAAGTGATAGTCGGGCTACAAATTCCTGTAAAAAGGGCAGGAAACTTCATGCAGAGTATGGATGGGGAAAGGGTAGTACCTCAGATTGTCCAGGGAACATTTAAAATAGAGAGACAAGACCAGGAAAAAAAGACAAACAGGCATGGCCAAACTGTGGCTTGCAAGAAGTGTGTGGCTCTTCAAAGAAAAAGTGTGGCTCGCGGAAGAGCAAGGCAGGGAAGTGTGGCCTGGTTGGGGGCAGCGGCCTGGTCAGAGACGTGGGGAAAGCACAGCATGGTCGGAGCTGGTAGGGAAGTGGCAACATGGTCAGAGATGGGAGGGAAGTGGCAACATGGTCGAGGATGGCAGAGAAGCGCAGCATGGTCAGATGATGGGGGTGGCATGGTCAGAGCCAGCAGCAAAGTGGCAGCATGATCAGGGATGGGGGGAGAAGTGAGGCATGGTCAGTGACAACAGAGAAGCAGCAGCATGGTAAGAGATGGCAGACAAATGGTGGCATGGTCAGAGCTGGCAGGGAAGCACAGGCATGGTCGGAGCCAGCAGGGAAGCAGCAGCATGGTTGAAGACGTGGGGAGGAGTGCAGCATGGTAAGAGATGGCAAGAAAGCGGTGGCATGGTTGGAGCTGGCAGGGAAGTGGCAGCATGGTTGGAGATGACAGGGAAGCGGTGGTGTGGTCAGAGACAGCTGAGGGAAGTGGCAGCATGGTCAGAGCCAGCAGGGAAGCGGCAGCATGGTCAGACGTGGGTGGGGAGAAGTGTGGCATGGTCAGAGATGGCAGGGAAGTGGCAGCATGGTCAGAACTGTGGGGGAGAAGAGCGGCATGGTCAGGGAAGCTGTGGCATGTTTAGATTTTCTCATATGTCCTAATTCAGTTTACTCTTTGTTAAAATAAAATCCTGTTTTACAAGTCCTAAACATGACGTGCAATAATAAGAAACGAAAACACAAAGGAAAAAAGTTTAAAACTGAATGTAGATTACTTTCAATTTTTGGCACACTTACAGTGAAGCACTGTATTCCACAATGAAACTTGTTAAATTGAAACACTGTGCAATACTTAGAGAGCAGCACCTGAGCAAGCTTTTATCTATTGCAGTGACAAGTTACTGCCCAGATTTTTAAAAACTTCCCACTAGCTTGCAGTATTCTACATTCAACGACAACTAAGCTTTTACTGTATAGGCCTGGTTTTCATGGTAATCCTAAGTAATTATTAGAATCCAACACTAGTAGGATCAATATTTGCCCTGTTTTTACAATAAAATTAAAGTGCACAATGAATTTTAAGCTTAGTAATTTTGGAGTAGGTAAAAGTATGTGGTTATATGCCTCAGTGCAGCTCTCGAAGGTTTAATAATTGACTTGTGTGGCTCTTGAGTTCCAGAAGTGTGGCCACCCTTGTTATAGACTAACAGATTTCTTCAGGCATAAGCTTTCGTCAGCTCCAACCTACTTCATCAATTGCATCTGACAGAGTAGGGTGGAGCCCTTGAAAGCTTATGCCTGAGGAAATCTAAGGTGTCACAGGACTCTCATTTTTGCTGTACATAGACTAACATGGCTACCCCTCTAGAAATTTCTAACATCTTTTATGTTCCCTCTCAGCATTTCCAATTAAATGTATTCCTTACCTCTCTCTGGAGGTGCTCCATTAATTCTGTGTATTCTCTTTTCTCCCTCAGGTGCTTCTCTCTCTCTTTACACGCCAGGAAGCGACGGAAAGCACACTGCAATGTTAGCACAGCCCTTTCTTTCTGATTCATTTCTGTGTAGGGCACAGAGAATGAATGAAGAGAGTCAGATGACAGGCAGAATTTAATGTTCACAAATGAAAGGTAATGCACACTGGAAAGAAAAATTTAAACTTTTCATATATTTTACCAGGTTTAAAAGTAAGTAGCAACTCCGAAAAAGATCTAGTAATTATTGTGAACAGCTGGTCAATGCGCAGCAGTAGTCAAAGACTGGAAACAGATAAGACATCCACCATTGTGACTCAAAACAATAATCTGTGCATTCAAATGACAGAATGTATTTTAAAGCTCTAATTTATGACTACAAAATTCCAATCAGATCAGAGAGATTATTCAAATAAAATCCTATTTCCTTTCAGTCTATTAGACTCAATGGGATAATTCTTTTCCTTTTGATTATCCTGGAAGTGGAAAAAAAACTAATCAAAGACCCAGGCGAACACTTTAAAATAAAAGAAGTACCAATTTCCTCCAGTTTGTGATAAATTTTCTGCTTCCAGTCCCGTGTTAAAGTGCCTTATTATTAATTAATGTGCATCCTGGATGACCAACACATTGCTAGTACTAATTCAATATGAATAAGCAGTACTGCTTTAATGGGTAAAAGCGCTCAATGCTATTTACCATATCAGCTTGAGTGAAAATGTAGTTAAGACTTATGTTTAACATAATTTCCATTTTTTAATATTGATAGCAATCATAGCAGTGACCTGAAAAATTTACCATTAGTTAAAAAGCGTTTCGAAAAGAAAAAGAGGTAAACTGAAGTTGCAAAATTTGCGGATGATATGAAACCAGTTAAGATAGTTAAGTCCAAAGCAGGAAGTGACGAATCACAAAATAATCTTACAAACTAGGTGACTGGGCAACAAAAAGGCAGATTAAATTCAAAGTTGATAGATGTGAAGGAATGCACATTAGAAAAATAACCCCAACTATTCATATAAAATGACAGGGTCTAAATTAGCTATTACCATTCAAGAGTAAGTGTGAAGAGTTCTCTGAAAACATGCACTCAATGTACAGCAGAAGTCAAAAAAAGCTAACAGAACATTAGCAATCATTAGGAAAGGGACAGATAATAAGAGAAAATATTATATTGCTTCTTTATAAATCCAAGGTATGCCTAGAATCATAGAATCCTAAGGTTGGAAGGGACCTCATAGGTCATCTAGTCCAACCCCCTGCCAGAGGCAGGACCACTCCCACTAAACCATCCCAGTCATGGTTTTGTCCAGCCAGGCCTTAAACACCTCCAAAGATGGAGACTCCACCACCTCCCTCGGCAGCTCATTCCAATACTTCACCACTCGCCTAGTAAAAAAGTTTATTCTAATATCCAGCCTCGACCTCCCTAACTGCAACTTGAGACCATTGCTCCTTGTTCTGTCCTCTATTACCACCGAGAATAGTCGAGCTCTATCTTCCTTAGAGCATCCCTTCAAGTAGTTGAAGGTTGCTATCAAATCCCCCCTCAATCTTCTCTTCTGCAGACTAAATAAGCCTAATGCTTTCAGTCTTTCCTCATAGGGCTTGTGCTCCAGCCCTTTAATCAATTTGGTTGCCCTCCTCTGAACTCTCTCTAGCATGTCCCTGTCCTTTTTGTAGTGGGGAGCCCAAAACTGAACACAGTATTCTAGATGTGGCCTCACCAGTGCAGAATAGAGGGGAAGGATCACATCCCTTGATCTGCTGGTAATACTTCTTTTGATGCAGCCCAGTATGCCATTGGCCTTTTTGGCAGCAAGAGCAAACTGCTGACTCAGATCTAGCTTCCCAGCCACCATGACCCCCAGGTCCTTTTCTACACTGCTGCTACTTAACTGAATGTTTCCCAGCCTGTAGCAGTGCATGGGGTTTTTCCGTCCCACATGCAGGATTTTACACTTGTCCTTACTGAACTTCATAAGATTTTTATTGGCCCACTGTTCCAATTTATCTAGGTCTCCCTGAATCCTGTCCTTGCCCTCCAACATGTCTACTCTTCCCCCCAGCTTGGTGTCATCCGCAAACTTACTGAGAGTGCAGTCTATTCCACCATCTAGATCATTGATGAAAATGTTGCACAGAACTGGCCCCAGGACCGACCCCTGGGGCACACCACTCGTGACTGGTTGCCAGCTAGACATGGAACCATTGATTCCTACACGCTGAAACCGTTGATCTAGCCAGTTTTCTATCCACCTTATAGTCCACCTATCCAACCCATACTTCCTTAATTTGCCAATGAGAATGCTGTGGGAAACTGTATCAAAAGCCTTACTAAAATCAAGGTATATCACATCAACGGTTCTTCCCGCATCCAGAAAACCAGTCATCTGCTCATAGAAGGAAATTAGATTGGTCAGACATGATTTACCCTTGGTAAATCCACGCTGACTGTTCCTGATCACTTTATTTTCCTCTAAGTGTCTGAGGATCGATTCTTTAAGAATCTGCTCCATAATTTTGCCAGGGATTGAGGTAAGGCTGACTGGCCTATAATTCCCCGGATCCTCCTTTTTCCCTTTCTTGAAAATAGGCACTACATTTGCTTTTTTCCAGTCCTCTGGCACCTCCCCTGTTCTCCATGAGTTTTGAAAAATAACGGTCAGCGGTGCTGCTATCTCATCGGCCAATTCCCTCGGCACCCTTGGATGCATTTCGTCTGGCCCCATGGACTTGTGCACATCCAGCTTCTTTAAGCAGTCCCTAACCTGACCTTCCGTCACCAAGGGCCTCTCTTCTTCTCTCCCATCTGCCATACCCTTGGAAGTGGGCTGGGAGCTGACCCTGCCTGTGAAAACTGAAGGAAAAAAAGCATTGAGCACTTCAGCTTTTTCATCATCCTCTGTCACGAGGATGACTGCCCCATTCAGCAAGGGACCTACACCATCCCTGATCCTCTTTTTGTTACTAATATACTTGTAGAACCCCTTCTTGTTATCCTTTACATCCCTCGCTAGCCGCAGCTCCATTTGTCCTTTGGCCTTTCTGATTTTATCCCTGCAGTCCCTAGCAATATCTTTATATGCCTCCTTGGTCATCTGACCAAGCTTCCACTTCCTGTAAGCTTCCTTTTTTATGTTTAAGCTCAGAGCAGAGTTCTCTGCTAAGCCATTCTGGCTGCCTCACATGTTTGTTCTTTCTCCTAATTGGAATGGCAACTTCCTGTGCCCTTAGCAGGGTTTCTTTAAAATATAACCAACTCTCTTGGACTCCTTTCCCCTTCAGATTAGCTTCCCAAGGGATCCTGCCCATCAGTTCCCTGAGGGAGCCAAAATCTGCTTTTTTGAAGTCCAGGGTTTTTGTTTTGCTTCTTTCCTTCCTTCCTTTAATGAGCATCCTGAATGCAACCATGTCATGGTCACTACTGCCTAGCTTGCCATTTACCTCTACCTCCCTGATCAATTCTTCTCTGTTTGTGAGCAGCAGGTCGAGAGGTGCAAGGGCCCTAGTTGGTTCCTCCAGCAGTTGTACTAGAAAGTTGTCCCCAACACACTCTAAAAACTTCCTGGATTGCCCATGCACTGCTGTACTGGCCTCCCAGCAGATGTCAGGGTAATTGAAGTCCCCCATGAGCACCAGGGCCTGTGATCTAGAAGCTTCCGCTAGTTGTCCATAGAACACCTCATCCACCTCCTGCTTCTGGTCTGGTGGTCTATAGCAGACCCCCGCCACAACATCCCCCTTGTTGTATTCCCCTCTCAATGTAACCCACAGACTTTCTACAGACACGCTTCCCCTTCCATAATGGAGCTCTGAGCAGTCATAGAGCTCTTTTACATATAGTGCTACTCCTCCCCCTCTTCTTCCCTGCCTGTCTTTCCTGAACAGTTTATACCCATCCATGGCAGAGCTCCAGTCATGCAGACTATCCCACCACGTCTCCATTATTCCTATGATATCATAGTTCCTTGCCTGCACTAGTACTTCCAATTCTTCCTGTTTATTTCCCAGGCTCCTCGCATTAGTGTATAGGCACCTAAGATACCCGGTCACTTGCCCTACTTTGTCAGTTTGGTTTTCAATTCTATTACATATACCTCCTTGCATTTTTTCTTGGAGTCCTCCTCCCCCACTTTCCTCATGTGTTGGCGCTTCAGTGGAACATTTAAGACAATTATTTGATTCCCCCCCCCATGTTCCAACTACCTTCTCTTTTATTCCTGGTACTACAGTCCCAACACCCCCCAAGTTCTATCACTTCCCCCAGATCTCCCACATTGCCACTTACCTGTGGGCTTTGGTCTCCTTCCCCCATTGAACTTAGTTTAAAGCCCTCCTCACTAGGTCAGCTAGTCTGTGCCCAAATATGCTTTTCCCCTTCCTGGACAGGTGAAGGCCATCTCTGCCTATCAATCCTCTGTCCTGAAACAGAGCTCCATGGTCAAGGAAGCCGAATCCCTCCTGACCACACCAT
Organism: Podocnemis expansa; assembly: GCA_007922195.1. Taxonomy (NCBI): domain Eukaryota; kingdom Metazoa; phylum Chordata; order Testudines; family Podocnemididae; genus Podocnemis; species Podocnemis expansa. The sequence goes on from ML682003.1 coordinate 8,034,498, forward strand.
CTTCTCAGCCAGGCATTCACCTCTAGGATGCATCTGTCTCTCCTCAGGCCTCTAGCCTTGACTGGAAGGATTGATGAGAACACCACCTGTGCTCCAAACTCCTTCACCCTCGCTCCCAGAGCCCTGAAGTCACCTTTGATCTGCCGAGGATCACCTCTCGCAGTATCATTGGTACCCACATGGATAAGAAGCATGGGGTAGTAGTCTGAGGGGCAGATGATTTTGAAAGTCCCTCCGTAACATCTCTGATACGGGCACCTGGCAGGCAGCATACCTCCCTAGAGGCCTTGTCAGGGCAACAGATGGGTACCTCCGTTCCTCTCAGGAGGGAGTCCCCAATCACCACAACCCTACGTTTCCTCTTAGGTGAGGTGGCTGTGGTCTGACCAGCCTTTGGGGTGGATGGCATCTCCTCTACCTCCTTCATCGTGTCCAGCACCGCATAACGGTTCATCACCACAATGGATGGTGGGATGTGAGCAGGCGTGGAGCACTGTCTGCTGCCAGAGGTGACCAGCTGCCACTGTCCTCCCTCTGCCATAGGCATCCCATCTGTTTCCAGAGCTGTGGCAGTAGCCCTTGGCACCGGAATAGGGACCTCCTCCTTGCAGGTCTCATCGTGGACACTGTCAAGGAACTTTTCCAGGGCATGGATACTCCTGAGTCGTGACACCTCCTCCTGTAACTCTCCTACTTGTTTCTGGAGAGATGCCACCAGAAGGCACCTATCACATAGGCTCATCTCCCTAGCCTTATCATCAGTGGCAGGAAAATGAAGGCCACAGTCCTTGCAAATCCACACCAGGATCTGGGTGGAGATATCCATCGTCAGACACTCTGTCTGGCTACAAACAGTGGCAAAGGAAACAGCAGGGGCACTGGCATCATGAATACTGTGTACAGATCTGGTTGTTCAATTAAAGTTCCTCTTGCTTATTACACAGACTTCAACAGTTTGTATAAAAGCAACTGAATTTCCCACCCACCCATTGCCCACCATCCCGTTTCTTTTTCCCTTCACATCTCAATATGTTCAAAATACCTTGAGCTTTAGTGACACATTTAAACATTTGTAGCACATCTGTCTTTTTCGCATCCTCTTCTGCCACTACAAACAAGGAGTCTTGTGGCACTTTCAAAGACTAGCAAATTTATATATTTATGTATTTATTTATTTGTAGATAAATAGATTTGTTAGTCTTTAAAAGTGCCACAAGACTCCTTGATTGTTTTGCTGAACTACACTGACACGCCTACTCCTTTGGAACTTGACACCATGTGCAGTAACAAGACTTCTTCGATATGTGTGTCCCTGTGGGTGCTCCATTTGTGGTGTCATATCCCATGGTGCTCTAATCGAAGATCAGTTCAGGAGTAAGTGCTCAGGTCATGCATGCACCAGTGCTGTCTCATGGAGCCACTGATGCTCTTCATTAAGGCACATGAATGGCCTGAACCCCCGTACCTTCTCTGTCTCAGAGTCTCCTGTCAAAACACTCCAAAGTAGAAGGGTGAAGGATGGGTCAATGGAGCACCCATGAGGACACACATCTTGAAGAAGGCCAGTTGCTGCAGAAGGTGAGTAAGCTTTCTTTCTTTATCAAGTGATGCCCTTGTGGGTGCTCTTCTTGTGGTTACTATATAGCAGTACCATGTTGCATAGGAAGGACTTCAGTGTTAATCAGATGACAGTTCTGAGATGCCCACAAATGTGTCGTTGGTGTACGAGTGGTCTATGGCATAATGTTTAACAAAAATCTGTGGTGATGTCCATGTGACAGCTCTGCAAATTTCTGCTATAGGGACACTATTGAGATAAGCAATTGATGTTACAATCACTCTTGTTGAATGCGTTTTAGTTGCTGGTGGGGTCTGTAGGTCCCTCTGTTCATAGCATGTTTGGATACAAGATGAGATCCACTTGAATATTCTTTGGCTTGAGACTACCTTTTCCTTTGATCTTTCTGCTACTGATATGAATAATTTTTTTTTTTTTCTAGCTAAAAGGCAACAGCTCTTCCCACATCTAGAATGAGGAGGACCATTTCCTGTGAATCCTTGTGGGGCTTGGGGTAAAAAGCAGGTAAGTGTATGGGTTGGTTGAGATGAAAATCAGAGACTATCTTTGGTAAAAGCTTAGGATGAGGTCCAAGGGCTATCTAGTCTTTATGGAAGACCATATATAGGGGTGTCTCATTAGTTCGCTTCTCTCACTAGCACATCTTGCGGATGTGATCATGACTAGGGATGGTACCTTCATAGACATGTGACGAAGTAAGCAAGTTGCAATAGGCTCAAAAGGTGACCTTCTGAGGGATCTGAGTACCGGGTTCAAGTCCCATGAAGGAGTGGGATTATAAATAGGAAGGTAAACCTTTTGGAGGTCTATTAAAAATCTTTTCACCAGTGAATGGGAAAGTAGCATGATGTGATCTTCTTTGTTGTCAAAAACTGAAATCGCAGATAAGTGCACTTTTAGGCTATATCTACACTACAGGACTCAGTTAAGATGGCTTATTAAGGTCTACTTAAAGACCAGCTTAAAGCCAGCTTAAAGTAGACTTTATTAAGTCAGTTTAGAGCATCCACACTCAAAATGCCAGGAGACTGCCCACATCCAAACTGGCAGCTGCTAGGCCACTCTAGGAGTGGTGCATGGAGGTACCTGGCCCACAGTGCACCACAGCAGAAGTGCCCCTCCCTCCCGGCCACTCCTTTACTACAGGAAGTGAGTGACCACACCACCCTCCATACTGTGTGTGGCAACAGGGAGCCCAGGGAGATCAAGGAGCCTGATGTGGCCCAGCAATGTGCCAGCACAGAACTCCACACCCTCCCTGCATTGCCCAGACTCCTCCGTCTCTGGATCAAGTGCGGCAGGGCAACTGCCAGTGTAGAGGCAGGGCACAGCAGTTGCTAAGACTCGAACACAGGGAAACAGCACATAGAGAAAGGTGAAGTCAAATCACCTGTTGTCACAGGAACGATTGGTCACTTACCAGTAACCGTCCTTCTTCAAGATGGGCTGCTCACATACATTCAGTTACAGGTGTCTAAGTGCCACAGCACCCAGTAGCTTGGAAAGTCTTTAGCACTAGCCTGTCAGGTCAGGGTACACGGCCAATGCCCCCTCCATGCCATGACTGCAGCTATATGGGTGACCGTGACCCTGAACCTCCCAGTCCCATATACCTTTGCCATCTCCGTAGCGGGGACGGTGGGAGGGACCTGAATGTATGTGAGCAGCCCATCTCAAAGGACGGTTACTGGTAAGTAACCAACCATTCTCCTTAGAGCACTGCTCACAGCATTCAGTTACAGGTGACTGCTAGCCATACCCAAGAATGGTGGGAAGAGTTAGTCTACCCACACTGAGTACAGCTCTGCCCCAAGCGGCATCGTCTCTAGCCTGTTGGACAATGGCGTAGTGTGTTGTGAAGATATGTACTGACAACCACGTAGTAGCCCTGCAGATCTCTTGGATCAGGACCTTGGCAAGGAAGGCTGTTGAAGACACCTGAGCCCTGGTAGAGTGGGGTTTCACAGTCCCTGGAAGAGGCGTGTTTGACCTTCCATAGCAGTCTTTGATGCAGTTCGCAATCCATTTGGAGATGCACTGAGAGGACACTGTGGAATCTCTCATGCGTTCGGCGACTGCCACGAACAGTTGGGAGGTCTTACGGAAGGGTCGAGTACGCTCGATATAAGTTAAGAGTGCTTTCCTCACATCTAAGGTGTGCCACTGTCTCTGGTTTTCTGTGACCTGGGGTCGGGATAGAAAACTGGCTGGCAAATTTCTTGGTTCATGTGGAAGGGGGTAGCCACCTTGGGTAGAAAGGAAGGGTGGTGATGGAGGCCCACCTTGTCCAGGAAGAACATCGTATATGGGGGTTCAGAGGAAAGAGCTCGCAACTCTGAAACCTTTCTAGCTAAGGTGATTGCTACTCAGAAAGCCACTTTCCATGACAAAACTAGCAGGGTGGCTGAATTCAAGGGTTCGTACGGCAGCTGTGTTAGTGCCCTGAGTACAATGTTTAGACCCCACTAAGGGGTGGGCTTACGAGGGTGGGGAAAGAGCTTTTCCACCCCTTTCAAGAAACTGTGAGATATGGAGTGTGAAGACTGGGGCCCCATCTACCCTTTCATGAAGGGCCGAAATTGCCGCTAAGTGCACTCTCAGTGAGGACAGCGACAGGCCTTTTTCTCTAAGGTCTAGATGATAGTCCAGAATTGTATGGATTGGTGCTGCAACAGGATCTACGCCTTTGTCACGGGACCAAGTGGAGAAGCGTTTCCATTTGGCCGTGTATGTGGACCTAGTGGAGGGCTTTCTGCTACCAGCCAGGACCTTCTTAAACCTGTCCGAGCAGCACCTCTCTTGCTTGCTGAGCCAGAGAGTATCCAGGCTGTCAGGTGCAGAAGGCCTGGGTTCGGGTGCCAAAGGCACCAAGTCCTGTGTCAGGAGGTCCGCCCACTGGGGAAGGCGGAGCGCGGTCCTTATGGACAAGTCCTGCAGGAGCGAGAAAGACAGTTACTAACCTTTTCTGTAATAGTCATTCTCTGAGAAGTGTTGCTTGCATCCACTCCAATTAGGTGTGTGTGCGCGCCTTGTGCACAGCCACTGGAAAGTTGTCCCTAGCTATCCCCTCCCTTTCAGGGTCGGCGGTAGAGCCCCCTAGAGCCCTGCCTCTACAGTCCCCTTTATAAGGGTCCACCGACCGTTGCCCCCTCAGTTCCTTCTTACCGACGCACCGACTGAGCGGTAGGTGGGTGGGTCTGGAGTGGATGCAAGCAACACTTCTCGGAGAACGACTGTTACGGAAAACGTTAGCAACTGTCTTTCTCCCTCGAGTGCTTGCTCGCATGCACTCCAATTAGGTGATTCCTAAGCAATTATTGGTGGCGGGGGTCAGTGCTATGTGTTAGCACCGATTTCAGGACTGCCTCGCCCACCGCAGAGTCCTGTCTGGCGTGCGTCATGATAGCATAGTGGACTGCAAAGGTATGTACAGATGCCCACGTTGCCGCTTTGCAAATCTCTTGTATGGGGACATGTGCCATGAAGGCCGTAGATGCTGCATAAGCCCTCGTTGAGTGGGCTGTTACCGGAGGGACCGGTTTCTTTGCCATCTCGTAGCATGCCTTGATGCAACAGGTGATCCACTTAGATATAGTCTGGGAGGAGACAGAGGATCCTTTCTTCCTATTAGCAACCGGCACAAACAGGCAAGTAGATTTTCTGAATGGCTTTGTCCTTTCTATATAAAAGGCCAAGGCCCTCCTTACGTCCAGCGAATGAAGCGTTCGCTGTCTGTCTGAGGCATGAGGTTTTGGGTCGAAAACCAGAAGGTAGATGTCTCGATTGCAGTGGAACGCCAACACTACCTTTGGCAGGAAGGCCGGGTGGGGACGAAGGCGTACCTTATCCTTAAAAAACACCGTGAATGGTGGCTCTGTTGTAAGAGCTTGTAACTCAGAGACTCTTCTGGCCGACGTGATTGCTACCAGAAAGGCCACCTTCCACGATAAGTAGAGGTCCGAGCATGTGGCTAGCAGTTCAAAAGGGGCATGTGTTAACGCCCATAAAACTAAATTTAGATCCCACTGAGGAACTGGTTTGGTTGTCTGTGGAAAGCTTCTACATAGACCCTTCATAAATCTATGCACCATCGGTTGAGAGAAGAGAGAGAGGTTTCCCACAGGATCATGGAAGGCCGCAATGGCTGCCATGTGAACTTTAACAGTGGAGACAAATAACCCTTCTCTTTTTAGCTGGAGCAGGTATTCCAGTACACAAGAGACCTGCACTTTACAGGCTTCAATCTGTGAGCGGTCACACCAAGCCGAAAAGCGACGCCATTTTGCCTGATACGTCAGTCTCGTAGACTGCTTTCTGCTTCCCAATAGGATCTGTCACACCTGGGCGGAGCAGCCTAGCTCCTCCAAGTTCAGCCATGGATTTTCCACGCTGTTAGGTGCAGGGACCGTAGGTTTGGGTGACGTAGACAGCCCTGCTCCTGAGTGAGGAGGTCCTCGCAGAGGGGAAGAGTGATGGGGGGCCGCCATCAGGAGGTCCAGGAGTATCAGAAACCAGATCTGGCGGGGCCATACCGGGGTGATCAGAATCATTGCGGCCACATCCTTCTTTACCTTTGCAAGGACTTTGGAGAGCAGGGGAGAGGGGGGAAAAGCGTACATCAGAGCCCCCCTCCAAGGTAGGTGAAAGGCATCTGTCAGGGAGCCGTCTCCAATGCCTCGAAAAGAACAGAACTTGCAGCATTTGGTGTTGTCGTTGGTGGCAAAGAGGTCTACCTGGGGAGTGCTCCACTTCCAGAAGATAGAGGTCACTACGTCCTGTTTGAGAGACCACCTGTGAGAGTTGATAATCCTGCTGAGAGAATCCGCTAAGTGATTCTGGGACCGCGGGAGATAGGAAGCTTCCAGATGGATACCTTTGGTTATGCAGAATTGTAGCCTGCGATTTTTGCCATCTCATTAGTATCACAGAAAATCCTGGTTGGATAAAGACATGTATGGGTAGAAAAGAGTGTAAGGCAATCTAAGAGGAATTCTGTGTTAAAATAAAGTTAGAAACAGTATAATATGTAATAATCAGTGGTAAAGAATTCATAAATCATCATTTATCAATGTTTAAAACAAAGTTGGTATTCAAAAGGCACTCAGCAAGTGAAATTGAGAGATCATAGGTTTAGCAGATTCAATAAGTATAACTCTTTCAGCAGATTCAACAGATATATCTTTTGGGAAAAGTAGGTCAAGATGGAGGAAGATTTTGAAGTTTTGAACTCACTCAGTCCCCCTCCCATCAAGTATTCTACGGTGTCCACCCACTGTCAAAAGACCCATCAAAAGTATTGATTTTTGATCAGGTGATGGGTGAAATCATCCTTTTTCCAATTGGGTGGAGGTGAAATCACACCTTTGTGATTGGTCAGAAGGAGATAAAGCTGATAAGAGAGTGTATAAAAGATGCTGCACAGAGCAGAATATCGTGCAGAAGGTCCTGGGTTCAATTCCCAGGGGGTTGGACTTGATGATCTCATGAGGTCCCTTCCAGCCCTATGATTTGATTGATTGATTGATTGATTGATTGGAGATCTCTCCCACTCCTTACTGGGTTCCACTGGCCTCTGGCTATGTTCCCGCTGCACTAAGGAGTCTCACTCACACTCATCCCTAGAGAGAGTAACAACGTCTCTAGTGGAACTGTACGACCTAAGTCGCGGGGCTTAGTCTCACAAGGGCATCCTCCAATACGAGCTAAGTCGCAGGGATAAGTCTCATAAGGGCATTCACAAGACTTAGGCTCTGAGCTGGGTCTCCGGACTTAGTCTCAGGAGGGCACTCCAATCTCTCATTCTCATACACTCTCAGACAGGCAGCCAACTGAGTCCTGCGTATAGTCTGTGAGCAACGGCTTGATACTTTGTAGCCCCAGTCTCAGAGCAACTGCACCTGCAAGCCTTCAAGAACATTCTGAGCTGCCTAAGTTCCAGTTTCTGCAGCAACCCCAGCAGAGCTGACTGGAGAAGCTGAGGAGAGAAGAGCTCTACGAACACCAGCTGCAAGCCACCATTTGCTGTGAAGAGACCCACCATTTGCTGTAAAGAGACTGATTTTTCTTTCAACTTTGTGGTAAGAAAAGGGTCCCAATGAGGGGAGGACAGTGAGGGAGAACACTTGAAGACCAACAGACTGTTTCATTGCTGACAGGGGGCCCAATCCTTACAAAGTAATTTTATGATTATAAGTAACTGCCTAGGAAAGTGTGAGACAAGGAACCCAGACTAGGTTTTTAAAGGAGTAATATTAAGACCTGAGATCTCCCCATCCCATGGGCAACCGGCCCTTGCTTATGGGATGTTATAGTTTGTTAAGTGGTTTGTATTTGTCTCTAATGCTTTAAACTTTGTCTTGCTATTTAGTTTGTAATTATGTGTCTGTAACTGTAAGAAGAGAAAACCAGCAGAGAGTATTCCATCCTAATTGTCACTCTGTAATGATTGCTGAGATATACAAGTATTGATTGATATTTTTCAGTCTTTGAATCTCATGATACTTCTGTAAGATCTTAAAGTAAATGAAAATATATTTTACATCTTTTAAATAAATGTCAGTACTTGTTTTAAAGGAATTCTTGCTGTAAGTGTCTTCATTGCTCTGAATCTGTTCTTGATCGGTGGGCTGTAGCCGTATTTTCCACTAGGGGTTTTACCCGTTTAGGCTGCAATGATCCCACCCTCCATCTCAGAACTAATATGGTTTGGAGGCAATTAAATGATATTTGTTGCTTTCAGGCGGCTTAAAACCCGCATCCGAGTTCTGGGGTAACAGAATTCCCACAGGGCTATTGCCTCCCGGCATAGTGGAAGGGAACGTGCCCCTCCTTGCCTGCTTATGTAAAACATCCTGGCTACGTTGTCCGTCTTTAGTGCCACGTGTTTTCCGTGAAGGTACTGTTTGAATGCTTGGCACGCCAGCCTGACTGCTCTGAGTTCCCTCACACTGATGTGTTCTCGCGAGTCTCTGGCACCCCAATGCCCTTGAGTGGACATCCTGTCTAGGTGAGCTCCCCAGCCAACATCCGATGCATCTGTCACCAGTATCTTTGAGGGTCGGTCGGTGGCAAAGGGGACCCCTGCGCATACTATCTCCTGGTTTAGCCACTACTGTAGTGAGTCCAAGATGTGTGGGGGAACCGTAACCACTCGGTTCAAGGTGTGTCTGGAAGGCTGAAAGACAGCCCTGAGCCACATCTGAAGGGGCCTTAAATGGAGCCTGGCATGTTTGACCACCGAAGTACATGCTGCGAAATGTCCTATTAAGCATAGGCAGGTGTGAGCTGTTGTCATTGGGAAGGCAGATATATCGTTGATTAGTGCAGCTATGTTGTGGAAACGTTGGGGGGGAAGAGAGGCTGTTGCTGTGGCGGAGTCAATGATGGCACCGATGAATTCTATCTTTTGAGTTGAAGTTAAGACCGACTTTTCCTTGTTTATTAGGAGGCCGAGATCATCGAGAAGACTGCTTATCATCTCCAAGTGGGATAATACCTGCTCGCTGAATGACCCTCTCACCAGCCAATCGTCTAGGTAGGGGAAGACGTGCACTCTGTTTTGTCTGAGGAACGCCACTACAAGTGCCATGCACTCTGTGAAGACTCTTGGCGCTGTGGAAAGGCCAAAGGGAAGGACTGTAAATTGAAAGTGGTCATGGCCCACTCTAAACCTCAAAAATTCTCTATGCTCTGGGATAATTGAGATATGAAAATAAGCATCACATAAGTCAAGGGCAGCGTACCAATCTCCCTGGTTCAGGGAGGAAATAATGGATGTCAAAGTTACCTTCTGGAACTTCAGTTTTTTTATGTACCTATTCAGGTTTCTGAGGTCCAGGATTGGCCTCAAGCCTCCTTTTGACGTTGGGATCAGGAAATAATTTGAATAAAGCCCCTGACCCCTCCTTGGCATCGGAACCTCTTCCACCGCCCCCAGCTCCAATAGATAGCGGATCTCTGACATCAGGATTTGTTTGTGAGATGTGTCCCTGAAGAGGGACTGGAAGGGAGGAGGGAGGGAGTGGGGTGTCGAGGTGAGTTGGATTGAATATCCCTGTCTTAGTGTACGTTGCACCCATTTGTCACAAGTTATTTGAGACCACGCACGATAGAAGTGGGATAAGCGGTTCCGAAACAGGGATACCGGTACACTGTCCTCATGAGTAATTTAAAAAATTTTGCTTAGGGCCCTGAGCCTGTTTCAATGAACCTTTGGCTCTGCCTGATGGGTATGACCTCCTTCTCCCCAAGTTTTGATGTTGTATAAACCTTGATTTCCTCCTCCCTGAGTCCTGCCTCTGGTTATGGAACGGTCGTGGCAAGGACTGAGGTCTGAAACAGCGTCTCTGCGAGTTCTGGGAATGGGAGCCAAAGGATCTCAGGGTGGCCCTGGAATCCTTTAGGTTATGTAGTTTGGCATCTGTTTGCTCCGAGAAGAGATGCCCCTTCAAACGGTAGGTCCTGCACAGCCTGCTGGACTTTGTAGAGGAGACCAGAAGCCTGGAGCCATGAGCTACGCCACATGGAGATGTCGAATGCCATAGTTCTAGTGGCCGCATCAGCTGCATCTAAAGCACCCTGGAGGGAGCCCCTGGCCACAGCTTTACCTTCCTCCATCATTGCTGTGAGTTCTTTGCTAAGTTTGCAGTCGAGAGCCCCTGCAAATTTTCGTAAGGAGTTCCAGGCATTAAAGGTGTACTGGCTCAGAATGGCCTGGTGATTAGCAACACGAAGCTGTAAGCCTCCAGTGGAGTATATCCTCCGACCATACAGATCCAGCCTTCTGGCATTCCTAGACTTAGGGGCTGTTGCTGGGGCACCCTGTCTCTCCTTTTCATTAGTGGCTGCCACCACCAGTGATTCTTGGGAGGGATGAGTATACAGAAACTCAAAACCCTTGGGCGGGACAAAGTATTTTCTCTCTACCCACTTAGGTGTGGCAGGCACTGATGCCGGTGATTGCCAGATGGCTCTCATGGACTTGTGAATAGTCTTTATCAGAGGTAGGGCCACCCTTGATGGACCTGAGGGTGACAGGATATCCACCACCAGATCAGAGGACTCTTCGGCGACCTCTGCTACCTCTAATCCCAGGCTTTGAGCCACCCTGTGAAGAAGGTCTTGATAAGCCCTGTTACCCTCCACCGGAATTACGGTAGCAGATCTGATGACTTCCCTGTCATGAGGAGGGGAGGGGGATGCCTGAGAGAAAGACTGATCCCCTGGGTCAGTTTCAGATAATACACTGCCCCTCAGTTCCATATCCTCGTCCTCCATTCCTGAGTCCATGTCGGGCATAGGTCGTGATAAGGTATTGGACTGGCCTGGAAGCTTGCGATGTGCTGGCGGGTGCCTGGGTCCGGGGACTGGATCCACATCGGTGTCCATCCGCACCACCACAGTTGGCCCATATCCAGGATATGGCACGTGGGGCCCCTGGGTCTGATGGCATGACCAAGGGGTCCAAAAGGGCCAGTTAGGCATCGGAAAAGGCTGAGTCAAGGGCTCATGTTGCTGGGACTGAGATCGTGATCTAGAGGTTTGAAAGTGCCCGTAACTGATATCACTTGGAAGAGCGTGGTTCCCCGAGGGGCATTGCGCTTCCACTTGTGTCACCTTTGCGGGTCGGTGCCGGGGCGTTGGTCGATGCAGTGGAGTGGGCTTGCCCCTAGAGCAGGCAGGAGCTGAAGCGGGTAAGTCTCGCCGCACCAATGGGGGCGGTGCCGTTGCCTCTATGAGGTCTCTCTGCCTCATAGGTATCGGGGGTGGAGGGGGGACTAAACATATCCTCCACCTCTTCTACCCCCTCACACAAGCTCGGTGACGGGCTCACCCACGCACATGTCGTGGCAGCCTCACATGCCGGCGTCAGTGGCGATCTCAGTGCCGCGGGGCTGTTCGGAGCCGCTTGCAGCTTTCCCACCGCTTTCTTAGTTGCCGAGGATCTGCCGCACTCCGTCCTGTGCTGTTTCCTAGGCACCGGGGACTGCGAAAGGTGCCTTTCCCCCTGCCTCGGGCCCAATGGTTTGTCCAGTCCTGATTTGGCCCCAGAGCAGTCAGCACTCGTTGGTGAGCAGGGCTGAGCGGGCGCTAGGGCAGGAGTCTGCTCCATCGTATTAGAAGAGGGATTTAGTGCCGCCTCCATTAACAGTAACTTAATCCTCCTTGCCCTCTCCTTTCTGGTATGGGGGCGGAAGGACCTACATATTTGGCACTTGGCTGTTAAGTGCTCTTCGCCCAGGCACCCAAGGCAGACACTATGTGGGTCACTCCTGGACATAAGCCTGTGGCACACACTGCAGGCTTTAAAGCCAGGGGACTGCGGCATACCCCCGCATGTGGAGGGCTCAGAAGATGTGACAGCCCAGTGCACAGCAATCAAATAAACAAACAACTACCAAAAGAAAAGAAATGGAAAAACCTAAATTATCATGGGAAAAACTAGCTAGGGAGGTCTCTAAGAGACTGACAGATCTATTCTCTGACCGGCTGTCACAGTGGGAAGAAGGAACTGAGGGGGCAACAGTCGGCAGACCTCTATACAGGGGACCATAGAGGCGGGACTCTAGGGGGCTCTGCCACTGACCCTGAAAGGGAGGGGCTAACTAGGGACAACTTTCCAGCGGCTGTGCATGAGGCGCGCACGCACACCTAATTGGAGTGCATGCAAGCAAGCACTCAAGGGAGAACCAGTGTTGTCTGGGCCAGTCCGGAGCTATCAGGATGACATGTGCTCTATCCGCAACGACCTTCAGTAGCACTCTGTGGATTAGGGGAATTGGCGGGAAGGCATACATCAGGGCCCCCGACCAACTGAGGAGGAAGGCATCTCTGAGTGAGCCCTCCTCCGACCCCGGAGGGAACAGAATTGGAGGCATTTTGCAGTTCTGTTTTGTGGCAAAGAGGTCCACCAGGGGAGGTCCCCATCTGTCTGTCAACAGGGAAAATACCTGGTTGTGGAGGGACCACTTGTGATTCGCTAGTGTTTTCCCACTGAGTGAGTCTGCTAAGCCACTGTCCACCCCTGGTAGATGGGAGGCAACCAGCGTAAAGTGGTGATCTATCGCCAGCTGCCACAGTTTGCATGCCTCCTCACACAGGGCCAAGGAGTGTACCCCCCTTGCCAGTTGGTATAGAACACAACTGTTGTATTGTCAGTGAGGACCTGGACCGTTCTGCCACGAATTTTGTCAAGGAAGGTCATGCAGGCCAGTCTGTTGGCCCATAGTTCCTTCACATTTATGTGGAGGAGTTTGTCCTCGGGGTTCCAGAGACCCTGTGTGGAGAGGCCCCCGGACAGATGGGCTCCCCAGCCTGAGTCCAAAGCGTTCGTTATCAAGGTCACTGAGGGTTTGGACTCCCCGAATGGAATATCCCCCATCGTGAAGCGGGGGTCCTTCTAGATTTGGAGGGACTCCAGGGTGTGCTGGGGAACCGTAAGTACCTTGTCTAGGTGGTCTCTCCATGGCTGAAACATCGTGGAGAACCAGAGCTGGAAAGGTCTCATCCTCAAGAGTGCTGTCCGGATTACCAAGGTGGCAGCCTCCATGTGGCCCAGAAGCTGCGTGCACCGGCGAGCTGTGGTTAGTCTCGGCGCTTGCAGTTCCGTAATGATGGTGCAGGTGGACCGAAATCTTGACAGGGGCAAGGACACCTCGATGGGCATTTAGTCCCATCCCTATGAATTCTATGTCCTGAGTGGGCCGGAGCTTTGACTTCTCTGTGTTTATGCAGAGACCGAGGAATCTGCAAACTACCAGTTTGACATGATGTTCTACTTGGCAGCTTGACTTCCCAACTATGAGCCAGTCATCTAGGTAGGGGTAGATTTTGATGCCCCTCCTGTGTAGGAACACTTCGACTGGTGCATTTTATAAACACCCTGAGGGCGAGCAATAGCCCGAAGGGAAGAACGGTGAACTGGTAATGGCTCTGTGCTACCACAAACCTGAGGAAGCGTCTGTGGTGGGGTTGGATGGCTATGTGAAAGTAAGCGTCCTTTAGGTCGAGGGCTGCAAACCAGTCTCCCGGGGACAGGGAAGGGACAATTTGAGACAGGGAAGTCATGCAGAACTTTATTTTCCTTATGTACCTGTTTAGCGCTCTGAGGTCCAGAATAGGCCGTAGGTCCCCATTGGGTTTGGGGACCAGGAAGTTTTGGGAGTAAAACCCCTTGCCCCTCTCCCACTTGGGGATCTTTTCTATGGCCCCAAGGAAGAGGAGTTTTTGGCATTCGGCCTCGAGCCAGTGAAACTCTTCTTGGTTTCCCAGTGCTGCACAAGGGGGCGGTTTTCTGTCCCGAGGGGTTGAAAGGAACTGGATGCGGTATACTCGCGCCACTGTGTTAAGGACCCACTGGTCTGATGTAATTTGGGCCCACCAGCGGGCAAAGTGGTGCAGGCGGTGGGGGGAGAACAGGGGCCCTGGCGCGCTGCCCTCGAAGGGACCATCAAAAACACTGTTTACGGCCTGAGGAGCGGTCGGACCGTTGTCTACGTCTTCCAGACTGTGAGGCGTTGAGCTTTCCCCCCTTACCTGGCTAGTTCTTGTCCTTATCCAGGTCCCCAAGGTGACGCTAGGGGAACTGGAGAGATCTTGGGAACTGACTCTGCAGCTGAATCTGTTGCTTTAATTGCTGTAACTGCTGTTGAAGCTGTTGATGTGGTCTCGTTGAGTGCCTGCTGGATTGCGGGGTGTATATCCCTAGGGAACGGAGCATGGCCCTAGCGTCCTTCACACCATGGAGTTTTGTATCCGTGGATGAAGCAAAGAGGTCAGGGCCTTCAAAGGGGAGGTCTTAGATAATTTGCTGCATCCGTGCAGATAGGCTTGAGCCTTGGAGCCAGGCCGACCGATGCTTGATGACTGCGGAGGCCATGGTGTGGGCTGCTGTATCCACTGCGTTCTAGGTTGCCACTAGAGCATCCCTGGATGCTCTCTCCCTTTCCTCTAGCATTGCTTCGAAGTCTCTCAGGCGCTCCTCAGAGATGGCCGTGGGGAAGTTTCGCATGGCCTCCCACAGGTCAAAGATGTAACGGGTCATTAAGGCTGAATGGCTGGAGATACACAGCTAGAGGGCTGCAGAGGAATATACCTTCCTCCCCAGGAGGTCGAGCTTCTTCACCTCTTTGTTTTTGGGTGTGGAGCTCGGCTGGCCCTGTCTCTCCCTTTGGTTTACAGCATCAAACACTAAAGACCCTAGGGTAGGGTGATGAAATAGGAAAGAGAACCCATCAAGAGAGACGTAGTATTTCTTATCCGTGACTGGACACCAACGGGATCGAGGATGGCCTTTGCCAGCATTCTTGGACGATACAATATATTCCCGAGTATAATGGGATTGTTACCCTTGCTGGAGAGGTTCTACAGCAAGCATCGAAGAGGGAGTCATCCTCCTCTTGGATTACTCCTAATTTCAATTTAAGGTTCGCCGCCATATGGCAGAGAAGGTCCTGCTCAATGCAGCGATCCCCCTCGCGGTCAGTGGACGTGTCGATTAGATGCCCATCTGATGATGAGGAGGATTGGGCCGGGGATCTACTGGGCTGCATAGAATCAGGATCAGGTTCATTGCCAGACAGGTCCAGGGACTCCAGTGGAGGCAATTAGGTGTAGCGGGATGAAGCATCTTTGGTTGTTGTGCTCAGCCAATCGAGAGTCCACTCGTTATGGGACGATCTCGCTAGAGGTGTAGGCACAGTGGGAAGCACGGACACCTCCACATGTACCTCTGGTCTTGTTGACCTCACTGAGCTCGGGAATGGGGATCTCTCGCTCAGTCTCATTCTCGGGCCTCCTCCTGAGAAGGGGAGGGGTGGTCCTAGGAGGACGATCTGGAAGACACTCCACCTGATGTCTGTGAGCCCGGTACCGAGGGCTGTTCAGAGGAGGGATGGAGTGAGGTTCCCTGTGCCTCTGTACCCAACTGTGGTACCGGGGGAGGGCTGGGCGGTGCCGTGCTGGGTCCTGGAGTTGGGCTGGCTGCTAGCACCTGGTCGCAGATCGGTGCCGGGTCAGAGGTTAGCATGGAGCTGGGTGCCAGTACCAGCATTGGTGCCGGGTCAGATGGTGGTACCGGGCTTGTCGGTACCAGATCTGGCGGTACTGGGTTTGATGTTGGTACCAGGCTTGACGTCGGTACCATGTCCTACGGTACCAGTGGAGATGGTGCCGCCTTGGTCTTTTTCTTCTTCTTCTTCTGCACCAGAGCTGGGTTATGGTGCCCTTGTTAGGCCGTCAGGGGTACCTGTGCCAGTACCTGTCTCAGTACAGCTGGGGGGGCTACCCAGTGACCAACAAGCTCAGTGCTGGAGCGGTACCATAGAAGTCAAGGTTTCAAGCCTGGTACCGATCATCAGTGGTGGGGTTCCTGAGCCCAAGCCGACCGGGGATTTGGCGGAGCACTTGTGTCCCAGCCGGTTTCAGGGGTGGTTGCTCCACTCCCCAAGATCAAGAGGAGGCAGTGCTCCCTTTCTAAGCGGGTCCTCAGCTTGAAGGACCACCAAATGGAGCATTCCACTGCAAGGTGGGACTCACCCAAGCAGGAGAGGCATTTCTCATTTCCATCAGAAAAGCCTTGCAGCATTCCAAGCACAGCTTGAAACCGGGCATCTTGAATTTTGCGCGAAAGACAGGCACTTGTGTTTTGCAAGTTCACGCTGATCTGAACTGGCGCTGATGGTGGAAAAAGGAACTGGGAGGGTCAGGGTCATGGTCATGGTCACCTATATAGCCGCGGTCGTGGCGCAGAGGGGGCGTTGGCCATGTACCCTGACCTGACAGGCCAGCACTAAAGACTTTCCAAGCTACCATGCGCTGCAGCACGTAGACACCTATAACTGAATGTATGTGAGCAGCGCTCGAAGGAGAAAAAAAAACTACAGTCACAATTTAATCCTGCTTTCACACAATCTAATATAAAACAAACCAAATTTATTTCTCTCTTATTGCTGTTTTCCAGTGTTTGAATCTTAACAACTGCTTTGATTTGCTGTTACAGTGTGACCTGATTCTATGTCTTACACTCCCCTGCATTTATTTCCTACCATTCTGTAAGCTCCCCCATCTTCAGTCCCTCTGACGAAGTGACATTTTCTCTCATGAAAGCTCATTCAATAAATAAATTTGTTGATCTTAAATAGTGCCTTGTTTGTTTTACAACAATATCAGGAGGGTCTGACTGAGAAGGGGGAGACACCAGGGTTGAGCTAAGAAGGGTAGGGTTGGGCTGAGAAGGGCAAGCGGGAAGACACATGGGTTTGGGCAGAGAAAGGGAGAGACACGCAGGGTCAGGCTGAGAAGGGGAAGACACTGGGTCATGCTGACAGGGGGGAGATGTGATGTCAGCTTGCAGAAGGCAAGGGGAGAGACACAGGGGGTTGGGCCAGAGAAGGGGAAAGACACGCAGGGTTGGGCTAGAGAAGGGGAGACACGTGCACAGTTGGGCTGCAGAAGGGGAGAGAGACACACTAGAGAAGGACAAAGGGAGCGGACATGCAGGGTCGGGCCGGAGAAGGTGAGAGGAGAGACAGATAGGGTCAGGCTGGAGAACAGGAGAGAGATGCAGGATCGGGCTGGAGAAGGGCAAGGGGAGAGACATGCAGGGTAGCACTGGAGAAAGGGAGAGACACTGGAGAAGGACAAGGACAGAGAGACACAGAAGTCAGGCTGGAGAAGGGCAAGGAGAGAGACAGACAGGGTCGAGCTGGAAAAAGGGAAAGAAGCACAGGGTCGGGCTGGAAAAGGGAAGAGAGACACATAGGGTTGGGCTGAAAAGGGGGAAGATGTATGGTCAGGCTGAGAATGGGAGAGATGCAGGGTTGGGCTGGAGAAGGGAGAGACATGGGGTCAGGTTGAAAAGGGGGAAGACACAGGTCAGGGGAAGGAGAGAGATGAGGGGTCAAGCTGAGAAGGTTAAAGACTCCAGATCAGGTCGGGGGAAGGCTGTAGTCCTAGGATGCAGGGCTGCGGAGTTGGGACAAAGACATGGGGGGTTTTGATGTGTTGCACACAGCTGAGAATGCTCCCAACTGTGTTGTGCCCTCTAGCCAATCTAGCATTTGCTTAAGTCAACTTAATACCTTCCCAGTGTGGCCAGGACTTTGTTTAAGTCAACTTAAACCTGTAGTGTAGACAAACCCTTAAAGAGCTAGTTAAAAGGCCTGATTTTTTTAAATTGTAGTGTGTAATCAAGAATGACTGGGATAGGTGAAGATGGTGCGTGGAAAAATTCGGGTTCGCGTGAGGAGCAACTCTTCCATTTCTGCAGGTAAGTCTTTCTTGTGGAAAGTTTTCTTCTATTTATTAATATTTTTCTAACTACCTCTGAGCATTCTAGCTCCTGAGGACAGAGCAATTGACCATCCAGATGTTGAGGTGAAGTTTCCATATGTCTGGGCAACAAATTTGACCCTAGTGTTGGTTTAAGTTCCAAAAGGATAGCCACATTAGTCTAGTTCAGCAAAACAAACAAGGAGTCTAGTGGCATTTTTAAAGACTAACAAATTTATTTATTGCATGAGTTTCTGTGGGAGAAAATCACACTTCATCCGATGCTTAAAGTTGGAGCAGTACAGATGAATGGGATGAAAACAAATGCAGGGAAGGGTAAATCATAGGATCAGGTCACTCTGTTGTAGCAAATCAGTGCAGTTGTTCAGAGTCAAACAGTGGACAACAGCGTATAGGAGGGAGATGAAGGAAAGCAGAATTACCTGTTGCAACGGAGAAAAAAAAAACTCATAGTCTCTATTTAACCCTAAGGTGCCAAATCTGAATATGAATTCCAATTCCACAGTTTCTCTTTGAAGCTTTGATTTGTTATTCACTCACGTGATAAATAAATTTGTTAATCTTTAGAAGTGCCATTAGACTCCCTGTTTGTAGTGTTGGTATGGATGATCATGTCTGTGAGGCAAACTTATCAATGTGCACATCAAAGGAAACATGAGGTTTGAGTACTGTTTGCCTTGTCCAGGTTGGTGATACAACTATCACAGATGGTTCATTGGTTCTGATCTTGCGTAACATTGGAATGGGTGGATAGGCATATAACAGACCCTTGCTCCATATGATTAGGAATGCATCGTCCAGTGATCAGGCCCCTATTCCTGCTCAGATGCAATAACGGTGATAGTTATGGTTCTGTTCTGTGGTGAAGGTCTATCAATGAGTGGCTCTATAGATGGAACAATTCTTTGAGGATTCTATGTGCAGTGTATCAGACTAGACCTGGCTGGAGGTACTCATGCTACTCAGCCTGTGTTTTGTCCAAGTGGGTCTTAAAAGTTTCCAAAGATGTAGATTTTACCACCTTGCTAGCCACCCATTTCAGTGCTTCACCACCCTCCTAGAGAAAAAGTTTTTCCTAATATCTAACCTAGACCTCCCCAGCTGCAGTTCTCAGGAGCTGAGGCCTTTCTAATGCAGGAAGTCCTCTGCTGTAATTAAAATAATTAAACAGGGGATGTCCTGTGCTTAGGAGACCTGCTCCAAATGGCTGCATGGTCATGACTCCTGCTTCAGGCCAAAAATCCCAGGAGGCTCTGGGTAAAGGCCTGCTCTGCTATGCTAATGCCCTAAGCTTAAGGTTAATTTTTATTTCTTTAAAATGTTGTGGTTTGGTTCCGGGAACATCTTGTAATTATATTCTTAAGGAACATCTTGTGTTTAAGCCCTGTGGTCATGACGACGTAGATGTCCCCATGCCTCTAGCTGCAGCAGATGCTTCCTGCTGACTTAGATAAGTGCTTTGGGGTTGTAAATGGCACCATCCCTGAAACAAAGCCTGTGTTTCATTACCAGTCATTGAAGATGTATCTATGGAACAGGGTATTGACATGTGCAAAACACCGGAGAGAATTACAGTATGTATGTATAATAAGAAATGTTAAATAGGCCAAAGCACAAGGTTGTATGTGATGCCACATTTCGACTTGGCTGAAGAGTGAGACAGAAAAGAGGAAGTAAGAAACTGTTATCAACTCCTAATAAAGACAGCAGAGTGAGGTGACATGACCCAAACAACACCCCTGCAGAGGAGTCAGAAGGGCACCACCCCTGCAGTATGTCAATAAAAGAACTGAACCTAAACCAGAGGGGGAGGAACACAGCTTCATCAACAACAGCCAGGGTTGGTGTGCACCACAACTTCCTTACCCCATCAAGTTTCTGCACTTAACTAACTGTGGGCTGGCCACCCTTAGCTAGTTTTAGTAAGTATGAGAAGGAATTGGATGTATGAGTGTGTTTGGATTGGATGCAAGAGTGTGCGTGTCTGGTGTTCTGCTTTTCATATTACCTCGTTCCTGTGTTCCTTAAACTGTGATCCTATTACCCTGACAAGTGACTATTCTGCCCTAAAACTAAGACCCTTTCTTAAGCTGCTACATAAAAGTTACATATAAAGTATTATGCTACAACTCAGAGCTCAGTACCTCTATCCCCCTTAATATCCCTTATCTGTGGGGGGCTCTTTCCCCACATAAAAAGGACAATGTCATTCACCTGCCATTCATGACTGCAAGTGAAACATCTGCTTAGGTTGTCTACAAAGGAGTTCTGCTTGTCAGATAAGTATGCTGCTGATAGCTCTTATGTTTTCACACCAGTTCCATAATTTCATGGACTTGTTGAACAGTGACTGGGATCTGGCATCCCTTGGTGATTATATAAAACATACAAGCTACATTGTCTGTGATGATTTTTATTGACTTGCTATTTATGTGTGGCACAAACTATCAGGGAGCATTGTGAACTGCTCATAACTCAATACATTTATGTGGAAGTAGAATTCTGTTTCTGACCATTGACCTTGAGCAGTACGCTGTTGCATATGTGCTTCCCCTCACAGGAGAGAGGTATCTGTTGCAATCATTATTGTAGGAGGATTTTGGGATAAGAGGACTCCTTTTGTTAAGCTTCTTTCTTGTATACATCATTTAAAGAAGGGGCAGGCACAAACCAGGCCGTGAGCCTCTCTGACTTCTCTGTCTGTCCTGCGATGACTCTTGGCTAGAATCCACTCTGCTTAGACAGCTGGCTACAGGGGCAGGGCCGGAAGCAAGGGGCTGGGTCACCATGAAGCTGCAGTTGAGGTGGGGCTGCTGCTGCACCCTGCAGCTCAGCTAGGGCCTCCTGTTCTACTCTACCTGTCCCACCAGCCCAGGACTGAAGGGGAGGCAGTGAGGGGCTGGGCTGGCATGGATCTTTCATTCTACCTCACCAGCAGGCTCCGGTGCCAGGGTCAGAGGGCAAAGGTGGTTGCTGTTCTACCTCACCCTGGCTTGAGGGCAAAAGTGGGGGGGGCACTGCTGTGCCTTGGGAGCCAGTTTCAAGGCTGGGGCCAGAGGAAAGGAGGGGAGGGGCAGGGACTTTCCTGGCCTGGGGCTGAGCAGAGACAGTCCGACCTGCAAAGAAAATTCAGAGTGGTCCCCCCGTAAAAATTATTGCCCACCCCTAATGTAAGGGAATCTCTTACCTCCTTTGGGTTTATCAGTGGTTTTCCCAGAGTATGCTTGCTTGATTTAATTTAGAAGGGGATTGGAGCAGCTGACGGAGCAGACAAAGGAGGGGGCTGCATGGAAGAACCAAAACTGAAAAAGGAAGCAGGACTGAACAACTCTGAGGGGAGAATTCTGGGTGAGGAAGTGGCTAAGAGCATAGGTGAAAGAGTTTGGTCTCCAAATAGTGTTCTCTTCAATCCTTCCAGTCAAAGGGAGGGGCCTGAGCACAGAAAGATGCATTCCAGAGGTAGATGCCTGGCAGCAAAGATGGTGTTACCAGGAGACCTTCAGCTTCCTCAACCAGAGTGTGTTCTTACAGGAAGAAGGACTGTTAGGTAGAGATGGACTCCACCTATCAAGGAAGTGGAAGAGCATATTTGGACGTAGACTGGCTAACCTACTGAGGATGCCTTTAAACTAGTTTTGAAGGGGAAAGTTGAGCAAAGCCCACAGGCAAATCACAATGCAGGAGACATAAGGAAAAGGAAGGAACTTAGGGGCAGCCAGGGTTGTAATAGCAGGGATAAAAGAGAGTCTACTCGGAGGGGTTGGGAGTGGATCAAAATCAATGTCTTAGGTGTGCAAATGAAGCACTACCTGAGGTGAGTGGGGAAGGCGGATGCCAGGAGTAAATGCAAGGAGGAAGATGCAACAGGAGAGACAATCAGCAGTGGAAAGTAGGGCAATCGGTCCAGTATCTTAGGCTCCTGTACACAAATACAAGGAGCCTGGGAAACAAGCAGGAAGAACTAGTAGTACTGGCACAGACAAGGAACTATGATGTAATTGGTATAACAGAGATGTAGTGGGATAGCCTGCATGATAGCAGCACTGCCATGGATGGGTATAAACTGTTGAGGAAGGACAGGCAGGGAAGAAGGGGTGGAGGAGTAGCACCATACGTAAAAGAGCTTTGTGACTCCTCAGAGCTCCACTATGGAAGTGGAGACAAAACTGTTGAAAGTTTCTGGGTTGAGTTTAGAGGAGAGTGCAATAACAGTGATGTCATGGTGGGTGTCTGCTATAGGTCACAAGAGAAGAAGGAGAGAGTGGATGAGGCATTCCATGGACAACTAGCAGAAGTTCCCAGATCATGGGCCCTGGTTCTCATGGGGGACTTCAATCACCCTGATATCTGCTGGGGAGACAATACAGCAGCGCACAGACAATCCAGGAAGATTTCTGAGAGTGCTGAAGACAACTTCTTGATACATATAATGGAGGAACCAACCAGAAGCCTTGCATTTCTTAACGTGCTGCTCACAGAGAAGAATTAATCAGGGTAGTACAAATGAAGGGTAACCTGAGCAGCCGTGACCAAGAGATGGTAGTGTTAAAGAATGCTGTGATAAATTGCAGGATTAAGGGATTTTAGCTCGTGCCTCTCTGTGCCTCCCTGCTCCAGACACCAAGCATCCTTGACACATACCAACCTGCCTTATCATACTGGTACGGGCTGCCTCAATCCAGTTGCTATCAATTCGTTTTGTGAGATGTTCTTCCCCTCTGACCTTGGTACTTTTTAAGGAGTAATGTTAGTCTGCACCAATAAGAAAATGTTAGATCTTATTACTGTTACTTTATGAATATGCATATATGTTAATATTGCTGATAAGCTATAAAAGATTCTGTAATACATCCTAGGTGTGAAGACTAGCACCTAACTGCTCTCCCCACTAGACTAGTGTTTCTGTTATAATAAACCTGTTTTAGCTTTGATACCACACTCAAAGTAGGGTAGAGATATATATATTTTTTTCCTGCAGCAGTAGAGTTCAGGATCCTGATCAAACAAAGATAGGAAAGAAGCAGAACACAGATCCTGGACTTCAGAAAGCAGACTTGGGCTCTCTCTGAGAGCTGATGGGCAGGATCCTCTGGGAGGTTAATCTGAAGGGAAAAGGCATCCAAGAGAGCTGGCTGTATTTTAAAGAAACCGTACAAATAGCACAGGAAGAAACCATTCTGAGTTGCAGAAAGAACAGCAAATATGGAAGGTGCCCAGAATGGCTTAGCAGAGAACTCTACAGTGAGCTGAAACACAAAAGGGAAGCTTACAAGAAGTGGAAGCTTGGACAGACAACTAGGGAAGAGTATAAAGATATTGCACTGAGCTGCTGAAGGTCTGTGCTAAGCCAGAGGCAGTTGAGAAGGAACTGATGGCTGGAGGCGGGGGGCGCATGTATTCCAAACTGTGGCAAATTTGGCCACAAGCTCCTGAGATGCAACCCCATGCACACACACTCGGCTCTGCCAAAGATCTCCTATGCCAGGTGCGGGTGCAACCACACACCTATAGTGGAGCAGCAGGCACACTGCTCAAAGAAGTAATTCTTCTGCTCTTCTTGGCCCTGATTAGGCATCAACAGAGTATTATCTCCAGTTCTGGATACCTCATTTCAGAAAAGATGTGGACAAATTAGAGAGTGTACAGGGAAGAGCAACATGAACGACTAGAGGTCTGGAATACTTACCTTATGAGGGAAGATTGAAAGAGCTGGGTTTGTTTAGTCTGAAAAAGAGGAGACTGAGAGGGGATATGATAACAGTTTTCAAGTACCCTAGAGGCTGTCATGAGGAAGAAAAATTGTTCTCTTTAACTGCCAATAATAGGACAAGGAGCAATGGGCTTTAATTACAGCAAGAGAGGTTTAGGTTGGAC
This sequence comes from Podocnemis expansa, assembly GCA_007922195.1. Classification (NCBI taxonomy): domain Eukaryota; kingdom Metazoa; phylum Chordata; order Testudines; family Podocnemididae; genus Podocnemis; species Podocnemis expansa. The sequence goes on from ML682003.1 coordinate 8,058,241, forward strand.
ATTAGGAATAAATTTCAAACTGTCAGGGTGATTAACCACTGGAATAAGTTGCCTAGGCAGGCTGTGGAATCTCCATCATTAGAAGGTTTTAAGAGCAGGTTAGATAAGCATCTGTCAGGGATGGTTTAAGAGGGTACTTGGTCCTGCCATGAGTGCAGGGGACTGGACTCGATGACCTCTCATGGTCCTTTCCAGTTTCTATGATTCTAAAATCATATCCACAGGGATTTGATTTGGACATGGATAGAGACCTCTTTAAGCCTTTAATGAAGTAAATACTGTTGGGACCTGTGTGATTATGTGAAACTTTAACTTTCCACATATAGGCTGGAGGACATGTAATAATAATATGGCTCAGATTTTCCTGGATGTGATAGCTGATGAATTCCTTCACCAAACATTTACTGAATCAACAACAGGGGATACCATCTTAGATTTAGTATTGGTGAACAGGGAGGTCCTCATAGAAGAACTGATTATAGGAAACTACTCTGATTCAATGCCCACAAGCTACCTCAGTTCAAACTAAATGGAAAGATAAACAAAAATAAATGTGTGACTAGGGTCTTCAGCTTCAAAAGGGCTAACTTTAAAAAATTAAGGGAATTCGTTGGGGAAGTGGATTGGACTGAAGAACTCTTAGCTCTAAAGGTAGAGGAGGCTTGGAATCACTTCAAGTCAAAGTTGCAGGAACTATTTGAAGCTTGCATTCCAAGGAAGGGGGACAAACTTATAAGCAAGTGTTGTAGACCAAGCTCCATGAGTAAGCATCTTGGACAGGTGATTAAGAAGCAAAAAGCCTACAAAGAATGGGAAATGGGAGGGATCAGCAAGGAAAGCTACCTTTTGGAGGTCAGAACATGTAGAGATGAAGTGAGAAAGGCCAAAAGCCAAAAAGATTAGGACCTTTCAAAGGGAATTAAAATGAATAGTAAAAGGCTTTATAGCCATATAAATAAGGGGGGGGGGTGAAGAAATGGAACCACTAAACACTGAGGATGGGGTGGAGATTAAGGATAACCGAGGCATGGATAAATATCTAAATAAGTATTTTTCCCTGTTTTTAATGTGGGTATTGATTAACTTTCGGATAGTAGTTGGGGAGCTATTATGAATGAGGACATGGAAGTAGAAATTACCAGATCCGACGTAGATGCCAAACTCAAACTGCTTAATAGGAATAAATTAGGAGGCCTGGATAATCTCTACCAAAGAATATTAAAAGAACTGGCATAGGAAATTGCCAGCCCATTAGCAAGGATTTTTTAATAAATCCATAAACTCAGGGGTTGTACTACAAGACTGGAGAATTGCTAAAATAGTTTCTATATTCAAGAGAGGGGATAAAAGTGATCTAGATAACTACAGTTATGTTAGTTTGACCTTGGTAGTATGCAAGGTCTAGGGATACAATTTGACAGAGAAAGTACTTAAGGATATCGAGGTTAACAGTAACTGGGATAAAATACAACATGGCTTTACAGAAGGTAGATCATGTCAGACCAACCTGATCTCCTTTTTTGAGAGAATAACTTTTTTTTTTTTTTTTGACAAAGGGAATGTGGTGGACCTAATTTAGTTACATTTCAGTAAGGCATGTTATACAGTTTCAAATAGTGAACTATTAGTTAAATTGGAAAAGATGTGGATTAATATAAACATAGAAAAGTGGATAAGGAACTGGTTAAGGGGGATACTACAATGAGTTATACTGAAAGGTGAACTGCTAAACTGGACAGAAATTACTGGTGGAGTTCCTCAGGGATTGGTCTTGGTACCTTGTCATAAAAAGTAGGAAAGTGCTAATAAATTTCATGTATAACATCAAGTTGTGAGGTGTTGCCAATACAGAGGAGGATTGGGATATCATACAGGAAGATCTGGATAATCTTGTAAACTGAATTAGAAACAGGATGAAATTTAATAATGGAAAGTGCAAAGTCATGCATTTAGGGACTAATAACAACAATTTTTCCTGCAAATTGGGGATGCATCAGTTAATAGTGATGAAGGAAGAGAAGGACCTGGGCATACTGGTTGACCAAAGGATGATTATGAGAAGCAAATGAGTTGTGGCTGTGAAAATAGCTAATGAGATCCTAGGATGCATTGGAAGAGGTATTTTCAGTGGAGATCGGGAGGTGTTAGTACCATTATGCAAGATGTAGGTGATACCTCACCTGGAATATTGGGTGCAGCTCTGGTCCTCTACATTTAAGAAAGATGAATTCAAAGCAGAAGAGGTAGAGATAAGTGCTACAAGGATGATCCACGGACTGGAGAACCTGCCTTATGAGCAAGAGCATTGCTGCCCACGGCAAGGACCCGGGGCACCGGCCCAGGCCCCGCCCCCTGCCAGCAGGACAAGCCCTCCAGTTGCAGGCCACGCCCCTGGCCGGGAACAGGGCCAGGAGGGGCAGCCGTGGGCGTGGGCAGCTGGGCCCTGGATCCCCGGTCGGGGACAGGCCAGGAGTGTCTTCTGCAGCCGTGGGTGGCTGGGCCCTGGATCCCTGGCTGGGGATGGGGCCATAGTGGCTGCCGCGGCCACACGCAGCTGGGCCCTGGATCCCCAGACCAATTGGGCCAGAGACGGGGAAAGGCGGGGCCCCCCAGACCCAGGGCACTGGTACCAGGATTCAGGGCATGGGCCCTGTGTGCCCAGCGCCAGCGGCACCCCTGCTTATAAGAGGAGACTTAAAGAGCTTCGTTTGTTTAGCTAAACAAAAGAAGGCTGAGGAGAATGACTGCTCTCTATAAATACATCAGGAGTATAAATACCAGGGAGGGAAAGCAACTATTTGAGCACAGTGCCAAAGTGGACTTAAGAATGAATGGATACAAACTGCTCATCAGGAATTTTAGGCTTGAAATTTGATACAAGTTTCTAACCATTAGAGGAGTAAAGTTCTGGAATACCCTTTCAAGGGGAGCTGTGGGTGCAAAAAACCTAGCTGGCTTCAAAAGTGAGCTTGATAAATTTATGGAGGGGAGGGTATGATGGGACACCCTAATTTGGCAATTGATTGATTTTTGACAGCTTGCGAACAGGGGACAGCAAACAGGGGAGTTTGCGAGGGAAGGAGTTGGTGCTAGGTGCGTCCTATTTAAGGATCCCAGGGGGTGGGTGAAAGCCCTTCCCCAGCCTAGAGGGGAAGCAGGGGCTTCAAAAGAGTCCGGGGGACAACGAAAGAGAAAACAGGGACAGGTGTGAAGGTCACAGGTTCAAAACTAGGGTTTCAGAAGGGGATACCAAGCAGAGAACCCCGGACAGCGCCCACTGCTCCCGAAAGGTGTCGAGGGAGCCAGCGGACGCTGCCCAGAGGAACTCTGCCCGGAGACGTGCACGGACGAGGGAGCGGAAATAGGCCCCACAGTCGCAGGCCCCTCCCTCTGCCAACCTTCTCTCCCGAGTTTTATAGGTGGCCACTTTCGCGTAAGCCAAGAGGAGGTTGGCGAGGAGGTCCCGCGACTTAGTGGGGCCACGGATGGGGAGTGCATAAAGGTACATGTGTGGGGAAAAGTGCAGCCAGAACCTCAATAGGAGGTTCTGGAGGAGCCGGAAAAGGGGCTGCAACCTGGCACAGTCTAAATAGACATGCGCCAGGGTCTCCCTCGCACCGCAAAAGGGGCAGGTGTCGGGGCGAGGGGTGAACCACGCCAAGAACACACCCGTGCTCACGGCTCCATGGAGGAGCCGCCAACTGATGTCCCCGGCGGGCCTTGGAGTGAGGGTGGCATACAGACTGGCCCACCGGGGTTCCTCGCCCACCGCGGGTGGAATCAGGTCCCGCCACTTTGTGTCAGGGCGGGACACTAGGGTGAGGAAATGGATAGTATGGAGCACGAGCATGTAGAGATGTTTACGGGACGCGGTTCAGAGAGAGACCGGCTGCAGGTCTAGCAGCCGGCTCGGGGTATGGGGTGGGGATGGCCGGGGGGGCTGATGGGGCCAAGGCCCGATCAAAAGTTCTGGAGGGCCAGGGCTGAGAGGGGGGCGGGGAGTACCCTCTCGCAGGACCCGCCCGAGGTAAGCCCGAGCAGCGGGAGGCAAAGCTGCCCTCACCTCCTGGAGTAGGCGCCGGGGGGTACGAGGGGTGGAGAGCCCCATGCGCCGAGCCAGCTCACGGGGATCCACCCAGTCCCCCCGGGCATAGTCCAGGAGATCTCCGACCTGGGTGACACCTGCCATGACCAACCTCTGCCTCACGGAGAGGGCCTCCGCCACCTGAACACCGAGATGGAGGTTGTGTAGCAGGGGCTCCGCGAGGAGGTCCTCCCCCTCGGTGGGTATAACCGACCTGGAGGCTGCAAAGAGCCTCCACGTCCGGAGGAGGTCATGGTAGAAGGCCGGCAGCTCGGAGACGTCTCGCAGAGCACGTCTCAGGTCGAGATAAAAGAGTTGCCGGTCGTATTGGAGCCCTTGGTAGCGGCGGAGGAAGGTACATGCCAAGTGGCTCCATGCCAGACTACCTGCACCATAAAGGAGTCTCTGCAGGGCCTGGAGGCAGAAGGTGTGGACCTGGCTGCAGACACAGCACAGGCCCTGCCCCCCTTCCTCCAGGGGAAGGCTCAAAGTCCCTGCAGAGACCCAGTGCAGTCCTGGCCAGAAGAACTCCAGAATTGTCTTCTGGAGGCTGTCCAGGAAGCCCGGGGGTGGGCTCAGGGTGTTGAGCTGGTGCCAGAGCATGGACAGGACAAGCTGGTTGATGACCAGTGCCCGTCCCCGAAGGGATAGGCACTGCAGCAGTCCTGTCCAGCTCCGGAGCTGGTCAGCAACCCTGCCCTCTAATTCATGCCAGTTCTCCCCCGGGGAGGGATGGATGGCAGAAAGGTAAACGCCCAGATAGAGCAGCGGACCCGCGCTCCACCGGATGGCCTGAAGCGCGGGTGGGGGGAGCCGACCGGCCACCCGGCCCCTACCATCAGGCCAGAGCTCTTGACCCAGTTGACCCGGACGGAGGAGGCTGCCGAGTAGATGGCCTGACAAGCCTCCAACCGCACCAGGTCGCCCGGGTCCTGGACCATGAGGAGTACGTCATCAGCGTACGCCGACAAGACCAGCCGCAGCTCTGACTCAGGGAGCACCAACCCTGTCAGCCTCCGACAGAGGAGACAGAGGAAGGGCTCAATGGCCAGAGCGTACAGCTGGCCCGACAGCGGACAGCCTTGACGCACTCCTCGCCCGAAGCTGACAGGCTCGGTCAGGGTCCAGTTGAGCTTGACCAGACACTCCGCGAAGGCGTACAGCACCTGGAGAAACCCCACAAACCGGGGCCTGAAGCCAAACGCCCGCAGGGTGCCCAGGAGATACCCATGGTCCATCCTGTCGAACGCTTTATCCTGGTCCAGGGCCAGGAGGGCGAACGACAGACCATCCCTACACCCAAGCTCTAGGAGATCCCAGACCAGATAGAGGTTGCTAAACATGGAATGGCCCAGGACGGTGTAGGTCTGGTCGGGATGGATCACGTCCTGCAGCACGGACCCCAGGCGCAGCGAGATGGCCTTGGCTACTATTTTGTAGTCCGTGCTGAGGAGTGAGACGGGACGCCAGTTCCGAAGATCGCGGAGGTCCCCCTTCTTGGGCAGCAGGGCCAACACCGCCCGCCGGCAAGAAAGGGGGAGCTCTCCGCTCTCCTCGGACTCGGCCCAGACGACGGCGAGGTCCGGGCCGAGGGCGTCCCAAAACGCACGGTAGAACTCCACGGTCAGCCCGTCCATGCCCGGAGATTTGTTACTGGGCATGAGACGTAGGGCTTCCAAGAACTCGGCTAGAGTGAGAGGCAGCTCCAGCCGGTCCCGGGCACCCTCGCCGACCGTGGGAAGTTCATTCCAGAGCACCCTGCAGGCATTAGGGTCGGTCGGATCCGGGGAGAAAAGACCGGCGTAGAAGGCCCTGGCCCTTCCACGCGTCTCCTCCGGATCCGTGAGGGGGGTGCCGTCCTCCGCCAAGAGGCAGGTGACATGCTTTTTAGCCCCCCTCCGTTTCTCCAGGGCATAGAAGAAGCGGGAGCCACGATCCATCTCCTGAAGGAGCTGGATGCGGGATCGAATGAAGGCACCCCGGGCCCGAAGGTCCTCGAGGGCCCGCAGCTCCTCCCGCCTCTCCTGGTGCGCCTAGCGGAGGGATGGATCCTCAGGACTGATGACCAGACGCCTCTCAAGCTTCAAAACCTCCCGCTCCAGCTGCTCTATCTCCGCATCCCTCCGCCGGCTGGCCCCCCGGGTGTAGTCACGGCAGAAGAGCTGGGCACGCACCTTCCCCACGTCCCACCAACGCCGCGCCGAGGGAAAGGCAGCCCTTTGCCTCCTGCAAGCCAGCCAAAACTCCCGGAAAGACACCACGAAGCCCACATCCTCCAGCAGGCTGTTGTTAAAGTGCCAATAGGCCGGCCCTGGCCTCTCCGCCGAGAGAGAGGCCGTCACGGTCACCAGATGGTGATCCGAGAAAGGGGCCAGCCGAATGCTGGAGGAGTGGGCCCGTGCAAGATGATGTCGGGACAAATAAATGCGGTCCAACCGAGAGTGGCACGACCGATGGTCCCCCACCCGGACAAAGGTGAAGGTCACCCCATCGTCCGGGTGGTGGTCGCGCCAGACGTCCACCAGGGAGTGATGGTCAATCACCTCCCTGAGGACGTCCGCGGCGGCCGGACACTGCTCGGTCCCCGTGCAGTCCCATTCCTCAAGGGTGGTATTAAAATCCCCGCCGAGGACCAGGCACTCTCGAGGATCCAAGGTGCCGAGGAAGGCGGCTGCCTGATAATAGAATTGCACCCGCTCTGGGCCTGATGTCGGGGCGTAGACGTTGACCAGATTCAACGCCAGCCCCTCCATACGGACCCGGAGGTGCAGCAGGCGGCCCGGCACAACCTCGGCGACCCCCAGCACCTCAGGCTGCAGGCCAGGGGAGAACAGGGTGGCCACACTGCCGGAGTGGGTGGCCAGATGGCTGAAGTACACCCCGTTCCCCCACTCCAGCCGCCAACTGGGCTCGGCGGCTGGATCCGTGTGGGTCTCCTGCAGGAAAACCACAGAGTACCCCCCCTCCCGAAGGAAGGAGAGCACCTGGGTCCTGCGGAGACCCCACCTGCAGCCATTGGTGTTTAGTGTTGCGAAGATGATCGGCGCCATGAGGGTGGCTGGGGGGGATCCTCGGAAGGGGCGGGAGTGCCAACAGGCTCCGTCAGGCCACGCAGCAATCCGTGACTGACCCCGTGAGTGATGAGGGAGTCACGGAAGGTGCGGGCCCTCTGGTAGTCCGTGGCATCCCGCTTCCCGGTCCCTTTACCCTCCTTCAGCAGAGCCCTCACAGCTTGGAGGACGAGATGGAAGTCCCCCCAGCGCTGCAGGGCAAGCCGCACCCGGTTCCTGGCCCCACGAGTGTCGGCCAGGAACGCGCGCAGCTCCCCCAGCGGCACCAGGGGGCCTGGGATTGGAGGTTCCCGGCCGTCCTCCGGTCGGGTCTCGGAAGTGGCCCCACAGCCAGCCGGGAGTAAAAGACAGGGCGCAGAGCCCCGTCTCGGTGCCGATGTTGCGGGCACCATATCTCCCGGCTGAACCCCCAGTGCAAGGAAGGGCAGCGGTGGAGGGAGGACAGCAGCCCCAGGGACAGGGGGAACCACAAATACCACCTCCCGGGACGTGGCTGGTGGCATCGGGAGAGCCACCATCCCGGGGGTGGTAACAAAATGGGATGGGACTAGGTTAGGAAGGGAGGGGGGCGATAAAGGGAGGGATGGGGTTAGGGGCAGGAATAGAAGTGATGGCAAGAGGGGGAGGAGTGGTAGTGGGAACAGGGGCCCCGGTGGTCAAGCCACCAGGGTGCGGCTCCCCTTGACCGGGCACGGGATTTTCTGGAAGGGAGTGAGGAACGGGATCCGCACTGACGCTGGGCGCGGGTTGGTCCCCCGCATCCTCAGCGTCAGAGACAGGGGAATAAACAAGTGAGGGTAAGGGCAGCTGTCCCCCCAGGAACAATACCTCGGGACCCGGCTGCTCAGTGCCGGCCATGGCCTCGAGAGGCTCAGCGGCCACTGCTGAATTAGCCAGAGCAGCCGGGCAGGTGAAGCAACCCGGGGGTGTCCCCGGGATAGGAGTAGGGACAGCAGACAGACGTTGGGATTCGGGTTGGGTCTGGGGTAAGGGAGAGGGTGGCGAAACGTTATCGCCACCCAGATCGAGGCCCGCTGGTAAAGGGTCGTCCTCCCTTGCAGCTGCCAAGGTCAGACCCAGGGCCTCGATCTCCGCATAGATGGAGCCTAAGCCCCCCTCTGCCTCAGCCGTAGATGTTATAAGAGATTCCAGGGGGGCAGAAGTGGCTCCATCCGCAGCCTCCCCAGGAGAGGGATCAACAGGGGCCTCCTGTGAGGGGGCGGTGCTGCTCCCCTCCTCTACTGCTTCCATCTCCTCAGCCGGAGCCTCCTGCTGGACCTCACCAGAGGGCGCAGCAAGCGGCTTGTCGGTAAGGGGGTCACCCTCAGCCCCCCGCCAAGACTTCCGGGGGGCCTCCTCCCCATCTGGTATGCTGGGGAGGGACAGAGCCTTCTTTCGCTTGCTGCGCGTCCTCTGGGGGAGAACTTGGCCCTCTAAGATGGTGTCTGAGGGCCGGCCAGCAGGGGCGGGAACAGGCGGCAAGGGCGAAGGCTCTTGGGGAGAAGGAACCGGGGGAGGGACATCAAGGGGACGGGAACCCTCCCCCTGGGGTGCACCCTCTCCAGTATCTGGGGCCTCCACCACGGCCGCTGCCCTCTCCTCTCTGGGCCCCGTCCCAGATAGTTCAGTGGAGGAGGCAACGGGGCCCGGCCGCTCCTCCGGGCATGGTGGGGCTGTCAACCCCACGTCCCGAGAGGCAGCGGCAGCTGTGTCCCTCGATGGAGGAGAGGCAGCTTGAGTGGCCGGGTGGGCTGGGTCGCCGGCGGTGGTGTGGCCGGCGCCCGTATCAGCTCCGGGGGGCCCAGTTGCTCCCTCGTCATGCTGGGCCAAGGGGCAGTCCCTCCGGACATGCCCCGTGGCCCTACAGAGGAAGCACCGGGCCTCCCCCGAAGAATAAAAAATCTTATAATGGGCCCCTTGATGGGGCACCATGAAGGACCCCTCCAGTGCCACCCCGTCACGCGCCCCCGCCGGCGGCAGTTGGATCTGCACCTGCCGGCGGAAGGACAGAACGTGACGGAGGGCGGGGTCCTTGCAGCCCAGTGGGAGAGGGCTGATGATGGATATCGGCTTCCCCAGGGTGGAGAGGAGGGGAAGCATGGCGGCATTGGGGAGGAAGGGAGGAACGGAGGTGAGGACCACCCGTACGCCCAGGTCCTCTAGGGGTTCCACCGGCACGTGGACACCCCCCACCGCCAAGCCCCTGACCACCGCCTCCTATGCGGCGGCCTCCGATGCTAGGAAGAATACCATCTTCCCAAACATCTTGGAGGCCGCCACAATGGCCGAGGGCCCCACCACCCTCACCATTGCCCGCACGTAGGTTTCGACGTGGGGCGAGGCAGCCACCAGGAGGCAACGGACACCGTGCCTCATGGTCAAAGAGGGGAAGGGGCCCCGGCCCCCCGAGGTCGAATTCAAGGAGGCGGTGCAGGCTGATGTTGTGGCGGTGGGTGGAGGGGTGGCAGCCACCTGGGCATACGTTCTGGGGGCAGAAAGACCCCCAGAACTGGTGGAGGGAATGGCAGGGGAAGAAGGGGCCACAGCCGGTGGTGGGGCTGCGGGAGCAGCAGGGCCCTTGCTCGCCTTTTTCCCCTTGCTCTTTTTCCCTGCTGAGGGGGTCGGGGTGGCAGTAGTGGAGGCCCCTCCCGTGCCCGCTGCCTCAGGTGCCCTAGTGGGGGCAGCAGAGGTGGAAGGAGTGGCAGCAGTGGTCAAGGGGACAGCCGCAGGGAGAGAGGGGGGAGCAGGCTCTGGGAGAGGTTCAGAGGGAGCAGGGGAGGTCTCCATGTTCTTGGAGTGGAAAGAACAGGAGGGGATACCTGGGGGGGGGGTAGACTGGGGTAAGGAACAAAAAGGGTGGGGGGGGACCAGGTAATGGGTAAAGGGTGGAGGAGGTGTGAATTATATGGGGGTCACAGGGTGGCAACCACTCCTCCCTGCTAGGCTGCAGGCAAGGGAGGAGGGTGCCAGGGAGGGAAGGACAAGGGGCTTGTCTGGGTCAATTGGAGCCGGCTCCTCTGGCTGCACTGGGTGGGGTGGGAAGCACGAATGTATCAGGAGGGTGCAGTGTATGTGGGGGGGGGGGGGGAACAAAAAAGAAATTAAGGTTT
>ML682003.1:8073554-8099464 GCA_007922195.1 Podocnemis expansa
GACAGTGCAGGGGTGGGGCTGAGGGGCATTAAGGGTGGGGCAGAAAAAACAACAGGGGCTGAAGGGTGGGGCAGGGGAATCAAAAAAAGAACAAACTCTCAGGGCGGGGGTGGGGCAGGGAAATAAACCAAACTCTGGGCTTCAGGGAGGGGTCTGTGAGGGGTAGTGAGGGGCAGGGAGCACTGAGCCAGCTGGAGGGCAAGGAAAAGGGTGGGAGGCCCTCCAGCCACTGGGGGTGAGGGGGGAAAAAAAGAAAAAGAAGGTGGGGGACTAAACGACAGGAGAAAGTAGCTGCTACTGCTGGGGGGGGGGAGTTCTATAGTCCCTGCTGCTGAGAAAAGTCCAAAGATGTTGAAATGGTGGAAGCCTGCTGCCTTCTTGGTGATGAGAGGAGAGGCCAGGGAAGCAGCAGCTGGGGGTGGTGATGGTGGTATCTAAGTCTATAGTTTCTTGGTAGCTCACCCTCAGCTGCAAACAGCAGAATCTCAGTTTTTGGAGGCCTCCCCTCAGTGGTGGTGAATTCCCCTTCTTGGAGAGGCAGCAGGCTCCAGTTGTAGCAGCAGCAGCAGCAGGGACTGGCTGGCTGGCTGGCAGGAGAGCTGGTCTTCTCCATGTGGTAGTGGTGGATCTTTGTCTTCTTCTCTGGCTCTCCCCCCCCCCCCCACAGTGTAGGGGAGTGGGAGGGTGAGAGGCCAGCCAGCCACAGCAGAAGCAGCAGCAGCAGGAGCAGGAACAAGGGAGGAGGGAGAAGGAACAGCAACAAAGGTAGTAGTGGTAGTGGTAGTGGGGGAGCAGGAGCAGGTCCAGGAGCTGGTCAGGCAAGGCACCTTCCCCTTCGCCTTCCTCTGACAAGGACTGCAAACCGGGGAGTCTGCGAGGGAAGGAGTTGGTGCCAGGTGCGTCCTAGGTAAGTGATTTGCTTGTGTCTTTTTCCCTAGAGGTGATTGCTGTTAGTTGTGGGACTGTGCTTGTGTGATTGGGTGGGGGCTGTTTGCACCATTGTTCCCTGATCCCCTTTAATCACCAGCTTCTAGCAGCCCCTAGCAGCCTTGTGATTGGCCTGCCCCCTGTGTGACTAGCAGGGGGCCAGGGCTGACCTAGGCAGAGAAGGCCTTTAAAAGCCACTGCTAGAGCGACCAGAGGGAGCTTGTGAACAGGGGACAGCAAACAGGGGAGTTTGCAAGGGAATTTGAGGAGGAGTTTGGTGAGGCCAAGATGGTGAAGAGGAGCCGTACTGCTGGCGCCAGTGCCCCTGCTATTTCCTTTCGCTCTGCTTCTACCCAGACAGAGTGTCTGACGATGGATATCTCCACCCAGATCCTGGTGTGGATTTGCAAGGACTGTGGCCTTCATTTTCCTGCCACTGATGATAAGGCTAGGGAGATGAGCCTATGTGATAGGTGCCTTCTGGTGGCATCTCTCCGGAAACAGGTAGGAGAGCTACAGGAGGAGGTGTCACACCTCAGGGGTATCTATGCCCTAGAAAAGTTCCTTGACAGGGTCCACGATGAGACCTGCAAGGAGGAGGTCCCTATCTCAGTACCAAGGGCTACTGCCACAGCTCTGGAAATGGATGGGATGCCTATGGCAGAGGGAGGACAGTGGCAGCTGGTCACCTCTGGTAGTAGACGGTGCTCCACGCCTGCTCACATCCCACCATCCCTTGTGGTGAGGAACCGTTATGCGGTGCTCGACACGATGCAGGAGGTAGAGGAGATGTCATCCACCCCAAAGGCTGGTCAGATCACAGCCACCTCACCTAAGAGGAAGCGTAGGGTTGTGGTGATTGGGGATTCTCTCCTGAGAGGAACGGAGGCACCCATCTGTCGCCCTGACAAGGCCTCTAGAGAGGTATGCTGCCTGCCAGGTGCCCGTATCCATGATGTAACGGAGGGATTGACAAAAATCATCCGCCCCTCAGACTACTACCCCATGCTGCTTATCCATGTGGGTACCAATGATACTGCGAGAGGCGATCCTCGGCAGATCAAAGGTGACTTCAGGGCTCTGGGAGAGAGGGTGAAGGAGTTTGGAGCACAGGTGGTGTTCTCGATCCTTCCAGTCAAGGCTAGAGGCCTAAGGAGAGAGAGATGTATCCTGGAGGTGAATGCCTGGCTGCGAAGATGGTGTCGTCAGGAAGGATTTGGCTTCCTTGACCATGGAGTCCTGTTTCAGGACAGAGGATTGATAGGCAGAGATGGCCTTCACCTGTCCAAGAAGGGGAAGAGCATATCTGGGCACCGACTGGCTGACCTAGTGAGGAGGGCTTTAAACTAGGTTCAACGGGGGAAGGAGACCAAAGCCCACAGATAAGTGAGAATGTGGGTGATCAGGAGGGAGGGATGGAACTTGGGGGGTGCTGGGACTGTAGCACCAGCAATAAAAGAGAAGGTAGTTGGAACATGGGGGGGAATCAAACAAATGTCATAAAGGCTCTAGTGAAGCCCCAGTACGCGAGGAGAGTGGGGGAGGAGAACTCCTAGAAAAAATGCAAGGAGGTTTATGTAATAGAATTGGAAATCAACATGACAAAATAGGGCAATCGGCCGGATATCTTAGGTGCCTATACGCTAATGTGAGGAGACTGGGAAATAAGCAAGAAAAATTGGTAATATTAGCGCAGACAGGGAACTATGATATCATAGGAATAACAGAGACGTGGTGGGATAGTCTGCACGACTGGAGTTCTGCCATGGATGGGTATAAACTGTTCAGGAAAGACAGGCAGGGAAGAAGAGGGGGAGGAGTAGCGTTATATGTAAAAGAGCTCTATGACTGCTCAGAGCTCCATTATGGAAGTGGAAGCGTGCCTGTAGAAAGTCTGTGGGTTACATTGAGAGGGGAAAGCAACAAGGGGGATGTTGTGGCGGGGGTCTGCTATAGACCACCAAACCAGAAGCAGGAGGTGGATGAGGTGTTCTATGGACAACTAGTGGAAGCTTGTAGATCACAGGCCCTGGTGCTCATGGGGGACTTCAATTTCCCTGACATCTGCTGGGAGGCCAATACAGCAGTGCATGAGCAATCCAGGAGATTTTTAGAGAGTGTTGGGGACAACTTTCTAGTACAAATGATAGAGGAAACAACTAGGGGCCTTGCACTCCTCGACTTGCTGCTCACAAATGGAAGAATTGATCAGGGACGTAGAGGTAAATGGCAAGCTAGGCAGTAGTAACCATGACATGGTTGAGTTCAGGATGCTGATTAAAGGAAGGAAGGAAAGAAGCAAAACAAAAACCCTGGACTTCAAAAAAGCAGATTTTGGCTCCCTAAGGGAACTGATGGGCAGGATCCCTTGGGAAGCGAATCTGAAGGGGAAAGGAGTCCAAGAGAGTTGGCTATATTTTAAAAAAACTCTGCTAAGGGCACAGGAAGTTGCCATTCCAATTAGGAGAAAGAACAAACATGTGAGGCAGCCAGAATGAGCTTAAGCATAAAAAGGAAGCTTATAGGAAGTGGAAGCTTGGTCAGATGACCAAGGAGGCATATAAAGATATTGCTAGGGACTGCAGGGATAAAATCAGAAAGGCCAAAAGACAAATGGAGTTGCGGCTAGCGAGGGATGTAAAAGATAACAAGAAGGGGTTCTACAAGTATATTAGTAACAAAAAGAGGATCAGGGATGGTGTAGGCCCCTTGCTGAATAGGGCAGGCATCCTTGTGACAGAGGATGAGGAAAAAGCTGAAGTGCTCAATGCATTTTTTTTCTTCAGTTTTCACAGGCAGGGTCAGCTCACAGCCCACTACCATGGGTGTGGCAGATGGGAGAGAAGACGACAGGCCCTTGGTGACGGAAGGTCAGGTTAGGGACTGCTTAAAGAAGCTGCAAGTGCACAAGTCCATGGGGCCGGACAAACTGCATCCAAGGGTGCTAAGGGAATTGGCCGACGAAATAGCCGCACCGCTGGCTGTTATCTTTCAAAACTCATGGAGAACGGGGGAGGTGCCAGAGGACTGGAAGAAAGCAAATGTAGTGCCTATTTTCAAGAAAGGGAAAAAGGAGGATCCAGGGAATTACAGACCAGTCAGCCTCACCTCAATCCCTGGAAAAATTATGGAGCAGATTCTCAAAGAATCCATCCTCACACACTTAGAGGAAAATAAAGTGATCAGGAACAGTGAGCATGGATTTACCAAGGGTAAATCATGCCTGACCAATCTCATTTCCTTCTATGAGCAGATGACTGGTTTTCTGGATGTGGGAAGCACCGTTGATGTGCTATACCTCGCTTTTAGCAAGGCTTTTGATACAGTTTCCCACAGCATTCTCATTGGCAAATTAAGGAATTATGAGTTGGATAGGTGGACTATAAGGTGGATAGAGAACTGGCTAGATCAACGGTTTCAGCGTGTAGGAATCAATGGTTCCATGTCTAGCTGGCAACCAGTCACGAGTGGTGTGCCCCAGGGGTCGGTCCTGGGGCCGGTTCTGTTCAACATTTTCATCAATGATCTGGATGGTGGAATAGACTGCACGCTTAGTAAGTTTGCGGATGACACCAAGCTGGGAGGACCAGTAGACACGTTGGAGGGCAAGGACAGGATTCAGGGAGACCTAGATAAATTGGAACAGTGGGCCAATAGAAATCTTATGAGATTCAATAAGGATAAGTGTAAAATCCTGCATTTGGGACTAAAAAACCCTATGCACTGCTACAGGCTGGGGAACATTCAGCTAAGTAGCAGCAGTATAGAAAAGGACCTGGGGGTCATGGTGGATGGGAAGCTGGATATGAGTCAGCAGTATGCTCTTGCTGCCAAAAAGGCCAATGGCATACTGGGCTGCATCAAAAGAAGTATTACCAGCAGATCTAGGGATGTGATCCTTCCCCTCTATTCTGCACTGGTGAGGCCACATCTAGAATACTGTGTTCAGTTTTGGGCTCCCCACTACAAAAAGGACAGGGACATGCTAGAGAGAGTTCAGAGGAGGGCAACCAAAATGATTAAAGGGCTAGAGCACAAGCCCTATGAGGAAAGACTGAAAGCATTAGGCTTATTTAGTCTGCAGAAGAGAAGATTGAGGGGGGATTTGACAGCAACCTTCAGCTACTTGAAGGGATGCTCTAAGGAAGATGGAGCTCGACTGTTCTCAGTAGTAACAGAGGACAGAACGAGGAGCAATGGTCTCAAGTTGCAGTTAGGGAGGTCGAGGCTGGATATTAGAAAAAACTTTTTTACTAGGTGAGTGGTGAAGCATTGGAATGAGCTGCCGAGGGAGGTGGTGGAGTCTCCATCTTTGGAGGTGTTTAAGGCCCAGCTGGACAAAACCATGACTGGGATGGTTTAAGTGGGAGTGGTCCTGCCTCTGGCAGGGGGTTGGACTAGATGACCTATGAGGTCCCTTCCAACCCTAGGATTCTATGATTTTATGACTACTAGTGGTGGCTATGCCAGTGACCTGAGAAGGGATATTAAATGGGGGGGCTTCTGAGTTATTATAGAGAATTCTATAATAACTGGTGAGTCTTGCCCGCACGTTTAGGGTTTAACTGATCACCATATTTGGGGATGGAAAAGGAATTTTCTCCTGGGGCAGAGTGGCAAGTGCTCTGGGGGGCTTTCCATCTTCCTCTGTAGCATGGGGTACAGTTCACCTGCTAGTGGATTCTGTGTACTTCTAGTCTTTAAATAAGGATTTGAGGACATTAATAACTGGGTCACAGGTTAGAGGTTTATTACAGAAGTAGGTGGATGAGGTTTTGAGACCTGCATAGTACAGTAGGTCAGACTAGACTAGAGGTGGCCAAACTTAGGGAACTCAAGAGCCACACAAGCTGATTATTAAACCTTCAATAGCTGCACTGAGGCAAATAGCCATATGCTTTTACCTACTCCAAAATTACTAAGTTTAAAATTCATTGCACACTTTAATTTTATCGTCAGAAGACGGCAAATATTGATCCTGCTAATGTCAGAGTCTAAGAATTACTTAAGGTTACCATAAAAATTAGGCCTATACAGTAAAACCTTAGCTGCTACTCAATGTAGAAGACTGCAGGCTAGTGGCGAGTTTTTTAAAATCCCGACCATGCCACGCTTCTCCCCATCATCCCTGACCATGCCACCACTTCTCCCCACCGTCCTGACTCCCTTCTGAACTCCTAGGCTGCAGCTGCTTTCCTGAACTGATTTGCTTGTGTTCTTCTGGGAGCCACACTTTTTCATTCAAGAGCCGCATGTGGCTCCCAAGCCACAGTTTGGCCACCCCTAGACTAGGCGATCATATGGATGCTTCTGGTCTTGAGAGTTTATGAGCTAACGCTCTTAACAATACTGTGTTACTCTGCTACCACTTCTTAGGAATGTGAATGCATTAATAATGCTGTGGCTCTGCATCCTGCATTAGTCAGTGACTTGTAAGCAGACAAGAAGCTGCTGTTTCCTAAAGCCAGACTTTGGTTCAGGCGTCAACTCTTGCATCTTTATATTAGGTCTTAGGCTCTCACTGACTGCTGCAGTCATGTGCACCTAATAATTTTTGTTGTCATCTGCTGGATTCTCTCCTAGGTGTCCACATCCTGTAATGGGGCAGTGGGGACAAAACTGGACACAATACTCCAAATGTGGCCTCACCAATATCAAATAAAGGGAAATAATCACTTCCCTCGATCTGCTGGCAATGTTCCTACTAATGCAGCCCAACATGCCTTTAGCATTCTTGCCAATAAGGACATTCTGTTGACTCATGTCCAACTTCTTGTCCACTGTAACCTCCCCTCGGGTTCTTTTCTACAGAGCTGATGCCTACCCCATTGGTTTCTAGTCTGTAGCAGTGCATGGGATTCTTCCACCCTAAGTGCAGGACTCTGAACTTGTCCTTGTTGAACTGCAACAGATTTCTTCTGACCATTCTTGCAGGGACCACTCTGTATCCTATCTTCCAGCATATCTACTACTGCTTACAGCTAACTCCTGTCATCTACAAATCTGCTGAGAGTGCAATCCCCTCCATCCTCCATATTAATGAGGATGTTGAACAAAACTGATCCCAGGACTAATCCCTGTGGCACTCCACTTTGGTTAACTGGTTGCCAACTAGACAGTGAACCGTTGATCACTACCTGTTGAACTGTCCGACTAAAACAGAAATAAATTGCAGATAGATCTTTCCTTTATATTTTTAAGATTGATATAACAATGGTTATTGCTTAGAGTATAATATTGTTTAATGATTACTTTCTTTATTGCTTGATATAAGTGGATGTCACCTTGTTACTTTTCTACATTTTGCATTTGTTTCTCAACCTGGTACTACTGGACCTATAAACTTTGCTTTTTGGGGTATGAGTGAAGAATATACGTGTTGGATGTGAACAGATAAGGAAAGAGTCACCAGCCCAAACCACTGAGACAAGAAAGAGAGGAGTGAAGACACCAGCTGCAACTAACATCCTGATCCTAAAGCACAAGGGAATCTACTCTAAAAACAGAACAATGCCTGCAGTTGACTGGTGATTAACTATCATACAGAATCCAGAGGCCACATGACATAGAAAGACTCACACAATTGTATGGAAGCTAACTGCTATAAAGGATGGGGTGAGAACATGACAACTTTGGGTTCATTATACAACCATTAGCAGCAGCAGCAAGAGCATCAGCTCATGAACAACAGAGGCCCAGTCGCCTCTCATGCTCAGCCTGGGAGACCAATGGGCTGATTTGAGCAACACAATCATAACAGTTATACCAGCTTGCAGAATTTTGGGGTGTGAATGAATACATGAATGTAATAGGTTTTTAACATTCTTGTATTTACAATAAATACAGCACATTGCCTCATCCCCTGACTAAGATCCTGTGGTCTTCTCTTTTAAAACTATAACAGAGCCTGAAAATCTAGTCAGGTTTCTGGTAGGGGGAAAACTGTAGAATTCAAAATTTTTCCCCAGATTTCACAGTTACTAGAGTTTAGCTTAAGCAGAAGCCTGCTTCAGTCATGACAGATTTTGGTTAGTCTAGGAGTTTATCTTAGCAAAACATTAAATCTTCCATCAGTAATTAGAGAGGATGTTAAACTGTAACTATTTTTAATTTGTAATACTAAGAGTAAATAACTACAGGCCCACATAATCTAGGGATGTGGTGGGTTCTTGATCTTCTCAAGTCTGCAAATAACGATTGGATATCTTTTTAAAAAACATATTAATTTAAAAAAAAGTGGCTACATGCTTGACATAAGCTTCATAAAGTATAGTCCTGCGCAACTCAATGCCAGTGATACTGTGAAGACCAAAAGTACAATTGGGTCCAAAAAAGAATTAGATAATTTCATGGAGAATAGGTCCACCAATGGCTATTAGCCAAGATGGTAAGGGATGGAACCTATTCTCTGGAATACCGAAAGGAACTATACCACCTACTCAAGAAACTCCCCAAGGCAGCACAGGAACAAAGACAGACACACCACCTAAACCCCGACCAGGAATATTCTATCTACTACCAAAAATCCATAAAAAAGGAAACCCCTGACACCCCATCATCTCAGACACCGGCACTCTTACAGCAGGCTTATCTGGCTACGTGGACACCCTCCTCAGACCTTATGCTATCAACATTCTTACCTACCTTCAAGATATCACATACTTCCTGAGAAAAATCCAGTCTATTGGTGAGCTTCCAGAAAAGACCATCCTGGCCACTATGGATGTAGCTCTTTACACCAACGTCCCACACAAGGATGGATTACAAGATATTAGAAGAACCATCTCAGATTATGCCACAGCACGCCTCGTGGCTGAACTATGTGACTTTGCACTCACCCACAACCATTTCAGATTTGAGGATAATCTATACCAGAGGTGGCCAAATTTATGGAACTCAAGAGCCGCACAAGTCAATTATTAAACTTTCAAAAGCCGCACTGAGGCATATAACCACATATTTTTACCTACTCCAAAATTACTAAGCTTTAAATTCATTGCGTACTTAACTTTATTGTAAAAACAGGATAAATATTGATCCTATTAACATCAAATTCTAATAATTACTTAAGGTTACCAAAAAACTAGATGTAGAACACTGAAGGCTTGTGGCAAGTTTTTTAAAATCTGGGCAGTAACTTGTCGATGCAGTTGGTAAAAACTCTCTCAGATGCTGATCTCTAAATATTGCACAATGTTTTGAATGTCATTGTGGAATACAATGCTTCACATAGGTAAGTTGTGCCAAACATTGAAAGTAATCTACATTCAGTTTCAAACTTTTCTCCTTTGTATTTTCATATCTCAGTATTCCACATCATGTTTAGGACTTGTAAAACACAATTTTATTTTAACAACAAGCAGAGGCGTCGCTGGCGCTGGGCATCCAGGGCACATGCCCCAAATCCCAGAGCCGGTGCCCTGGATCTCCGGCCCAGTCGGGCCAGAGATCCAGGGCCCAGCCGCCAGCAGCCATGGCAGCCCTGTCCCTGGCTGCAGATCTGGGGCCCAGCCGCTCAGGGCAGGGAATCCAGGGCCCGGCCGCCTGCGCCAGTGGCAGCCCCGTCCCTGGCCGGGGATGCAGGACCCGGACTCTGGCGGCCGCTTCCGGCCCTATCCCCAGTCGGGGACGCGGGGCCTAGCTGCCTGCAGTGGCGCAGCAGCTTCTGGTCCTGTCCCTGAACAAGAGGCAGGGCCTGTGAGCTGGGGGCAGGGCCCAGGAACCTGTCAGCCTCACCTCAATCCCTGGAAAAATCATAGAGCAGATTCTGAAAGAATCCATCCTGAAACACTTAGAGGAAAATAGAGTGATCAGGAACAGTCATGGATTCACCAAGGGTAAATCATGCCTGACCAACCTCATCGCCTTCTATGATGAGATGACTGGATTCGCGGATGCGGGAAGAGCTACTGATGTGATATACCTTGACTTTAGCATGGTTTTTGATACAGTTTCCCACAGCATTCTCATCAGCAAGTTAAGGACGTATGGGTTGGACGTGTGGACTGTAAGGTGGATAGAGAACTGGCTAGACCAACCGTTTCAGTGTATAGGACTCAATGGCTCCATATCAAGTTGGCAACCAGTAAAGAGTGGTGTGCCCCAGGGGTCAGTCCTGGGGCCAGTTCTGTTCAACATCTTCATTAATTATCTGGATGATGGGATAGATTGCACACTTAGTAAGTTTGCGGATGATACCAAACTGGGGGGAATGGTAGACATCCTGGAGGGCAGGGATAGGATTCAGGGAGACCTAGATAAATTGGAACAGTGGGCCAATAGAAATCTCATGAGGTTCAACAAGAACAAGTGCAAAATCCTGCACTTGGGACAGAAAAACCCCATGCACTGCTACAGGCTGGGGAACATTCAGCTAAGTAGCAGCACTGGAGAAAAGGACCTGGGGGTCCTGGTGGATTGGAAGCTGGATATGAGTCAGCAGTGTGCTCTTGCTGCCAAAAATGCCAATGGCATACTGGGCTGCATCAGAAGAAGTGTTGCCATCAGATTGAGGGATGTGATCCTTCCCCTCTGTTCTGCACTGGTGAGGCCACATCTGGAATACTGTGTCTAGTTTTGGGTTCCCCACCACAAAAAGGACATGGACAAATTAGAGAGAGTCCAGCGGAGGGCAAGAAAAATGATCAAGGGGCTGGAGCACAAACCCTGTGAAGAAAGACTGAAGGAACTAGGCTTATTTAGCCTGCAGAAGAGAAGACTGAGGGGGCATTTGATAGCAACCTTCAACTACTTGAAGGGCTGCTCCAAGGAGGATGGAGCTCGACTGTTCTCAGTAGTAACAGAGAACAGAACGAGGAGCAATGGTTTGAAGTTACAGCTGGCGAGGTCCAGGCTGGATATTAGGAAAAACGTTCTTACTAGGCAAGTGGTGAAGCATTAGAATAAGCTACCTAGGGAGGTGATGGAATCTCCATCTTTGGAGGTGTTCAAGGCCCAGCTGGACAAAACCCTGCTTGGGATAATCTAGTGGGAGTGGTCCTGCTTTTTTGGCAGGGGGTTGGACTAGATGACCTTGTGGGGTCCCTTCCAACCCTATGATTCTATGCTGCCCCTTCCTGCAGTCCCTGACCACGCTGCCTTTCCCTGCCGGCAGTGACCATCCCCCACTTCCCTGCCAGCTCTTACCATGCTGCCGCCTTTCTGTGGTCCCTAACCATTGCACACTTCTCACCCCTGTCTCCCACCATGCTGCCCTTCCCTGTTGTGCTCTTCGGGGAGCCGCAATTTTTCTTGGAAGAGCCACATGTGGCTTGTGAGCCACAGTTTGGCGACCCCTGATCTATACCCTCAAGTCAGTGGCACTGCTATGGGTACCCGCATGGCCCCACAATATGTCAACATTTTTATGGCCGATGTAGAACAAGGTTTCCTCAAGTCTCATCCCAAAGCACCCCTCCTCTGCTTACGCTACACTGATGACATCTTCATCATCTGGACCCATGGCAGGGATGCCCTTGAAGATTTCCACAGAGATTTCAACAATTTCCACTTCACTATTAAACTTAGCCCAGAATGCTCCACATAGGAGATCTGCTTTTGGGATGCTACAGGACAAATTAGGGATGGACACATAGCGCTACCCTGTACCAAAAACCTACTGATTGGTATAGTTACCTACATCTCTCAAGGTTTCCGCCTAAACCCACCACATGATCCATTGTCTACAGCCAAGCTCTAAGATAACAACTGGATTTCCTCTGATCCCTCAGAAAGAGACAGACAGCTTCAGGATCTCTATCAAGCTTTCTTAAAACTACAGTACCTAGCTGCAGAAGTGACGAAACAGACTGACAGAGCCAGGTGGTACCCCAAAGTCAACTACTGCAGGAGAAGCCCAAGAAAGAAAAACAACCGAACGCCTCTAGTCATCACCTACAACCCTCAAGTCAGACCTCTACAACACATTCTCAGGGATCTACAGCCTATTCTACAAGATGACCCCTCACTCTCTCAAGCCTCAGGGGACAGACCTCTCCTTGCTTACACACAGCCCCCCAACCTTCAACAGATACTTACCAGCAACTACAGACCTAACAGAACCATTAAAACAGGCTCATATCCCTGCAACAAATCATGCTGCCAATTTGGCCCACTTATCTGCACAAAAGACACTATTACAGGAACTAATAAAACCAGCTACTCCATGATAAGCTCACTCACCTGCTCATCCACCAATGTGATTTATACCATCATGTGCAAGAAATGCCTCTCTGCCTTACATATTGGACAAACAGGACAGTCTCTGTGCAAATGGGCTCAAAACTGATATCAGAAACCGCAACAAACTAAAACCCAGTGGGTCAGCATTTCAATCTTCATGATCACTCCATTAACAATTTGTTAATTGCTGTGCTCACGTGAATGAATACTAAATCAAGGCTTCAGAAAAACTAGGAAAATTGAACTCGTCTGCAAATTTGGTTGCATTGCTTCAGGTCTTAATCGGAACACTGTTTTTTCCTCACATTACAAGTGATTTGACCTCATCTTCCTCTGCATGCTATTTCCCAGTGTTTGAATCTTAACAAGTATTTTGATGTGCTGTTAGTGTGACTTGTTCCCATGACTTACACTTCCCTCCATTTATTTTCTCCCCATTCTGTAATTTCCCTCATCTTCAAAGCGTCTGACAAAGTGAGATTTTCTCCCACGAAAGCTCATGCAATAAATAAATCTGTTAGTCTTTAAAAGTGCCACAGGACTCCTTGTTTGTTTTCCTATTCTCTGGGCTTCCCTAAAGCTGTGACTGCCAGAAACTGGGACTGGACAGCAGGGGATGAATCACTCAATAACTGTCATTTTCTGTTCACTCCTTCTGAAGCATCTGGAACTGGCTACTGTCAGAAGGCAGGACACTGAACAAGATAGACCATTGGTTTGACCTAGTAAGACAATTATTGCATTCTTATACAGAAATTAGTGGGTGAGAGTCTTTGATCTGTGTAATGCATTAGGTCAAACTATATGATCATAATGGTACTGTAAGACAGATCCAGTGATGTCAATTGACTGTAAGAGAAAATGAGAGCCTGAGACATGAAGCATAGTATAAAAGGTCAGGTCTGAGGCCTGAGCTAAAGTAATAGTCAAATCCTGACATTAGAAAGCAAAGTTAGCAGGAATCAGACTGTGAGTTCACAGAAATTGGCAAACAGACACATTCCAAAGACATGCGTGGCACAAAACAATCACACAAACACATTCCAGAAAGGTACCAGAACATCCCAATACCCCAAAGAAAACAAAGGCTTACTGACATCTCAGAACAACAATATAATAGATAAAAATGTTTTCACTTAACAACCTTATATAAGGTAAGAGGTTGTATCTTACCACATCAGAGTGTAGCAACTACACACATTACAGGGGCAACATGCAATTGGTTTGTATCCATGTATAAAAGTGAGTCTTTGGCTGAGTGAGGAATAGGAAGTCTTGCAATTGTCAGTCGACTGTTAATAAGACGAACAGCTGACAGGCTGTTAATCAGTGACTGCGTGAGCTCCCCATGAGTGGGCTGTCCTCATCTGTGCAGTTACCAGAGATGCCCCTTCACAATCAAATGAATTGACATGACCACGGATCCACTGAGAACAAAGGCACTTGAGCGAAGCTTATTGCAAAGAAGCACAATGAAAAGTTGACTTACTAACTTGACATACGTATGCCCTAATGCAATAGAAAGGCACCATTTGGCAGCAGGAACGCCACCATCCACTAGGTCAGACAAAACGATCCCCTCTGACCTCCATCTTTATACACTCTCATGGGTATCTTTCACTCTGCCCCTGTTATGTAGGTAGTTAGAATCATAGAATCGTAGGGTTGGAAGGAACCTCACAGGTCATCTAGTCCAACCCCCTGCCAGAGGCAGGACCACTCCCACTAAACCATCCCAGTCATGGTTTTGTCCAGCCGGGCCTTAAACACCTCCAAAGATGGAGACTCCACCACCTCCCTTGGCAGCTCATTCCAAGGCTTTACCACTCTCCTAGTAAAAAAGTTTTTTCTAATATCCAGCCTCGACCTCCCTAACCGCAACTTGAGACCATTGGTCCTCGTTCCGTCCTCTGTTATTACCGAGAACAGTCGAGCTCGGATGGCATCTAGCCCTACCCATCTCCATGTATGGGGTACTGGACCAAAATGTATTAATATATCATGTTGTTATGACATTGTCAAGATCAAATGGTCCATTATCTCTTTAATGCTGTCAGGTCCTAGGGATACTGCCTTGATGCCTTGGTAATTTCTATCTATTTATAACTTTCTGAAGTGGTCAAACACTAGGTGCACCTGAATCTTAGCCAGATACCATTAATTTCCATGACTCCTTATAGGCTACTGGTTTTCCACATCTTTGACCATATTTTAGCTTTGTATCATGGCCTAGTTTTCCAGACCTCAGGTCTCATCTTTGGCCTCTTATATTAGCCTTATATCTTAGGCTATCATCTTCTACTACAGCCTTTTACTAAGCTGGCTCATTGTCATGGGCATACATTCTTATGTGTACTGGTAACAACGAAGGGCACTTTTTAGCATGTTTGACTGACAATAAGCCTGGCCTGATGCCTTCATAACTGAAATGGATCTGTGGTTTAATTGGATAATCCAGTCATGGTTTGTTATCCTAGTTATCTGCTCAGAGCTGGGGCAGCAAACACTTGGGAGAACACTCAGGCAGCCAACAACTGACAACACTGGTGACTCTGACCATTGATGTGGTAAGTAAACAAGACGTCCTCTGCAGGAATTGTGATCTAACATGACAGAAAAACCACAAGCTCAATCACCCTCTTATTCCCTCTCTCAAAATCCCCACAGACTTCGATAAGGCATGGAGGAATGGAGGGCCATATGAATTTTTAAGACAGTGAAGAATAAATACAGAATGGAATCTGTAGAGATGGGGCAGAGACTGGGAAAATAAAGAGTAAAAAATGTACACAACATGCCAGAAAATTGGCAGGGCAACTAACAGAAACAAAAAAAGTTAAAAGAATTAAGAACAACAACAGTGCCCTGGAATGCTCCTGCTCTCTTAGCAGAGTAGCAAGCAGTCCAGAAATATTAAATGTTGCAGTAAGCACAGGAACAGAATAAAACAGTTGTAACAAAAGAAAATTGCAACAAAGAGAAGTGCCATCCCCTGCTATAAATATTAGTGATCTTCAGCAGGCTTCACCTAGTTTCCCTGTGCCTGATGAATGGGAAAGGAAATAAAAATGGTGGTTCTAACAAAATTAAAAAATGAAACAAGGACACCACATTGCAACCATCACCGTACAATAAGAGCCAGGTTTTGATTTAAAACAAGACTTAAACTTATGAGAGGAGAGTCAAAGAGCTTGGCTTATTTAACCTAATCAAAAGAAGGTTGAGGGAAGATAGGATTGCTCTGTATAAATACATCAGAGGGATGAATACCACGGAGGGAAAGGAATTATTTAAATTCAGTCCCAATGTGGACACACAGACTAATGGACATACACTAGACATCAGAACATTTAGACTTGAAATTAGACATAGATTTCTATCCATCAGAGGAGTAAAGCTCTGGAATAGCCTTCCAAAAGGAGAAGTGGGAGCAAAAAAATCTAGTTGGTTTCAAAACAGCTTGATAAATTCCTTGAGTGGATGGTATAACATTAATTGACTGATCTTTGGCTCCTGGTAGTAGCTATGATGATGGGATGATTGATAGGATGGGTTCTGAGTTATTACAGAAAATTCTTTCTTGGGTGTCTGATAGATGAGTCTTGCCCACATGCTCAGGGTTTAACTGATCACCATACTGTGGTCAGGAGGGAATTTTCTCCAGGGTTGATTGGTAAAGATTCTGCCTCTTATAAACAAGCACTCCCACTACAACTCTATATTGCACCTACCTTTACGTGGGCTGTTTATCAGGACTTGTTCACTCTGCTTATTATTGCTGAATTTCCTTGGGAGTTTGGAAATGCTCTCTTGCTTAACTGTGCCTTTCCTCTCAATTTGTTGGTCTAACACTGGGGGAAGATGAGAAAGAAACAAAACAAAACTTTTGTCATTTTATTTACCAGACCCTACCTGATGCATAAAGACAAGCTTCTAAATCTGTAAGTAGTCCTATTTCCAAAAGCGCTGAACACCCACAAATCCCACTAAAATCAACAATCAGGCCAGGACAAGGAAGAGTATTGGTGATGCTGATGAATGATCTCTTGAAGTTCATGAACCAAGGGCAGACATGCATTCTCATACTCCTAGGCCTCTCTTCATTAACAACACCGACAGTCATGAAATACTGTTATTCTACATGAGACAGAGATGGCTGGAGTCCAGGAAATATGCTAAAATGGTTTGAATCCTCCCTAGTGGAATGCATGCAAAGAACAGTAGTGGGAAACTGAACCTCTGCTCTCAAACTCCACTTGTGAAGTCCCAAAATTATCAATTCTCTCTTAAATTCTAGTCAACATCTGAATACAACTACTGGGAGAACTGGTGAGGTGACACGGACTCAAGTACCAACAACATGTAGATGACAGTCACCTCTACTGAGCTTCACTACATACAATAATATCACAATCACCAAACTAGCCCAATATCTGGACAAGAGCACCTGACTGGCAGAGGAAAGCACTTTGAAGAGTGTGCAGTTTCCATTGGTTACATAACTGGTCAGTTCAAGTCACAGTTTAGTGGTGGTCCTGAATTCCTTTCTGACACTGAGCTGTGACTGACAGCAGTATTTAGAAGGTAATATGTTCTACCATTTTTGTCCAACCAGTGGATTGTGTCCCATCCTGGAAGATGATGACTTGGCCTCATTTGTACAAACTTCAGTCATCATGCAGGTGGTTTAACACAATGTGATCACCTGAAAATGAAGATGTCAGTGCTCAGGAATACTCATACATACTCATTCAACTCATACAGAATGAAACTACCCATGACAGCAACACTGGCTATCATGAAAACATCAAATGTGTCCTCTGCTAATATCTTGGCTTCTCCCAGAACAATAAATAAGGGTCAAGGTCTCAGTCCTTCTCTTCAACAGTTTGAGACAAGGATTGCCTAAAGTTCCAGGATGAGGACAGCAGTCAACAGGTTCACTGCTTCAATGCAATGGAACGGTCTACAGCAAGAGTAAACTTGCTTGTACTGTAGACTGGAATTGGTCCAAGACTGTGGAACAAACTTCCATAGGAAATAGGAACGACCACAAGCCTTACCACCTTCTAATCCCTGGGCAAAATGCATTTCTTCTACCTGCTTTCTTTAATATAAGAGAGCACAAAGCATATATAATTACCGTCCCAAAAAATCATTCTGCACATTACCTTAATGTGTTATGTTAAAAGAACATTAAGATTGAAAAATCAAATGTACAAAAATTAGGATATAACAGAATTAAGGTAGGCTGTGCCGTCTTAATTCAGACCCCTTGTGCATAGTCATTATTACTATTTCGTGAGAATCTGTACTGAAACCAACATATTCATAAGTGATCTTTAAAAAGGGATAAATAATGAGATGGCAAAGATTGCAAATGATACACGGCTAAACAAGACAGTAAAGTCCAAATTTAACTGTAAAAAGTTACAAATGGATCTCAGAAAAATGGGTAACTGGGCAACAAAATGGCAGATAGAAACTGTAGTACAAACAGCAAGTACAAAAGGTAGGTAGAAATGGCCAGGGAGAAGGCCTAGCAAAACAAGCAAAAACAGGAGGCCTGAGCTGTAAGAATAGTCAAGTTGGCAGGAGTCAGGCTGTAAAAGTCTGACCTCAGAAATTGATAAGTAGTAAAACCAAAACTCGTAAGAGTAGAAAAGTACCTGAAAGGTAGGAGATCTTGAGACAGCCCAACGCCAAAGAGATAAGAAGGTCTCATACAAACCATGACATTTTGATGGACGAAGATGTTTAGTGGTGTGTGGACCAACCAGATGGCATTAAAGAAAGGGGTGTGTGGACCAATCAAGGTTATTTTGGACACCCCAAGATAGTAGTTTGGTGCAAAGGGGCCAAGTGAATTGTCTGAGCAGTGTATTAAAGTAGGAGTTAGAGACACTAGATTTTGTGCAGCCAAGAAGGTGTTGGAGAGTCCTGCCATCAGTTGATATGCTCTGTTGCATCAAGAGCACAAATGCTGTCAGTGTAGCTGTTGATGTAGGTTGCTTACCGTTGAGCTATGCTGCAATAAAGCCTAGCCTGGCACTTTTGCTTCTACAATGAACTGTGGTCGACCAGTTTCTTTGATTGTGCTACCTCAGACTACTTCTAGCATGCAGGGTATGCCCAGGCTTCAGAGCACTGGACTAACAGAGTCTCCACTTGAGGTCTAAGCCAGAGGTAACCCAAAGTGTTAACCAAAGAAGCACCTTGACTCAGGACCACTGGGCTAACAAAGTTGCTGTTTTGGGTCTGGCCCAGGCTTCAGACCACGAGGCTAATGGAATCCCCACTTGAGGTTTAATCCAGGGGTAAATCTGAGGGGTAATCCTGAATACGCATACAAGAAGGCATGCATACAGCCAAACAGACAATCCATGCTGGACGCACATCAACGCTGATAATGGGGTTCTTGGACTACATCCTTAAGTGCTGATAAACGCAAAATAATGCACGATAGCACACATAAACCCAATAATACACACAAAATGATGGGGTCTGTTAGCAGTTACTACTCAAGAGAGAGATCCTGAAGTCATTGTGGCTAGTTCTCTGAAAGCATCTCTTCAGTGTACAGTGGAAATCAAAAAAAAAAAAAAAAAAAAAAAAAAGTGTTAGGAACCATTGGAAAGAGATAGATAATAAGAGAACTGCCACTATATAAATCCAAGGTATGCCCACATCTTAAATACTGCATGCAGTAATTGTTGCCCAATCTCAAAAAAGATATATTAGAATCGAGAACTGTACAGAAAATGGCAACAAAAATTATTAGGGGTATGGAACTATATACTTATGAAAAAAGATTGGAACTGGCCATTTTGGAAAAGAGATGACTGAGGGACAACATGATAGAAGCCTGCTTAATCATGAACGGTGTGGAAAAAGTAAATATGGAAGTAATATTTACCTCTTCACATAACACACTAACCAGGGGTCACCCACTGAAAGTAATACAGAGCAGAATTAAATCAAACATAAGAACGTACTCCTTCACACAACATACAACTGACTTGTAGAACTCATTGACCAAGGATCTTGTGAAGACCAAAAGTATAACTGAGTTCTAAAAAGCATTATGTAAGTTCATGGAAGACAGGTCCATGAATGGCTGTTAGCCAAGACACTCAGGTATACAACCCCAAGCTCTGCGCATCCCTAAACCTCTGACTGCCAGTAGCTGGGACTAAGTAACAGGAAATGGGTCACTCGATAATCCCCTTGTTCTGTTCAGTCCCTTTGAAGATCAGGCACTAACCACTCATGGATGACAGCATACTGGATTAGATGGACCATTGGTCTGACTCATTATGGTCTTTCTTATGTTCTTCAAGCCAATTTGAGGGGAAAAAAAAAGACAAAAAAAAGAGAAGGAAATATGGCAGTGTTCATTATCCGAGGTGACCTTATTTAGTGTTGAATAGTGAAAAGGACTGGTCACTAATAGAAAGTGATACAGATCATCTGGTGAACTTGGCACAGGAAACAATATGCATTTCTGAATGATCAAACACAGTTATACAAAAAAATCTGACAGGATGGGGGACTCTTATCTTGGGAATCAAGAATTCTAAAAGGAAGTTGAGATTGAGGATGGATAGTTAGTTGTACTTGAGCTTCCAGTAAAAAGCTGTGACAATAAAGACTACTGGAATCCTTAGATTTCCAAGGAAATCTTGAGCAGGGAGTAGGGAGGCTATATTATTTTTTATTATTTTTCCCCATCTTCAAAGCATCTGACAAAGTGGGATTTTTTTCCCATGAAAGCTCATGTGATAAATAAATTTGTTAGCCTTTAAGTGCCACAGAACTCCTTGCTATCTTGTTGTTGTATTGGGGATTTGTGTGACCACTACAGACAAACTGTGTCTCATTCTGGTGTCCACGATTGGAGCACAAAATTGATAAACTGGAAAAGATTCAAAGAAGAGGCAGAAAATTGATTAGAGGTTTGAAAACCATATCTATTTATTTTAACAAAAGAGAAAGAAGTGACTTGATTATAGTCTGAGAGTTCCCAGATGGGGAACAAAACATTGATAATAGACCTAGCAAACAAATTTGATAATAGGCTTAGCAGATAAAGATATAACAAGATTCAATGGCTAGAAGTTGAAGCTAGACAGACTAGAAATAAGGCATAAAATTTTTATAGTAATAAAGCTAATTAGCCTTGGAACATCTTACCAAGAATTGTGGAGGATAGTACATCACTGACAATTTTTAAATCAACATTAACTGTCTTTCTATAAAGATATGCTTTTGTTCAAACAGGGATTATTTCAATGAAATCTAATGGCCTGCATTATATAGGAGTTCAAACTAGAATAATCACAGTGGTCCTTTATGGCTTTAGATTCTATGGTACAGTTTTAAGTTACAATTCCTCTTGCTTATTACAGACTCCTAGTGTTTGTATAAAAGCAACTAAACTTCCCACCCACCCACCTCCGCCATCCCATTTTTCCCCCCTTCTCGTCTCAATATGTTCACAACACCTTGATCTTCAGTGACATATTTAAGCATCTGTAGCACATCTGTCTTTTTAGCATCCTCTCCTGGCATTACAAACAAGGATTTATGGGGCACTTTTAAAGACTAACATATTTATTTACTTATTTATAGCTAAATAAATTTGTTAGTCTTTAAAAGTGCCACAAGACCCTTTGTTTGTTTTGCTGAATGAGCTTGACATGACTACCCCTTTGGAACTTGTCTCCTTGGATTGTTAGTTTAATGCACCCCTAGCTGCTCCAACTTGGCTTCAACTCAGATTAGCCCAAATACATTTGTGATGCTGGCTTTCCTGTGATGCAATGTTCCACAGAACCAAAACCTTCAGTTTCACACCCACCACATAGACAAAGACACATCTCCACTATTTTCTGCCTTCTGTCTTCCCACATACCTTCCAAGATGAATGAGCCTTTGATCCAATGGTTACGGCACTAGCCTAGGACTAAGTCTTATAGCAGGGGTGTCAAACATGCAGCTCGCAAACCTCCTCCATCCAGCCCATGACTATGCCCCATGAGACTATACAATCTCCCTAGCAGAGAGAGAGATCGAGAGAGAGAGGAAGAGGTATTTGTCATGGGATGAATGTCTGATTACCCTGGGTTATATGATTTTTCTGTTAACGTGGAAGTGTATGTTTCTAAGCTAATTGCACCATGTAATGCTTCTTTATGGATGCTTATAACCTATTCTACATGAGTAGTGAGATATCATGTTTCCTAAAACTACACGCATGTTCTCAGACATGTAGCATGTTTAGCATGTCTCAAGGGGCTGGGAGACAGAGAGCTCTCTCCCAGCACCAAGCACCTGGAGGAGAAAAAGGTATGCTAATTAAGTACCCTGGCTTGGATGAGACACAGAAATCACCTCAGCCCAGAAAGGGAGGAGTCAGAGGAGAGTTTTGGGAATGAAGAAATACACTTGGAAAGATTTCAGGCTTTGTGCTTGGGACTCTCCATCTTGAAACAACTTCAAGAAAGATCTGGGCCCTGCCTGGCGTCAGGCAGAGACTGGCTGTACAAACATCTGACAGCTGAACACCTTGACCAAGAACTCAGATTATGAGGTCAGTTTAAGTAAAGATATTAAGTTAGTAAGTGTGTTTTACCTTTTATTTCTTTGAGGTTTCTCATGACTCATTTATATTGTAATTAGCCATATTCTCACTTAGAATTATAATCTGATAAATAAACTAGTAGCTGTGTGATCTTTAGATGGTGTGAGTGAAGAAGGCTGGGCACAATCCATTTCTTTGTTAAATGGGCAGACTTGAGTGTATGGTGGTTGGGAATGAGTCCCAATCCCTGTAGACTGTAGCTCCTAGTGTGGTAACTGGGGCTGGAAGTGTCTGCCAGGGAACCATCCCTCCAGTAGCCAGAGGGCACACACCCACTGTTTGGGACTGATTGCACATCAGACACCAGAGTGGACTGACTCAGGAATGAGTGGTCACTTGACAAAGCGGGGCAAATTGGGGTTCAGGAGTGGTAACTGGGAGGTCACAGTGGCACACTGGACCAGATCCGGGGAGCAGCCTCTCACAGTATTGCTGAGTGCAGTTTCACATACACAGCACTTGGTGATGCCGCAAGAGTGCCACAGGATTTCATGTTCCAAAGGGACAGCCATGTTAGTCTAGTTCAGCAAAACAAATAAGGAGTCCTGTGGCACTTAAAAAATTGACAAATTAATTTATTGCAAGAGCTTTCGTGGGAGAAAAATCCCACTTTGTCAGAGGCAGTGGGATTTTCTTCCATGAAAGCTCATGCAATAAATAAATTTGTTAGTTTTTAAGTGCCACAGGACTCTTTGCTTGTTTTACAGTATTTCAATTTATGGTATGTATATCCCACTTGAAGTACATTCACATCAAATCTGGCCCACCATAGCAAATAAGATTGACACACTTGTCTTAGAAGATGTGTGTTCAAACTCATGCTCTACCAGAGGGATCTTTTATGACATTGGGCAAGTCACGATGCCACTTGGCTCCCTGTCTGTGAAATGGGGATAAAAGCATTTCTTTATCTCCAAGAGGTGCTGTAAGGATAAATACATTAATGAGTGTGAGATGCTTATATACTACAGTAATGGGGGCCATAAAAACACCTAAGACTGACTTCCCAGCATTCCAAAGGGGCAGCCGTGTTAGTCTAGTAAAGCAAAAAAAGCAAGGAGTCTTGTGGCACTTAAAGACTAACAGATTTATTCATCACATGAGCTTTTGTGGGAGAATATTCTCCCTCGAAAGTTCATGTGATGAAGAAATCCGTTAGTCTTTAAGTGCCACAAGACTCCTTGCTTTTTTTGACATCCCTGAAGTCTTCAATAATCCTTGTAGATCCATGAGATGCTGTGTATCATCTATGTACAGCATCACCAGAAGATCTGACAAACATCAGGCACCATCCAATCTTATGGTTACATTCCATGTCTTTGCTCAAAAGAAACTATATCTCATCTTGACAAAATCTGTGTCCACTCTTTGTAATATGGAATCATTGATTTATGGTTGTTGGACACTTAATTATGGTTGAAAAATCTCTCGGTCATCTTTATTGGTAAGAAGCAAGTAGCTACTCCCTACAACTCTGTTCCCTTCCTCCAGATGAATGCTCTGGCATATTTTCTCTTCTTATTTCACTGAATATTGTAATTCAATACTCCTAAAAGAGTTGAATCCCTCCTGGTCCTCTCTCCTCTGTTGATTGCAAGTTGCCAGTCATCTTCTTTCGCTTTTACAGTCTTATGTTCCTTTTTCACTAATCCTATCTGTGGCAAAATCTCCCAAATCTGGCTGTCCAGTAAGTCTTTGTCACCTTGGCTGCTATGCAGCATTGATACTGGTGCTTCCAAATCATGCATTTCTGCCACCATGGACACCAAGCTGCAATTCCTACACAAGAAACCTCTGTTGTCAGGTGTTTGGGAAAACAAAGCACATCCACCACAGGTCATAATGACTTGCATTGTTGGCCACATCCACTGTACAGAGTAGCACTTTACCTAAAGAGAAAGAAACCACACCCCCTACCCAAAACTCCCAAAATCATATTGATGCAGCAGATTGAAAAATAACAGCAACAGGCACAAACTAAGGATTCCACCACCAGCATTACTTCTGACAAAGCTGTTTTGCCATTGACCACTCTACCTGGTTTCCTAGATGCTGTTCCTGCCTTTTTCACCAGTGAAGCCGGTTTGGAACATTTCTGAGCCACCGCTTTTCCTGATGCCTTCCTGTCAGTCATGTCCCTGAAACAGAACAATGGCCATCAGGTTTCTCATTAACTATAAAGCACTAATGAACTCAGCTTTGCATGAGCCGAGAGAAGGCAACACCCCTGCGAAGTCCCACCAACACATATGCATGCAAGTAATCCCAGTAAATTTAATGACTTTACTTGAGTGTATCTGTAATATCAGGCCCACTTGTGACATGGATGAGGGACTTAGAAGACAATTTTGGTGCTAAGAAGCCTCAGCAGTTTGGTGGGGTATCTTGGTCCCTGTCCTCCAATGCTTGTCAAAAACATTTCTAAAGTGTTGTAGAATCTAAGGGAATTTTCTACAGAAAACATTCCAAATGTGTAGTAAAGAATAAGACTACATAGCAGCAGAGCTGTAACTAGGGTGGGGCAAAAGGAGCAAAGCTCCAGGTGCTCATGTCTAAAGGGCCCCGTCAGACCCTACCTGGTCACGAAGAGGAATGTGCCTTCTCCCGCCCTGCCCCTAAAAGTGCTGGCCGCACTCTCTGGTGGGGGAGGCACACCCCTCCCCCCAAGGCCCTTGGCCACTCTCGGCTGGTGGTGGGGAGAGGCACCCCCTCGCTGGCTCTCTGGCTGCTCTTGCCTAGTGGCGGGGGAGGCACACTCCCTCCCATCACCAGGATGGATAGGGTCCTTGGCCAGATCAGGGCTGTGGGGTGCCATTGGGGCTGCCCGCTCTGGGGGCCGGAAGCCCTAATTATGGCTCTGTATAGCAATAACTGAGAGCAGCGTTTCCTAACCAGTGTGCCACGGCATACAGGTGTGCTCTCAGGTCTGAGCAAATGTGCCACAAAAGTTTTTGAAAAACTACTCAGAGAGAACTAGATTGGCTCATGAATATTCATGAGTTCATTTGGAAACTATATGGTGGTGTTCCTCAAATTAACTGAAGAAGCAGGATGTGCCACGACAGAGAAAATGTTCAGAACCACTGAGTTAGAGGTTTGAAAAAATATGACAAAGGCATACTTCTAAAATAAATAGGCAGAAAATTCAGAATTAAGGTTAAAATTTGACATTTGAAAATACAGAAATGTCATTAAGGTACCCAGTCTTCACTTCGCTCCTTATTTTTTATTACAGTAATGCCCACAGGTCTCAGGCAAGATCCCAGAAAACCAGCCAGGAAATCTACTCTAACCTTCCTTCCCACTCCCTCTCCATCTCCAACAGGAGTCCAGCTACCAGATACCAAAGCTGGGAAAGGAGAAGAGGGAAGTAGGAAAAGGAGGACATTGGAGGACACATGGAGAAAATGTAGCATTAATGTCATATTCTTCTGCTTTTAGGGGGCCCTGGAACACTTCCCCCTAAAAATAGGGTGTTCTGTGCCATTCCTGCACACTTTAACCCCTGTAAGTAAAAAGCCAGACAAAACTGTGTATTTTAAAATGCCTGCCAGATGGAGGACACGAAGGTAAAAAGGACATGTGCTCCTTTTGCCTGACATCCCGTAACCCTAAACAGGAGCGACCACCCCCACCAACCAGCAAAGGCAAAACAAGGAGCCCTGTGGCATTTTAAAGCCTAACAAGCATCTTTATCGCATGAGCTGAAGAAGTGGGTAACACCCAGGCGAGCTCGTGCAACGAGGTAAGGAAATTCCTTAGGCTCTGAAGCGACACAGTCCAGGTCAGGGCTCCTTCCTGTTGGCTTTGCGGGCCTCCCGCGCTACGCCGGGCCCGAGCAGCCCAGACACACAGACAGCCGGACACACAGCCCCGCCCGCGCCCCTCGGCCGACCTACGCTGCCACCGCCGCCCCCAACTGTCACCAGGCAACGGCGACGCCGGAAGCGAGCAGCCGAGTCCTTCCGTTCCGGAAGTGACGGAGCGAGGCTGACCCCTGACGTCACACATAGCCCGCCCCGTCCGGCCGCGGAACCAGGGCCACGCCCATTTCCTGCGGCGCCGAGCAGCCCCCACACCCCTCCCCCACCCGCCCCCCGCGCAGGTATTAACCCCTTCCTGCCCCGCCCCCCCGTCTCACCGGTCCGGGGCCAGCCAG
>ML682003.1:8106001-8358930 GCA_007922195.1 Podocnemis expansa
GTGTGTGTGTGTGTGTGTGTGTGTGTGTGTGTGTGTGTGTGTGTGTGAGCGCATGGAGAAAAGGGTTGTGGGAAGCAAGGTGAGACATGCAGAGTAGAAAAATATAATCTGTACATGGTAGAAAAATATTTGCAGGGAGACTGCACTTTATATAGGCAAAATATAAATTAATTCCAATTTTTTTTTTTACAGATCATTCACAAAGACCACCTCAGCCAAAATTCCATAAAACAACGTCTCCCCTCCCCCAGTCAATCCAAAATAAGAGAACATACACTACTTTCCTTCCTTCCAGACTCTTTCCTTTTTTTGCAACTGGGAAACGTATTAATTCCTACAACTAGTTCTGCCCCACTGCCCTGCACATCCTTGCAGTAAAGGTCAGAGGCAGTGGCTCTTTTTAAAGACTGTTGGCTAACCTTTTTGGTGGTGACTTAGAGACAGGGCATCTACACTCCATCACAAAAGAACAGAGTCATTTACGGGAAAAAGAGTTTATAGACATTTCAATCTCTGTTTCCCATGTAGTTGGTTAATGACATAACTTCTTTCCATCATGACAAATACAGAACAAAAACAATAAAATATCTCAGGAGAGCTCATACTGGGCCCATGAAAGCAGGGAAGTGAGATAAGCTCCCATGTGGGGCAGTGGGGAGAAGGGAGAAAATAGGTAAGCTCTCAGATGCCAACATATCTCAAATGTTCTCAAAAACTCTGAGTGCTAGGCTGCTGCTGTGTTCTGGAAAGGGACCATGACAGAGAAGCCTAACACCAGAATAGCAGAAAGTGGGGATGTAAACGGCAAGGTGACATTATATTCCCTCTCCATTTACGTGCTCCAACCAACCCATGTCATGATACAGTGCATGTACCTGGCAGCATAGCAATGGAATTGGAGAAAGCAAGGTATTGCTTCATGGGTCACAACACAAAAACTTTCACACCCAAGAAATTTAGCTGTTGAGCTGGTTCCTAGAGGTAAGGGAAGGACACAGGCTCTGCTTCCTCTTGAGAAAGTGGAGTTCTTCTAACTGTTGCAGGAATCTCATTGGTGGAGGGATGTTTTGTATAAACACTATGTATTTTAAAAGCAATAGCAATTGCAGTTTGGCTCATTTGATGATTGTGTGCAGCAAAGGAGAAAATTTCTTGTCCTACTTTAAAGAAAAGACCAATAGAGCTTGATTAGGCAGAAAACTTCAATCCAGATCACCAGTGTTACCCTCTCCACCATCCCTCACACACTGTCACCCCATAACACCAACTGAAGCCCAGTCAGCCCTAAGAAATATTTGAACCATCACTTGTGAAGCCTGGTCTACACTTAAAACTTATGCTTGCATAGCTATATTGGTGCAGGGTGTGCACAGTGTTTTTCAACTAGTGTTCCATGGAACACCAGAGCTTCATGGGCAGAGTGAAGATGCTCCATGACCAACCCAACCTCTCCCTTTCTGCTCCCTCTCCCCATTACGGTGAGGGACAGCTGAACAGGGATGGGGGAAGGAGCGGCACAGTGAGCCAATGAATGCCTGAGAGATTTAAAATGCCCTAGCCACAGCAAAGTTTCCAGGTGCACATTGGCATCCAATGACACCTCGCTCCTTTGCTGCTGTTGCTGCTGCTGCTGCTGAATTTTAAATTTCCCTCTGCTGTCACCATGGGCATCAAAATCACTTGGACACTTGCATAGTAAGACTTTCTTAGATGAACCTTACTCCAGGAATAGATTAACCTTGTTCAAACCTGCAAGCTGATTAAAACTTGAACAATATTATTTTCAGTTTCAAGTTGTGTGCATAACCATTATTATCTTTTTTTTTATAAATACATGCATGTTATAGTCATAAAATTGTATTTAATTTGGTTTCCTGAATTGTTTTTGCAGGAATACATAGTACACAGATATTTCAAACATTACAGCTGGTATCTACTAGCTTTTTAGAGAAAAGTTTCATCAACGAGTTCCGTCTAAAGTAATTAATACCTTTAGGTGGTCCCTGGTCCATCGCAGGTTGAGAAACACTGTCCTAGAGAATTTGAGGAGTCTCCCTTACATGGCTTTGGCTCCAAGGGGTGTGGAGAGGAGGGGAAGCCATAGCTATCCCCCATTTTACCCTCCTTTCCTGGCCCATGCAGCAGTCTCTGCTTTCACTGTGTCAATTAACTGCAGCCTGGCTCATTTATTTACCCCATTCTTTCTTTCATCTCCCAGTGCATTCTTTAACTTAGATTGAAAGTGATCTGATTATAAACTGTGCTCTTCCAAATACTACCCCACCTCTTTTCTCTGAATTTGCTGTTTACAATCACTTTCTGGAGTTCTTCTCCAATTCCATCCTAGATATTCTCCAGTCTGGCATCGGCCTCT
Organism: Podocnemis expansa; assembly: GCA_007922195.1. Classification (NCBI taxonomy): domain Eukaryota; kingdom Metazoa; phylum Chordata; order Testudines; family Podocnemididae; genus Podocnemis; species Podocnemis expansa. Next base: position 8,108,376 of record ML682003.1, read on the forward strand.
TGCACTCAACTAAAACCAGTCTCACAAAAGTCTCTAATGATCTCTTCTTAGTCAAATCTCAGAACCAGCACTCCATCCTTTGATAGATTCTAAGGCCAAAGGACAAATGGAGTTGCGGCTAGTGAGGGATGTAAAGGATAACAAGAAGGGGTTCTACAAGTATGTTAATAAGAAGAAGAGGCTCAGGGATAGTGTAGGCCCCTTGCTGAATAGCGCAGGCATCCTTGTGACAGAGGATGAGGAAAAAGCTGAAGTACTCAATGCATTTTTTGCTTCAGTTTTCACAGGCAGGGTCAGCTCCCAGCCCACTACCATGGGTGTGGCAGATTGGAGAGAAGAAGACAGGCCCTTGGTGACAGAAGGTCAGGTTAGGGACTGCTTAAAGAAGCTGGATGTCCACAAGTCCATGGGGCCGGACAAACTGCATCCAAGAGTGCTAAGGGAATTGGCCGATGAGATAGCAGCACAGCTGGCCGTTATCTTTCAAAACTCATGGAGAATGGGGGAGGTGCCAGAGGATTGGAAAAAAGCAAATGTAGTGCCTATTTTCAAGAAAGGGAAAAAGGAGGATCCGGGGAATTATAGACCAGTCAGCCTCACCTCAATCCCTGGAAAAATTATGGAGCAGATTCTCAAAGAATCCATCCTCAAACACTTAGAAGAAAATAAAGTGATCAGGAACAGTCAGCATGGATTTACCAAGGGTAAATCATGTCTGACCAATCTCATTTCCTTCTATGAGCAGATGACTGGTTTTCTGGATGCAGGAAGAACCGTTGATGTGATAAACCTTGATTTTAGCAAGGCTTTTGATACAGTTTCCCACAGCATTCTCATTGGCAAATTAAGGAAGTATGGGTTGGATAGGTGGACTATAAGGTGGATAGAAAACTGGCTAGATCAACAGTTTCAGCGTGTAGGAATCAATGGTTCCATGTCTAGCTGGCAGCCAGTCACGAGTGGTGTGCCCCAGGGGTCAGTCCTGGGGCCGGTTCTGTTCAACATTTTCATCAATGATCTGGATGATGGAATAGACTGCGTTCTCAGTAAGTCTGTGGATGACACCAAGCTGGGGGGACCAGTAGACACGTTGGAGGGCAAGGACAGGATTCAGGGAGACCTAGATAAATTGGAACAGTGGGCCAATAGAAATCTTATGAGCTTCAATAAGGACAAGTGTAAAATCCTGCACGTGGGACGAAAAAACCCCATGCACTGCTACAGGCTGGGAAACATTCAGCTAAGTAGCAGCAGTGTAGAAAAGGACCTGGGGGTCATGGTGGGTGGGAAGCTAGATATGAGTCAGCAGTGTGCTTTTGCTGCCAAAAAGGCCAATGGCATACTGGGCTGCATCAAAAGAAGTATTACCAGCAGATCAAGGGATGTGATTATTCCCCTCTATTCTGCACTGGTAAGGCCACATCTAGAATACTGTGTTCAATTTTGGGCTCCCCACTACGAAAAGGACAGGGACATGCTAGAGAGAGTTCAGAGGAGGGCAGCCAAAATGATTAAAGGGCTGGAGCACAAGCCCTATGAGGAAAGACTGAAAGCGTTAGGCTTATTTAATCTGCAGAAGAGAAGATTGAGGGGGGATTTGATAGCAACCTTCAACTACTTGAAGGGATGCTCTAAGGAAGATGGAGCTCGACTGTTCTCAGTAGTAACGGAGGACAGAACGAGGAGCAATGGTCTCAAGTTGCGGTTAGGGAGGTCGAGGCTGGATATTAGAAAAAACTTTTTTACTAGGAGAGTGGTGAAGCCTTGGAATGAGCTGCCAAGGGAGGTGGTGGAGTCTCCATCTTTGGAGGTGTTTAAGGCCTGGCTGGACAAAACCATGACTGGGATGGTTTAGTGGGAGTGGTCCTGCTTCTGGCAGGGGGTTGGACTAGATGACCTATGAGGTCCCTTCCAACCCTATGATTCTATGACAGAGGGACCACTCTGATCATTTCACTTAATGAGCGGTAGGTTAGTGCACTGTACATTCTTATACAAGCTTGCCATGCACTAAATCTGAGTAGAAAAGCCCCAAGAATTGTGTTGATTCTCCTCCATAACTGGCGATTTTAGAACGAGATTAAATTTCATAAAAGAGGGGCTCTAGTTCATTCAAGAAGAGCCTATGATATACATGAGTTTACAAATCTATCCACCCAGCTAAAACTCTCAGCTCAGGTCTTACCATTTCTCTCCTCTGCCCTTGATATCATTCGTCTTTTTTCATCCCTCCACTGGCTTGCCCTTCTCTATTACACCAAATGTCAGCTAAATGTCTTCACTTTCAAAGCTCAACACAGCCTATCCATGTTACTTACCCCTTCCAATCAATATCAAAAGGCTGACTCTTGCCTCTGATCAGTTCATGAAGCCAGCTCTGTCACCTGTTGAAGTTTCAAGTAAGCACTTTTGTGCTTTTTCTGATGCCAGGTACATCCTATAAAGATCCACAAAGTTAATTAATCCATTATCCTTCTTCAAACCCTTCCTTAAAACTCTCCTTTGCATACAAAAAAATTGATACTACTATTAAGGTACTGTTGGGTTGAGATCATGGCCTAGCTTCCTAACCAGTATTGGCTCACTGTTTCCTTGCACTCTCCTATGTGTTAGTGTCCTCTGTTGTCTTAGATTTAGAGTGTAAGCTCTTTGGAATATTAATATCAACAGAATTAAGAGTCAAACTTACTGACTACTAGTTATTTTTGAAAAGCCATGGACACAAGGAAAGTTAGCAGAGAAAACTAGATCTAGTATCAATTTTCAAAAAATGAAAGGAGGAATGCTGTAAAACACCATCGCAAATGACTAACTTTCCCTCCCTGGTAAAATAATAGAACAAATATGAAGTAGGAACAAAAATCACTGACCACTGAGGGGGGGTAGCAAAATGATGAACACTAATGAGCCAGAGTGATTTTCTGGATAACAGATCTTGCCAAACCAACTCAATAAGCTCAGACTAGTATCCAGGGGGGCTCAGTGCAAATATGCTGGACATGGATTTTATTAACATATTCAATTGGGTGACTCATGAAAGTTTAGCTTTCCAATACATCTGATTATCACTTATCCTGTGGATTGATGACTTCCTGAAGGACCATAAGCAAAGAGTAACAATAAAGGGGTCATGAATAGTGTGGTAGAGGAGAGGGATCTGCAACCTATTCAGTGGAGGCTATGGGATTTGTACACCCCATTAATGAGTAGATTAAGGGATTAAACAGGTTACTGATATGCTCGGTGGATAACAAATTGAGAGAAGCCACGAGTACCAGTCAGGACAGAGCAATGATCCAATGCGGCCCTGAAAACTTAAGAGATCTGGGAAAGGATGGCAGAGTAAGACTCACTGTGGACCCAGGCAGCTACTATGCATGGGAGGGTGAACCCAGATTAGGGACCAGTGATCATAAAATTATTACAATCATTATGGGCAAACAGACTATTGGATTCCAAGGCCAGAAGAGATAATTATGATCATCTAGTGTGACTTCCTGAATAATACAGGCCATAAAACTTCTCTAGAATAATTCCAAGAGGAGATCTTCCAGAAAAACTTCCGGTCTTGACTTCAAAATTGTCATTGCTGCAGAATCCATAATGATCTTTGGTAAACTGATCAAATGGTTCATTATGCTCATTGTTAAATATTTACACCTTATTTTTTGTCTGAATTTGTCTAGCTTCAACATCCAGCCATTGGACTGTCTTCTGCTAGACTGAAGAGCACATTGTTAAATATTTGCTCCTTCTGTATACATTTATAGACTGTAATCAAGTCACCATTAAAATTCTCTGTTTTAAACTGAATAAATTGAGCTCTTTGAGTCTACCACTATAAGGCAGGGGTCGGCAACCCCTGGCACTCATGCCAAAACAGGCACAAGCACCTATCTTCAGCAGCACGTGGTGCCATGACTGCTCTCCCCCATAAGCTCCACCATTCAGTGGGGCTTGGGCCCACAAAAACTGTGTGCATCACTGTGACTCCTATGCCCTTCTGGCCACACTCCCCAGCAGGGAATAGGGCCAGGAGGGAAAAGGTGCCACTGCTCTAGTGTCTACTGCGTCCTGCTAGCCCTGATCCCCAGTGGGGGCCTGGATCAGCAAGGAAAAGACGCTGCCATGTGTGTGGTTCCTGTCCCCTGCTGGCCCTGCTCCTGCTCCACTAGGGAGCGGAGTTAGCAGGGCATGGGAGGTGCACAAGGGGGAGGGGCCAGCAGGGAAAAGGCACTGCTGTGTATACTGCTCCTGTCCCTTGCTGACCCCATGCCACCTGCAGAGGAGCAGGGCTAGCAGGAGACAGATACCACCCCTGGAACCTGCTGATCCTGCCCCCAGCACCTGCTGAGGCAGCAAAGTTTGCTGACCCCCAGAATAAGGCATGTTTTCTAATTTTTTAATTATTCTCATGGCTTTTCTCTGAAGCCCATCCCATTTATCAACATCTTTCTTGAACTGTGTGCACCAAAATTAGACACAATATTCCAATTGCAGTCACACCAGTGCCAAATATACTGTTATACAAACTTCTACTCCTACAAGAGATTCCTCTGTTTATGCATCCCAGGATCACATTAGGTTTTTTCGCCACAGCATCACACCAGGGATTAGTATTCACTATGCTCTCCAAATCTTTTTCAGTCACTGTAACCAAGGATAGAGTCCTCCATCTGTAAGTAAGATGATCTCCATTATTAGTAGACGTAAATGTTTACATTTAGCTTTATTCAAAGGCATAGTTTGTTTACATCCAATTTACCAAACAATTAGATTGCTCTGAATTAGTGACCTATCTGCTTTATAATTTACCACTCCCCTTATTTTTGTGTCAACTGCAAACTTTGTCAATGATGATTTTACGTTTTCTACCAGGTCATTGATAAAAATGATAAATACTCTAGAAACAAGAATGGATCCCTGCGGACCCACTGGAAATATACCCATTCAATGGGATTTTCTGTTTACAATTAAATTTGAAACCTATCAGTTAGACTGTTCTTAATCCATGTAACATGTACCATGTTAATTTTATATCTTTCTAGGTTTTTTTAATCAAAATGGGCTCTAGTGCCAAGGCAAACGCCTTACAGAAGAGTAAGTTTATTACATCAACAACACAAAAAACTAAGAGTCCTGTGGCACTTTTAAAGACTAACAAATTTTTAGCAAGAGCTTTCATAGATGAAGTCCTACTTTGTCAAATGCCTTTGGAAAGGAAGATGATGTCTGTCTGTATCTCTGTGAGTTGTCTGATTGACAAAGTGGCACTTCGGCCATGAAAGCGCATACGAAAAATAAATCTGTTAGTCTTCAAAAGTGCCACAGGACTTCTTTTTTGTTTTGCTGAACTAGGCTAATATGGCTAGCTCTTTGGAACTTGTCTACATTACCTTTATCAACCAAACTTACAACTTCATCCAAAAAACTCACACCTTAAAAACCGCTAATGAGAGACATTCCACCACCTCCATAGGTAAGCCATCCCAATGCTTTACCACCCTCCTAGAGAAAATCTTTTCCTAATAGCCAATCTAGACCTTTCCCATTGCAACTTGAGAACATTGCTCCTTGTTCTGTCATCAGACACCACTGAAAACAGACTAGCTCCATCCTCTTTGGAACCTGACTTCAAGAAGTTGTCAGTCCCCACCCCACCCTTCTTTTCCTCTGCAGACTAAATAAACCAAGTTCCTGTAGCCTCTCCTCAGAAGCTATGCGCCCTAGCACCTACCTATTATTGTTGACCTTTGATAGACTCCCCCCAGTTTGTCCACATCCTTTCTACAGAGCAGAACCCAAAATTGGACACAATACTCCAAATGTGGCTTCTGTGCTGAATAGAGCGGAATACTCACTTTCCTTGAGCTGCTTGCAATACTCCTTCTAATTGCCACTTGCCTTCTTGGCAATAAGGGCACTGTTGATTCATGTCCAGCTTCTTGTCTGCTGTAACTCACTAGTCCTTTTCTGCAGAACTGGAAAAAAAATCAGCTAGTTAGTCCCTAGTTTGTAGTGGTGCATGGGATTCTTCAGTCCTAAGTGCATGACTCTGCATTTGCTCTTGCTGAACCTCATCCGATTTCTTTTGGCCAGTCCTCCAATTTGTTTAGGTCATCCTGCATCCCTACCCACCTGCATATCTACTACTCCCTATAGCGTACTGTCATCTGCATCCAGATCATTAATGAAGATGTTGAACAAAACCAGCCCCAGCACCAAACCTTGAAGTACTCCATTTGTTCCTAGCTGGCAATTAGACACTGAGCCATTGGTCACTATCCATTGAACCCAATTATCTATCCAGCTTTCTACCGCCTGATAGTCCATTCATCCAACTTATTATTCTCTAACTTGGTGATACGAATACTGTGGGAAACCATAATAAAAGCTTTGCTAGAGTCAAGATGAATCATAGAAATGGAGGTTACTCACCTTCGTGCAGTAGCCGAAGTTCTTTGAGGTGTGTGCTCCCGACATGCTCCACCTGAGGTGTTGGCAGCCACCACAGCCCCGGAGTCGGAGATTTTCGCTCAGCAGTGGCTCAGGCAGTGGTGAGCTGACAGGCACTCTGACTCTCCCGCCCAAGTGACGTCAGCATTCCATCGCCCGCTGCCGTTAACCACCAGTTCCTTTCTACCCCGGAGATAATCTGTCAGAATAAGGAAGAAACACTCCGAAGTAGAGGGGAGGAGGGCGGGTCATGGAGCATGTCGGGAGCATGCACCTTGAAGAACTTTGGCTACTGCACAAAGGTGAGTAACCTCCATTTCTTCATCGGGCAGTGCTCCCGACATGCTCCACCTGAGGTGATTGTGTAGCAGTCGTTATCCTAGGAGGTGGGAACTTCGGTTACGTCTCAGCAACAGTTTTTAGGACAGCTTGAACCAATGCAGTGTCCAAAGACGATATTTGCTCGAATGCATAATGTCTAGCAAAAGTATCACTGGAGGACCAAGTTGCTGCTTGGCAGATCGCATGTAGAGGAACTTTTGTAAGGAATGCTACGGAGGAAGCCATGGCCCTCGTGGAGTGTGCACGTATGGTATCAGGTGGTGTTGTCTGGGATGTGGCATATGCCAGGTAGATGCACGATGAAATCCAATTGGACAGCCTCTGCTTAGAGATTGGTTGGCCCTTGGAGCGCTCATTGATGGAAATAAAGAGACATTCCGATCTCCGAAAGGGTTTTGTTCTTTCCAGATAAAATGCCAGCGCCCGCCTGACATCAAGGGTGTGAAGTAGTCACTGCTGTGGTGTGACATGTGGTTTAGGACAGAAAACAGGTAAGTGGATTGTTTGGTTAATGTGGAAAGAAGATGCCAGTTTTTGGAATAAATTTTGGATGCAGTCGCAAGGATACCTTATCCTTGTAGAATATGGTATGTGGTGGGTGTGCCATTAGTGCTGCCATCTCGCTTACTCGCCTTGCCGAGGTAATGGCTACAAGGAAAGCGACCTTCGTCGATAGATGTAGTAGAGAGGCTTTACCCAGTGGCTCAAAGGGTTGTTTCATTAATGCCTTAAGTACTACCGTAAGGTCCCACGGTCTTGCTGGTGGTTGGACATGAGGATAAAGATTCTGCATGCCCACCATAAAACGTTTGATGATTTTATGAGTAAATAGTGTGTCGCCATCCACCTGTTCGTGAAACGTTGAAATTGCCGCGAGATGTACTTTAATCGTGCTAACAGTTACTTTTGTCTCTTTTAGGTGCAACAGGTACTTCAGGATCACCGGGATGGATGCCGTCGTCAGAAAAATGGACCCTTGGGAACACCAATGAGAGAATCAACGCCACTTCTGCAGGTAAGTAGTTCTCCTGGATGACTTCCTACTATTCAATAAAATGTGACGGACCTTGCTAGAACACTGAAGCTCTACCTCTGTGAACCATCGAGGTTCCATGCCATCAAGTGTAGTCTGTCCAGGTGGGGATGTGTGTGAGACGCAAGGCTCTGCGATAAGAGATCTGGTATTAGTGGCAGAGGGATTGGCATTGTTATGGACATTTCCATCAGCAAACTGTACCATATTTGTCGTGGCCACGCCGGAGCAATCATGATTCCTCGTGCTCTGTCGTGCCTGATTTTCTGAAGAGTTCGCTGGATCAGTGGTATGGGCGGAAATGCATAAAGTAGTGTGTCGCCCCAGTTGTGGAGAAAGGCGTCACCGCTCAAGCCTCAACCTTTGCCGGCCTGTGAGCAGTATTTGATGCACTTCTTGTTGTCTATGGTGGCGAATAAGTCCATAGTGGGAGTTCCCCACTTTGCAAAGATATCCTGAATGACTTCTTGTTTGATCTCCCATTTGTGTTGATTGGGAAATAGGCGACTGAGGGAATCCGCTACCACATTTTTCTTGCCCGGAAGGTATTCTGCAACCAGATTTATGCTGTGTTGTATACACCAGTCCCAAAGTTCGATAGCTTCCAGACAAAGGGATCGAGATCTGGTTCTTCCCTGACGATTTATATAAAACATCACCGTCGTATTGTCCGTACGAACTGTTACGACTTTCCTGGCAATCACCGGGAGAAACTGTTGGTGTGCCCTGCGAACCGCTTTTATTTCTAGTAAGTTTATGTGTAGACGTCTCTCCCAGAAGTTCCATCTGCCTTGAACTGCTCGTTCCTGACAGTGAGCTCCCCATCCCAAAAGAGAGGCATCTGTCGTTATGACTACCTCCAGTTGGGGTGGTGAGAATGGGACACCCCCAAGGAGGTTGGTGCGGTCCATCCACCAGCTTAGTGAGTCTCTGACGACGTTCGGAAGGATTAAGAGTGTTCCATAGGGATTGCTGCGATGCCTGAAATGTGACAGGAACCACAACTGAAATGGTCTCATCCGGAATCTGGCATTGTTTACTAAGGAGATCGTCGCTGCCATGTGTCCTAACATCTGCATTGCTGTTTGGACCAAAATAATTTTTGAAGTTTCTATGGTGGTGGCTAACTGCTGTAAATTGCGGAACCTCTTGAGTGAAAGAACGGTTGTTGCCGTGGTTGACTGAATCTGTGCTCCGATGAAGTGAATGTCCTGTGACGGGATCAGAGAGGACTTTTCGTAATTTATGTTGATGCCTAAGGACAGGAAGAGTTCGACTGTTATGTTTACTGCCTGCACTGCACAACGTTGTGTAGATGCCTTGATCAGGAAATCGTCGAGATATGGGAATATCTGAACCCATCTTCTGCGCAGAAACGCAATGACCGGTGCCATAGTCTTGGAAAAAACCCTTGGTGCCGTACATAGCCCAAAGGGGAGCACTGTATATTGATAATGATGTTGAAGGAATTGGAATTGTAGAAACCGTCTGTGGGACTGACGGACAGCTATACAGAAATAAGCGTCTCTGAGGTCGAGGGAGGCCAGCAAATCATCTCGTTGAAGGGTTGGGAGTATCTTGTTTAGGGTCACCATCCTGAATTTCTTGACCTGAATGTGTTTGTTTAGCCAACGAAGGTCGAGAATCGGTCTCCAACCCCCAGTTTTTTTCTCTGTGAGAAAGTATGGGGAGTAAAACCCCTTCCCTTTTTGATGATCTGGGACAACTTTGATGGCTCCTATGTAAAGAAGATGTTGGATCTCTTCTTATAGAATTTGTACGTGATTGGGGTCCCTGAAGAGGGACGGGGGCGGGGGGGGGGGTTGGGTATGTGGCTTTGAAAGGAAAGGAATGGAATAGCCATCTCAGACAATCTTGATGACCCATTTGTCCGACGTTACATGCTTCCAGACTTGGAGGAAAGGTTGGAGTCTGTTGCTAAACATAGGTTTGTGTGGTGACTGCGGGCACTGAGAAGGTAAGTGGCTGACCAGTCGCTCGACCTGCCCATCAAAACTGCTGTTTGACATTTGAAAACTGTGCAGGTTGGTATGGGTGGGTCACTTGTCTTCCCTTCCGTGGTTGTCTGGGTTTATTACGGTAACTGTCAGGTCGTCTATATGATTGCGCTTGCGTGAACCTCTGATTCTCGAATTGGTTCCTGTAAGGCCTTCTTCTTGAGAATGAAGCACCAATACCTCACATTCTCAGGGTGGCTCTCGAATCTTTAAGACCATGCATGACATCATTCGTACTTTTCTCAAAGAGATTTTCTTTGTCAAAGGGCAAGTCCTCTATGGTTTTCTGCATCTGCTTTGGTAAATCAGCTGTTACCAACCATGAGGCACGTCTCATGGCAATCGCTGTGCCCATCGTTCTGGCCACGACATCAGCCGTATCGAGCGATGGCTGAAGAGCTGTCCTCACTATTAGCAGACCTTCTGAAAACAGAGTATTTATTTGCTCGTGTCTGTCCTGTGAAATAACCTTAAAGGATTCTTTGAGTTTGTTGAAGATTTCATGGTTGTAATTAGCTAATAGGGCGGCGTAATTTGCAATCCTCAGTTGAAGGGCTGCCGAGGTATAGACCTTCTTCCCGAAAGCGTCCAGTTTTTTGTCCTCTCTACTACTGGGAGTAGCTCTTTGATATGAGTGTCTACCCCGTTGGTTTGCAGCCTCAACTACCAGTGAGTTGGGTTGCGGATGGCTAAATAGAAACTCATTCCCTTTAGGGGCAATAAAATATTTTTTATCTGCCCTCTTACTGGATGGTGGTGCAGACGCCGGTGTCTGCCAGATCAGATTGGTGGACTCCATAATTACCTCGTCCATGGGGAGGGCTAATTTGGTGGAGTTAGGTGCTTGAAGAATTCTGTACAATTTATGGTGCAACATTTGATTTTCTTGTAACGACACCTCCATCAGGTCGGCTGCACGCCTGAAGAGCTCATGAAATTGTTTATTGTCATCACTCTTTCCCTGTGTCATTGAATCCACAGGAGGGTCAGTAGTGGCTGTTGCCGTAGGCGTCATTGTGGTTGCTGCTGGTGGAAAATTCTGGGTAACTGGCGCTGGCATGGCTGCGGTCAGTAGAGTTGCACTGTAAGGTTGCCAAGGTGCATAGTTTAAGCCTTGTTATGTATAGACCAACCAGGGTGGATACACCCAGGGCCATGGTGGATTAGGGTTGTAGGCTGGAGCCTGGACTATTTGTTGTGGAGCGTCCGAAGGAACTGGGCTGGAAGCACTAGAAGATTTTGGGCTGCTTGAAGGAGATGTGGCAGGTGTATCTGTAGCAGATGAATCTGTCTGGAACAATGGTGATCTGGGGGAGGAAGGAATAGTTAAATCCTCCATCTGCACTATGTGTTTAGACTTGCTTTTATGTTTTCTTGAAGAAACTTCAGCGTCAACGGGCTCCTGTGCTGTAACAGGCTGCGGGCAGACTGAAAATGACGAGCCCTGAGCTGTCAGTACCGTATCTGTTAAGAGCTGCGGTACTGCTGGAGATGTCAGTGGCGGTACCATGCTCACTGGCAGGGTCAGTGCCGGCATGAACGGGCTGGGGAGTACCGGTACCCCAGCCGGTGCCGTCAGCAGTATCGGCGTGACTGCTCGGCGCCATCAGCGCTGTTGCGGCAGATGCCGCTTTCAGCAGCCACTCCCCTCTACTGGCCCTGCCCCTCTCCCACTGTGTGCAGTGGTGGTGCTGTGCCCAGAGCCACAGGGCAAGAATGACTGTAGGTTAGAGCACTTATGTGGGAAGCAGAAGACCCATGTTCCAGCCCACATACAACAATTAACAATTAGTTATGTATACACAGTGGAGGAGCTTCAAGAGGAGAGATTTCTGCTTCAAAGTACTCCCGAGTTCAGTGGTGAGGACACTTTCCTAAGAGATGAGAAATTCAAATCCCCACTTCACGCAAAATGGGGGGCAGGATTTAAACATCCTGGGCAAGTGCTCTCGCCGCTGGATTAAATGTTATGGGAGTCGGGTCAGGACACCTTTGTTTTGCACAATAGCACACTATCCTGGATTAAACACCTAACTCTAGGACTGAGTTCATGTGTGAATTCTGTATTAAGGACAGCACCTCCCTTTGGCCTGGCTTTAAGTGTCTAAATCCCTTTGAAGAGCAGCTCTTAGGCCACACCATTCTCCTCAGCATTTTCTACTGTTTATCGTAGATGGTTGCATATTCAGTATCCTGGCTTTTGTGAATCCCAGTCTTAGGCCACCACCTACCCTGCTAACCAATTTTTGTTACCTTGTACTCAGTGGTGTACAGACCGAAGGAGGGCCAGGTACCCAGGCACTGGATTGCAGTGGGGTCACCCAGGGCTGGATTAGAGGGGTCCAAGGCCAGCCCAGGCTGTCCAATTCTGGGGTGCTGGTGCCACCCCTCCCCTCCCACTGTATGGGCCAGAGGCAGTGGGGTGGCCTCCCCCCTGCCCTGATGCTGGGGGGGGGGGCAGGACCAGAGGCCACACCACCCTCCCTCCGCTGTAGATGTGGAGCAGCATTCCTGACTGCCCTGCCCTTGGTTGGCCACCGAACCGCAAGGGGTAGAGAATGGGTTGGCATGGGGCTACTGCTGCTTTTGGTGGCATGGCCCTGGAGCACATCCTGACCCCCCTCCCAGTGCTGAATGGAGGCTGCCTTGCCCCTACGCATGACAGAGGGCCTGTTCAGCTCTGGGGGGTGGGAAGACATGGAGATGAAGCAGCCTGAACTCCACAGAACAGGCCCACTGCAGGGCCACATCCTTGAAAACAGCAGGCCCATACTGGCCCGCTCTCTGCCCCTTGGGGTGGCCAGCCAGGGACAGGGCAGCCAGAAACACTGCTCCATATCCTCAGCGGAAAGTGTGGCATAGCCTCTGGCCACAGCATGGCCACCCTGCTGCCTCTGGCTGATGGTAGTAGGGCAAGGGTGACAATAGTGCCCCAAAATGAGCAGCCTGGGCTGAGACCTCCCCCAGTCTGGCCCTGGCATGGGGCCAACCAGGTGTCCCCCTGCAGCCTGCCAGAGGCTATCTGGCACACTGGGGGCTGTCACATTTGCCTCCCCCTTGCCTCCCCTGCCTTCTGCATTCCCTGTCTGCACAGAGCAGGAGGGGGCCCCAGCCTGCAAAGGGCAGGAGAGAAGCATGGACGGTTGGGGGGAGGCAAATGTGACTTGGCCTCCAGACACCAGGTAGCTTCTGTATGACATTGCTCGTACTCCCCCCATCCATTGGCTCTTGTCTTATGTTTACATCATAAGCTCTTTGGACAAGGAGAGTTTTTGCTTTGTGTTTGTGCAGCACCAAGAACCAGGGCCATAACTATGGTAGGGCAAATGGGCAAAGCCCCCAGGTGTTGAATTTTAGAGGGCACGAAGAAAGGCACTCCACTGGGGGAAACTGGATGCTGGGGAAGCCAACCAGCAGGCCGGCGGCAGTGAAAGCGCCCTGCCAGGGGACCCTGTCAACTGGTGGGGAAAGCGGCCGTCGGGGGACTTTGCCGAATGGCAGGGAAGGCGCCCAGCTGGGGGACTCCCAGTGGCAGCAGGGTCTGGATCCAGCTCCCTGCTGACAGCTGGCTGGATCAGGCCCGGGGGGGAGGTGGCATCTGAGGCTGCTTGCCCTGGGCACCCAACTTTCTAGTTATGGCCCTGCCAAGAACAATGGGCTCCACGGCTGGGGCTCCTGGGCACTACAATAATAGACTCCTAAAAGTTTCCTCACACATTGTATAAGGTACCTACCTCAGAGTTGTAAATTCCACTGGCAGGCAAGGAGCCTAACTCCCCTTGTGACTCCTACTACCCCCCCCCTCCACCATAGCTGGGGTCTTGGCCTGTCTATCTCTGTGCAATTTTTATCCCAGTTCAGTGAAATTTTATCCACACACCCAGTTCTCTGAGTGCTGCTATAAGAGAAGCAGAGAACTCACCAATCTCTAGCAAGGTGTGCATGGGGGGTGGGGAGGGTATGATCCCTCAAAGACAACACATTGTGGGGTGTGAGCTCTTGGGTCCACTGTCAGAACAAATCCACAGCACTGCAAGGGTTCTGTGTTCCCTCTCCTGCCCCTGAGGAATTCCCATGTTTGTAAGGAATTAGGTTACCAGGGTGTGAGTCAGCTCTCCGCTTTCCTCATTGGAGCTACCTCACTGGTCTGCTCCCTCTACTGCAGTCCTGGGCACCACCCTTTGCACAACCGGTAACAGCTGTTGCCAAGCCTAATAAGATAGAACATGAAAGAGAAAATAACAGGCAGCTGCCCCACCCTCGACTGAGTGAAAGCTCATTTACTTAACACTTTCAGGTCTGGGGTGGAATCTTTGCTGAAGTATTTCCTTTTATCTAGGCAGGACCCTCTACCTCGGAGCCAGGTGTAGTTTTTGTCTCAGCAGTTTAGCCATTCCCTGGCTCTGACTGTGGGGGTGGGGCAACCCCAAGGGAAAGATTGTAAGTAGAATTATAGTTGCAATGAAAGCTTCTGCTGCTCCCATGGTGCTGTGCACTGCTTGGCTAAATAGAGAGAGACAGGTGAATGCATTTTCAGGTCTTTCCATACTGAAGTGGGAGGCCAGTCCACAACGGGGGCGGCCCTTGGCAGTTTTTCTGGGTGCAAATAAGAGCAGCATTTTATCCAAGAATGATCTGCAGAAGGGTAGCCATGTACAAGAAACAACAAGAGTCCTGGGGCACCATCAAGACTAACAGATTTCTTCAGGCATAAGCGTGTGGGCTCCAGTTGCATCTGATGAAGTGGTTTAGAGCCCACGAAAGCTTATGCCCCAAGAATAATCTGGGGTGTATTTATGCCCCTCATGGGCTGAGGTTGGTGTTACAGTTATCATGCCCTATTCGAGGCACCCATCATTTTAAGGCCAGTGGGTCAAGGAAGTGTCAAAGTTACTATAGTCAACGCAGGGCTTGAACAGGTTTGTTGTAAGTTTGACAGCTTGAGTCTATGCCTGGGAAGGCCTAAAGATAAGGTCATCTTGCACTCATCTTCAGTGCTAAACATAATGGATGGCTACTAGGCCAGCTCCTGCCAAGGACAGACTGTCCTGTCTCTCTGTGAGGGACACAGGGGGTGCAGGGGCCCTGATCAGATTTACTCTTGGTTGTCTGCTGGGGAAAGGGACGGGACCCAGGTCCCAAACAGAACCGTGCAGGGCTCAGTCAGGGCATGTCTAAATCTCGTCTTTTCAGGCCGTGAAGCCTTGGCTTTCAGAATCGCAGGGAGCCACCGGGGGCTTTTTCCCCCCTTCCTCCGCGAAGAGCGCTGAGCTCTGAAGTGCTGCTGCTGCCCGAGAGCGCCGGGAAGGGCGAGGCAGGCAGCGTGTGGCTCCGGAATGCACCGCGCTTCTCTCTGGCTCGCTCGATCCTGGAGAGCAGCTCTCCGGGGTTTGTGCCTTTCTCGGGCCGCCTCGCTTACTCACCCTCTGCCCTGGGTGGAGCTTCACTGAATCAGGCTTCAGGCGCGTCGGGGGAGCGCGGCAGAGCCGGAGAGCGAGATCCACCACCTGCGCTGGCTCACCTGGCAAGGTAGGAAAAGTTTAAGCTTCCTACACGAGGTCCTTTGCGGGGTTGGGGAGGCGCTGGGGCCCGGGGCCCGGGCCCCGGAGCCGGCAAGCCGCGGGCTGCAGGTGAGCTGGGAGCTGGGAGGGACTCTTCCAGTTTGCGGTGGGGGTTGGGCTGTCTCGGGCTGTCGCTCCCGTGCTAAACAGCGACTCCGCAGCACTTTCTGAAGTGCTGACCTGTGGGGAGAGCCGAGTCCAGCAGGGAAGTAATCTCATTCGGGGAAGACGCTAGAGACTGGCTGGGAGGGAAAGGGGATCACAGCAGAGCGAGGCAAAAATGTTTGTTGTGGCCGGGGAAGCTGTGGGCAGAGAAGAGACGATGTGGGGCGAGAGGGAGCAGTGGATGGAAGCTGATTACAGTGACAAGAGATGGCAAATCACCCCACTTCCCATCTATCCCAAGCCCTGGAGCAGGATTCTTCCTTACAGCTTTTCACCACCAGGGCTCCGTCCAACTTTTCTCATTCCAGTGGAGAGGGGATCCACTGTCTGAATGAAGCTGCATGAATCTGAAGCACTCCTCAGAGGGGCACCTAAAGCTTGCACGTTTCTGTATAATTGGACGGGAAATGCTACAGTGGGTGGTTCCCTTCAGCCCATTAAGATGAAAAAGACTAGCAGACCAGCTTGCTTACAGGACTGAAAAGAGGGTGGGGAGCAAAGTGGGATGGGGCAAAGAATTAGTTGTTGCCACTCTGCATCTTCACCTGCCCTGGCCGCATTCCTTTTACACATATCGATATCATACACATGCAGAGACACACATACATACATTCTCACTTGTTTTCCTCTGCAGATAGTCCTTGTCTATGACAGAACTTGTGGGTGTGCGTGTGCACGTGCGCATGTGTAGACAGAGACAGATTGGCCTCATTTCCCAGGCACTCTGAAATGGCTCTGACGAACTAAATGCAATTCGGCACTGGGCTGGCTTCAGACAAGGGGTGTGTGTGCTGCTGTTGCAGTCATGGAGGCATAGGCTTGAAGGAAGAGTAGTGTCTAGGGTGACCTGATTTGCCTGAAGAGTCCTCGTTTATAAAGACTGCACTCAATTTCAGATAGAACAGAGTCCTGAGGCATATATGGGTAACACCACAAAATGGCAGTCTTTGATAAAGTGGCAAAGAAGCTGTCCAAGTAGGCAGGTGATACCATGTGCCAAAGTCGGGTATGATTGCACCAGGATCTGGGCGGCCATGGCTCAGGAGACACCTGTATTCTAAGACCCTATTTTCATGTCTTGAACATATTAAACTAAAAAACTTCTGCAGGTGCCTCTTGTGCATTCCCAGCCCAAGTGAGATATTTTTAAGTTTATATTAAAATCCCATTTGGCAAGTTCTGCATAGTCCCATTAAGAATGGAAATTTTTAAACCTCCTATTTGTTGGAATCTCCATTTCCCAAATTACACCTCCTCTTGGTACTTTCCCACCCACTCTGTTATGGAAATCCCTTCAGTAATTCTCTAATATGTACAAATCCAGTGCGAGGGGCCAACTACACCCTTGCTTGGAGTTGCTATCTTACTGCATAACTTGCTTACGGTACAGACTCTTTCCATCTTCAATCTCCCTTGAGTTTACAGTCTGTTTTTATGGGCAGAAAATAGTCCTAAACATCAAATTTTGTCTGATCAGACCCACTTGCATGTTTCAAATGTCTTGCTCACCTTCCACCTCCAATGAGAGCACATGCCAGGAGTCCCTTTTGAATCAAATGGGAAAGCAAAATTGAATGGGGTTCAAGTAGATCACTCTGGTGGTAAGCAGGATCTCCCATCATTGCCCTCCTGGACTCTAACTGAACCCAGTACATTACTAATGTGGATGCTGAAGTCTGTTAGACTAGCTATGATCTGAAGTGTGTCTAAGCACATACTAGAGAAGATGAGGAACAGAATGAAATGGAGAAATTAGGTGAATTAATACAGGAGAGTCAGTTCCTCACCATTAACTGCTATTCCAGAGGTTTAGAGAGTGTTAACTCCTGCTAGACCAGTGGGTCTTACATGTGACATTTTTAGGATCATATAACAAGTAAGATATATGATCCACAATGCTAAATAGATTGAGAACCACTGCCCTAGACTGAAGCAGGCTTGTATCACTCATTTTTTCCACTGCATTATGTGGTACAGGTGGTGGTAAGTTCCTCATGGAAATTACTTTGTGTAGGAATGTAATTGTACACCAGTCAAATGCACTAACCTAGGGTGGCCACTACAGGTCAGTGAAATGACCAAAGAGGAGGCCCGGGACAAGAGTCAGTAACATAACACTGTCACAAGAAGGCACATGTCATGTTGATCTGCCTCAGTAGCAGTGCCAGATTTAGGCACAAGCCTAGTAAGCTATGGTTTAAGGCCTCACATTATGAGAGGCCTCCAGATTTGTTGGCGATAACCAAGAAGACATCATAACTGAAACTGATAATGCAAATAAGGCTTTTTGCAAGATGAATGGTTTATTTTGTTATCCTTTGCTATACTTTTGCCTATGTATATATGCAAATATAACAGTTTATAATTTATTTTTTCATTATCCTAGCTGTTATAATGTAATACACTTTTTTCTCTTTATTTTTTATGGTATGGGGCCTCTGAATCTTGACATAACTTAAGGCCTCAGCACGTCTTAATCTGGTGCTGCTCAATAGATGCCTCACCTATTGCCCAGGCAAAGTTGCTAACCCCCAGGTGAGGCTCCATCCTGCAAGCAGACAAAATGATAAGAATATAAGAACAGCCATACTGGGTCAAAACAAAGGTCCAGCTAGCCAAAGATCCAATCTTTTGACAGTGGCCACTAGCAGGTGCTTTAGAGAGAATGAACAGAACAGGTATTCATTACGTGTGCCATTCCCTGCCACCCATTCCCAGCTTCTGGCAAAGACAGAGGTCAGCAGAAAACACAAGAATAAAAATTAAAAAGAAAAAAAAATAATTGCTATCAGGGCATGACAGAGGCAACTGTTGGGTCTGGGAAGGTACACGTGTGGCCCTAAACCAACATCTCCAGCAACAAGCCAGTCCCACACTGTTCCTTCCTACGAAGGGTATGCATCCCCATCTCCCATCAGGTCCTGTTTCTTCTTACTTTTGTGGGCTCAGGTACCTTGGGGCTCTGATGTGCTACAGAACCATTAACAAAGGCTGCTGCAAAACCTTTTGGAAGCAGCACCATGGCCAGTGCAAAGTATTCTGGAAAATGTTTAGGAGACAAAAGAATGAACTCCAAGTCAGAAGGAGCCTTTGTTGATGGGACCAAGTTCCAAAGGGGCAGCCATGTTAGTCTAGTTCAGTAAAACAAACAAAGAGTCCTGTGGCACTTAAAGGCTAACAAATTTATTTATTGCATGAGCTTCTGTGAGAGGAAAATCCCACTTCGTCAGATGCTTTGAAGATGGGGGAACTTACAGAATGGGAGGACATAAATGCAGGGAAGTGAAAGCCATGGAACAGTTCACACTGTAACAGCAAATCAAAACAGTTGTAAAGATTCAAACACTGGGGAACAGCATACAGAGGAAGATGATGTCAAATCACCAGTTGTAATGAGAGAAAAATCCAATGTCCCTATTAAGTCCTGAAGCTATGCAATAGAATTTGGGGTCTTCTGACTCCCTTCTTGTTTCTGTGGCTCTTCTGGGTTCCCTTACATTTGCCAGTGTCTTTCTGTTAATGTGCCCAGCACTGAATATGATCTGCCCAGTGTGAGCAAACAGTGCCACACAGCATTTATTCACATGAAGCCTCTGAAAATTCAGCTTCAAAATAACACTGAACTGTTTGCTGCCATAATCCATTGCAAATTCACGTCTAAATTGTTAGCTGCATGTGTTTAGAGTAGACTACACTTCCTTCTGCTTCGCTGCTTAGATCTCTCATCCCTGTAGGTCCTTTGAATCACATCTCTGTCCTTACTGGGCTTTGAAGCATCTCATGTTTGAGTAGGACCTGGGAATTTCATTGGTGTCTCAAAGCTCCAACAAGTCATGGTATTCTTGTGGAAGTCAGTTCTTCTCCAAATGCTGCTTATCTATTATGTGTTTCAAGGCTTGGGCTCTGAGAAAGGTAAGGTTCCTAAACCCAACACATGTGCATATATGTGTGCATGCAGAGCTGACATTTGGAACATGCAAAGAGAGCACACAGAACCACCCCTTTTTCCAGAGGAATTAGCTCATGTACTGCTGCCTCACAGCCCAGTCTTTCTTCTGGTACATGCAGCAGCACCACGAAGGCTTCACTGTCTGGGAGTGTCTTAGGCTGACAAGCAGGTCTAGTCAGGGACCGGATCAGGTAGGAGAGAGGCAGGCTGCAAACTAGCTGTGCAAGAGAGACACGTAGCAACAAGCACAATGCAGGAAAGCAGCAGTGTGTGCCTGAAGCAGAAAGACTTCAGTGGTAGCTGACATCAGGTAGTAGGCTGTAAGTGAGAAAAGACACTCTCTTTTAGTTCGCCTTTTACTTAAAGCAGATTTACCTTGGCATGCAACTCTGCTATGATTTCAGGAGCCTCACCCCTGGGTCAGATGAGGGTGAGAGAAAAATTGAGTCTTGTGGACTTGCTCTTGATTTATACACTTAAGGCCATTCTGGATCATTATTATCCTCTAGTAGTCTGATTTTTGTGTTTGCATGCCAGGGAGCTTCACTCCGTTATTGTTATGTTGAACCTATTACTCCTGATTGAACTAGGTAATTTTCTTTAGACTAGCATCCAGTCTTGGTTTAAAGACTTCAAGGGACATAGACTCTACCATGTCTCTATAAATTGTTCCAATGGTTAATTACCCACCCTATTTAACAAAACACACCCTTGTTTCTCATCTGAATTTATCTAGCATCAGCTTTTGGTCATATATAATTCTGCCTTTGGCTGTCCAGATTGAAAAAGCAGCTCAGTCTAAGGCAGGTTTTCCAGACTGATCAGTTTTGTGGTTCACACTTGGCTGAATGAGCGAGAAAAGAATTGAGCTTAATGGAGTCACTCCCAGTTACATGAGGGCACATGGGTTGGGGTTGGTCCTGACTTTGAATGGGGGAGGGGGGGTTGGACTAAATGACCTCCTGTGGGCCTTTCCAAATGTAAAAGAAACAAGGAGCCCTGTGCACTTAAAGACTGATTTATTTATCACCTGAGTTTTTGTGGGAGAAAATCCCACGTTGTTAGACACGAAAGCTCATGCAATAAATAAATGTTAGTCTTTAAGTGCCACAGGACTCCTTGCTTTTTTATAATGAACTAGACTAACATGGCTGCCCCTCTGGAACTTTCCAAAGGTAATATCTATGATTCTATGCAGGAGTACAGCTGGGCCCTAGTCCAAAGGAAACCTTCCCAAAAGGCTTATAGACAGAAAGTCCTCCCAAGGTATCGTTGGATACCTATGAACTATAGCCCTTGAAAGGAGAGAGTTCAGAGGCCTTAAGTGCTCCCCTCACCAGATACAAGGGACTAGAGTGGACTCATGCTTTCTCTTCTCCTCTTTCCCCTCCACTACTAGCCTCTTCTGGATATGCAGCGAAGTAGAAAGGATACTGCTTCCTTCACAGAAGTGCCAGAAAAGGAAAAGGAAGCAAGCCCTGTGGCTTTGATTCTGTTGCTCAACATAAGCATGGCGTTATTGGCTCAGCCCCTTTTAGCCCAGGCTCCTGTCTTCTGACAGTGGCTAATGCCAGCTGCTTTAGAGGGACATGAACAGAGCAGGCAGTCATCAAATGATTCATTCTCTGTCATCTACTCCCAGCTTCTGGTGACCAGAGGCTCAGGACCTTCACAATGTGGTGTTGCATCCCGGACCATCCTGGCTAAGAGCCATTGATGGAACTATTCTTCATGAACTAAGCTAGCTCTTTTTTGAACCCTTTTATAATTCTGGTCTTCACAAAAGCCCCTGGCAACAAGTTCCACACAGGCTGTGTGTTATGTAAAGAAGTGCTTCCTTTTGTTTGTTTTAAACTTGCTACCCTTTAATTTCATTGGATGAGCCCTAGTTCCTGTCTTAAATGAAGGGTTAAACAGGGACATCATTAGCCCCAGAAAAACTCTCTCAGCCTCTGCCTCCTGTAGCACTGGTGCCCACTCCCTGGGCCTGAGCTGGGTGCTGTGTCCCCAGCCAGTTTGGGACCAGAACTTGGGGCACTGGTGCTGGGACTGGGGGCTTGTGCCCCTGTGCCCACTGCCAGTGATGCCCCTGGGGTTAAATAACACTTTCTTATTCATTTTCTCTACACCACTTGGGGTTATATAGCTCTCGGTCGCATCCTCCTTTACTCATCTCTTTTCCAAGCTGAAAATTTCCGGTCTTTTTAATCTCTCCTCAGATGAAAACTGTTATACGCCACTGATAATTTTTGTTGCCTTTCTACTTTTTCTAATGTACCTTTTTTGAGATGGGGCAAATCAGATCTGCACACAGTATTCAAGGTGTGGGTATACCATGGAGATGCAGAGCAGAGGTTCCCAGCCAGTGTGCTGGGGCACACTGGTGTGTCGCGGCAACACTCAAAGTGTGCCACGAGCATCCCTGAGAGCTGGAGTTAAAGTTCCCTCCCTGCGCAGACTAGCCACGTGGGCTATGCAGGGCTGGGAAAAGGCAGGGGTTAAAGTAAGGGGGAAGGCACCGGAACACAGTTCAGGGGCCCCCTATTTTTAGGCAGGCAGCCTTCTGGCCCCATTAAAAATAGAGAAAGGCACTAGAACGCGACGTTCCAAGGATCCCCCTAAAAATAGCACAAGCAGCCTGAGCACAGAGTTCTGGTGGCTCCACCTTAGGCCCAGACAGCAGAGAGGGCCAGAAGGCTGGGACTGTGTGAATCTCCCCCTGCAGAGCAGAGCTGCTTGTGTCAGGCAGCCTGCAAACAGCCCAGGTAAAGGCTTTGAGGAAGAGGGCTGCTAGGAGTTGTGTGGGGCAGGTGGGTGGGTGGGTGGGTGGCAGGGGTGGGCGGGAGTGGATGTGTAGCTGGGGTTGTGGGGTGGCTGTTTGGTTGGGTGTGTGTGTAGCTGGGGGTTGGGGTGGCTGTGTGTGTGGGGGGGTGTAGCTGGGGGCTGGAGGGCTAGTTCTGGCCCCTGCAGTGATGGGAGGGTCCATCACAGGCAACAGGGGGCTGGGGGGGGGGGACCCACTGGGGGGGAGAGGGAGCAGCAGTAGGATGAGGATTTGCCCTGAGTGGCAGGGAGCCACTGTGGAGAAGGGGGAAGTGGGTCCTGCGCCATGATCCCCTGCCCTACCTTCCCACTCCCCAGGTTCCCCTCTGCCCCTCCGCAAAGCCACTCCTGTTCTCCCTTCCTCTCTTCTCTTTCCACCCTTGTGCTGTTCCCCACATAGCTGCCCTTATCATCTTTTGCCACCCCTGCCCTGCTATGCTCCCCACACTCACTCCTGCCACTGCACACGACTCCTGACCTCCCACGTTTTGCCACCCCTGCTCTGCTACGCCTACTACCCCACACAGGAGCATTTCCGAAACACTGTGCCATGGTTCATGAATATTCATAAGTAAGTGCCATTAATTTGAATATTCATGAGTTTTTTAATGGTGGTGGGCCTTGAAGAAGTTGAAGGTATCAAGGTGTGCCACGGCAGAGAAACAGTTAGGAACAACCAATATAGAGGAATTAGGATTTTTCCTGTGTGACTAGCTGTCCCTATCCTAATGATGCCTAATATTCTGTTAGCTTTTTTGATCACACAGTACTCTGAGCAGTTGTTTTCAGAGAACACAATGACTTCAAGATCAATTTCTTGCATGGTAACAGCTAATTTAGACCCCGTCAGGTTGTATTTGCAGGCGGGAGTGTGTTTTTCAATGGTCACTGTTTTGGATTTTTCAACATTATATTTCATCTGCTGTTGTGTTGCCCCGTCACACAGTATTGTGAGAGTCCTTTTAGCTCTTCACAGTCTCCTTTGGACTTAATTTTCTTGAGTAGTTTTCTATCATCTGCAAATTTTGCCACCTCACTGTTTACCCTCTTCCAAGTCATTTGATTATGTTGGACAGTAATGATCCCAGTACAGACCCTTGGGGGGGGGGGCACCACTCCTTACCTCTCTCCATTCTGAAAACTGATTATTTATTCCTTATTTTTAAGCCTTTTGCCTTACATGGCCATTTATATCAATGCAAAAGTGACTATAACCCAAAAAATTGTTCCTCTATGTACAATGCTAGCACACAGATCAAGCCAGAGAACTTCCAGAAAGACATAGCCAAGCTAGCTCACAGGGAAGTAACAGCAGGTAAAATTCACCGTGGAAGGGTGATTTTGGATTCCCCATACGCACTGCTTCACAGGTGTTTCATCGTGACCCTTCATGATTTAGCCTCACCCTACTTAGTAGTTCTGTTATATTGCCACTGACCTTGCCCCCCAACTCTCCTATGCCAGTAGTGATAGTCATGTGTCTGCTAGTTCACTTGTGTCACTAGAACCTTTGTGTTTTCTCCTATGCTGCTCTGACACATGGGGATAGCGCCTTATCCTCCTTTCAAATCCCTCAGCTTCTGCTGTGGCTGGAAGATATTGCTCCTACAAGACCTGGGGCTGTTCCTACTATTTTAAACTTGCTCATCTGATTGTTAACTCAGCTATAGTCCATTTCTTTCTTTCATCCATCAGTTGTAGCTTGTGGGACCTTAGTTAGAGATCTCTCAGGCAGGAACTAACATTAATTGCTTGTACAGAACCTGGCACAATGAGATCCTTGAATCTTTATCAGACTCCCTAGCTGTTATAAATAGCAACATTGCTGACTTCCCATAAGAAGTCAATAATATTACCTTGTCAGTGAGCGTCAGGGGGCTCAAAACAACAAACAAAAATATTAGGATTAGTATGTTGTATGCATGTGCTTTTTGTATGAAGCTACAGGATATTCTAATCTCAGAATATGTAAGAAGGAAATTAGGAGGACAGATGGCTTTTGAAGAGCATATAACTAAAAAGACTTTTTTAAACCTTTCCTCATAGGTCAGGTTTTCTAAACTTTTTGTTTGTTTCTTTCTTTCTTTCTTTGTTTCTCTGGGCTCTCTTCAATTTATCTAAATCTTTTCTAAAGCGTGGTGCCAAGAACTAGACACAGTATGCCAGCAGAAGCATCATCAGTGCCAAGTAAATTGGAATCTCCTGTGTCATGTATACAATACTCCTGTTAAATACACCCCCCCCATTAGCCCTTTTTTTGCAGCTGCATCACCTTGCTGACTCATTGCATTTGTGATCCATTGTCATCCTCCCCAACCTTTCCAGCACTATTACCACCTAGGCAGTTTCCCTCCATTTTGTAGCTACGTATTTGATTTTGCATTACAAAGTGTAGTACTGTACACTTGTCTTTAGGAAACTAGTTTGAAATCAACAAAATAAAATTCAATAATTTTTTCAAATTCATTTAAAATACTAATCATATCCTTCAAAGCGCTTGCAACGTCTCCCAGTCTGATGTCATCTGCGAATGACTGTACTGGAACCGATGGTGTTCCACATATTCATAAATGATCTGAAAAATGGGGACATAGTGATGTGGCAAAAAGTGCCAGGAATTAAAAAACATGTCAATAAATGGGATAACTGAGCAATAAAATGACAGATGAAATTTGGTGTTTATAAATGCAAAGTAATACATGTTGGAAAACGTAATTCCACCTATACAAACAAAATGATGGGGTCTACATGAGCTGTTACCACTTGTGAAAGAGATATTGGAGTAATTGTGGCTAGGTCGCTGAAAACAATTGCTCAATGTACAATGGCAGTCAAAAAAACTAACCGAATATTAGTTCCAAAGGGGTAGCTGTGTGAGTCTAGTTCAGCAAAGCAAACAAGGAGTCATGTGGCACTTTTAAAGACTAACAAATCTATTTATCAGATATGCTTTCATGGGAGAAAATCCCAACTTTATCAGAGGCCTTATATATTGGACAAACAGGACAGTCTCTGCCCAAAAGAATAAATGGACACAGAACAGAAATTACAAGATTCAAAAACCTATAGGGGAACACTTCACTCTCCCTGCTCATTCCATTGATGATTGTTAATAGCTGTGCTCAACAAATCTAAGATTCAAAGAGAAACTGCAGAACTGGAATTCATATGCAAATTTGACACTATTGCCTCAAGGCTAACTAGGAACTAAGGATTTTTTTTTCTCAATACAGTAGGTGATTTGACCTCACCTTCCTCTGTATGCTATTTCCTAGTGTTTGAATCTCAACAACTGCTTTGATTTACTGTCAGTGTGACCTGATCCTTGATTTACACTTCCCTGCAATTGTTTTCCTTCCATTCTGCAAGTTCCCCATCTTCAACGTGTCTGATGAAGTAGGATTTTTCTCCACAAAACTCATGCAATAAACACATTTGTTAGTTTTTAAAAGTGCCACAGAATTCCTTGTTTGTTTAACAGACAATTTGGAATCATTAAAAGAGGGGTAAATAATAAAACAGGAAATTTCATAATACCATTATATAAATCCATGGTACACCCAGAGTGCGAGTATTGTGTGCAGTTCTGGTCCACCCATCTCAAAAAAAGATAGATCAGAATTAAAAAATAGAACGGCAACAAAAATTATTAGGAGTATGGAACAGTTTCCATATGAGGAGAGCTTAAAAAGCCCAAGATTGCTCATCTTGGAAAAGATACAACTGAGGGGGGATCTCATAGAAATCTATAAAATCATGAATGGTACGGAGAAAAAGTATTATTTACCTCTTCGTCTAACAAACCAACCATGGGTCCAATTAAATTAATAGGCAGCAGGTTCAACAGAAACATAAGGAAGTACTACCTAACACAATGCATAGTCAACCTGAGGAACTCATTGCCAGAGGATGTTGTGAAGGCCAAAATTATAACTGGGTTGAGAAAAGAATTAGATAAATTCATGGAGAATACTCTAGCAATTAGCCAAGATAGTCAGGGATGCAACCCCATGATCTGGATGTACATAACTCTCTGAGCAGTAGAAGCAGAGACTGTATGATGGGAGGGATCACTCCATAAATTGGGCTGTTCTGTTTGTTCCCATAAAGTAGTTTGTGTATCGCCCATCAATGTCTTTATGTTGCTGTATCATGATATCTTCACCGCACAATGACAATGGGAAGTGTCCTTGTATCAGTGCAGCCATACCCCTTTTGGGATGTGGATTATTGGTCTCAGCATGATAGCCCATCTGGCGTCAAGTGAACAGGTCTCCAAAAACCACTTAATCCTGCTGCATTGACTGCTGCAGCACCAACAGCTTAGAGACACGTTGTGATGTAACTTTCTGGCATTCAATATTTTCATCAGTGATTCAGATGATGGCATGGTACACTTATAAAGTTTTCTCATGATACCAAGTTGGGAGGGGTTGCAAGTGCTTTGGAGAATAGGATCACAATTCAAAATGATTTGGACATATGAATGAAATGCTCTGAGGTAAACAGAATGAAATTCAATACAGAGAAGTGCAAAGTAGTCCACTTAGAAAAGACTAATTCTTTGCACATATACAAAAATGGTGATTGCCTAGGATGGAGTACTATGGAAAGGGAGCTGGGTGTCATAGTGGACCACAAGCTAAATATGAGTCAACCGTGTAATATTGCTGCAAAAAAAGCAAACACCATTCTGTATTAACAGGAACATCGTGAGGAAAAAAAAAAAAAGACACAAGCAGTAACTCTACTCTGCCCAGATTAGATCTCAACTGGAGTATTGTGTCCAGTTCTGGGTCCCTCATTTCTCGAAAGATGTGGACAAATTAGAGAAAGTCCAGAGAAGAGAAACACGAATGAGTAGAGGTCTGGAACACCTGACTTACAAAGGAAGATTGAAAGGACTGGGTTTGTTTAGTGTGGAAAAGAGGAGACTGAGAGAGGACATTATAATAGGTTTCAAGAACCTAAGAAGTTGTCACGAGGAGGAGGGAGAAAAACTGTTCTTAACTGCTGATGATAGGACAAGAAGAAATGGACTTAAATTACAGCAAAGGATGTTTAGGTTGGCCATTAGCAAAAAATTCCTAACTGTCAGGGTGATTAACCACTGGAATAAGTTGCCTAGGCAGGTTGTGGAATTTCCATCATTGGAAGTGTTTAAGAGCAGGTTAGAAAATCACCTGTCAGGGATGGTTTAAGAAGGTACTTGGTCCTGCCATGAGTGCAGGGGACTGGACTCCCTGACCTCTCATGGTCCCTTCTAGTGTCTATGATTCTGTGCAATTAATGATGTTATGGCAGAGCATGAGTAGATTGCAAGCTTGGAAACTAAAATTTTTCATAGAATCATAGGGTTGGAAGGGACCTCATAGGTCATCTAGTCCAACCCCCTGCCAGAAGCAGGACCACTCCCACTAAACCATCCCAGTCATGGTTTTGTCCAGCCAGGCCTTAAACACCTCCAAAGATGGAGATTTCACCACCTCCCTCAGCAGCTCATTCCAAGGCTTCACCACTCTCCTAGTAAAAAAGTTTTTTCTAATCTCCAGCCTTGACCTCCCTAACCGCAACTTGAGACCATTGCTCCTCGTTCTGTCCTCTGTTACTACCAAGAACAGTCAAGCTCCATCTTCCTTAGAGCATCCCTTCAAGTAGTTGAAGGTTGCTATCAAATCCCCCCCTCAATCTTCTCTTCTGCAGACTAAATAAGCCTAATGCTTTCAGTCTTTCCTCATAGGGTTTGTGCTCCAGCCCTTTAATCATTTTGGTTGCCCTCCTCTGAACTCTCTCTAGCATGTCCCTGTCCTTTTTGTAGTGGGGAGCCCAAAATTGAACACAGTATTCTAGATGTGGCCTCCC
Organism: Podocnemis expansa; assembly: GCA_007922195.1. Classification (NCBI taxonomy): domain Eukaryota; kingdom Metazoa; phylum Chordata; order Testudines; family Podocnemididae; genus Podocnemis; species Podocnemis expansa. The sequence continues at coordinate 8,136,585 of ML682003.1, forward strand.
CAGTGCAGAATAGAGGGGAATGATCACATCCCTTGATCTGCTGGTAATACTTCTTTTGATGCAGCCCAGTATGCCATTGGCCTTTTTGGCAGCAAAAGCACACTGCTGACTCAAATCTAGCTTCCCATCCACCATGACCCCCAGGTCCTTTTCTACATTGCTGCTACTTAGCTGAATGTTTCCCAGCCTGTAGCGGTGCATGGGGTTTTTTTGTCCCACGTGCAGGATTTTACACTTGTCCTTATGGAACCTCAGATGACATCTGTCTTATTTATTAAGTTCCAAAGGGATAACCATGTTAATCTAGTTCAGCAAAACAAGCAAGGAGTCCTGTCGTACTTACAAGGCTAACAAATTCATTTATCGCATGAGCTTTTGTGGAAGAAAATTGTCAGACTCTTTTAAGATGGGGGAATTTACAGAATGGGAGGAAAATAAATGCAGGGAAGTGTAAGTCATGGGATCAGGTCATACTGAAACAGCAAATCAAAGTAGTTAAGATTCAAACAGCAGGAAACAGCACATAGAGGAAGGTGAGGTCAAATCACCTGTTGTAATGGAAGAAGAATCCATGGTCCTGATTTAATCCTGCTTTCACACAATAGAATCTGCATATCAGTTCCAATTGTGCTCTTTCTCCTTGAAGTCTTGCTGTCCTACTGACTTGCTCCAGCACAGTTGTTAACAAACAATCAACAGCGTGATTAGGAAAATTGAGGCGCTCAGTAACTGGTTTTTGAATGTTGTGAGGTCTGATGTCAGTTTTGTGCCCATTCATGCTTTTGCACAGAGACTGTCCTGTTTGTCTAATGTATAAGGTGTGGGGGCATTTTTGGCACATAATGGCATAAATCACATTGGTGGACAAGCAGGTGAATGAGCCCTTGATGGAGTAGCTGGCTTGATTAGGTCCTATGATGGTGTCTGTTGTGCAGATATGTGGGGAAAGTTGGCAACATGGCTTGTTGCAGAGGTATATGACTGATTTAATGTTTCTGTTGTTAGGTCTCTAGTTGCTGGTGAGTATCTGTTTAAGGTTAGGTGGCTGTCTGTAGGCAAGGAAAGGTCTGTTTCCCAAGGGCCTTAATGATCTCTTGCAGAGGGGGTTGTATGTGATGACCAATAGTGTTTTATTGTTTTCTTTCTTGGGCTTCTCCTGTAGTAGTTGACTTCAGAGTATCTGCCTGGCTCTGTCAATATGTTTTCTTACTTCTATAGGTGGGTACTATAGTTTTAAGAATGCTTGCTGGACATCCTGAAGGTGTCTGTCTCTGTCAGAGGGATCACAGCAAATGTGGTTATATCTTAGGGCTTGGCTGTAGGCAATGGATCATATGGTGTGTTTTGGAGGAAGCCTTGAGGGATCTAGGTAACTACATCAATCAGTAGGTTTTCAGTATAGGCTGGTGTTGATGTGTCCAGCCCTAATTTGTACTGTAGTGTCCAGAAAGTAGAGCTTATATGTGGAGTGTTCCACGATCAATTTGATTGTGGGATGGAAATTGTTGAAATCTCTGTGGAAATCTTTAAGAGCATCCCTGCCATGGGTCCAGATGATGAAGATATCATCAGTGTAGCATAAGTATAGGAGAGGTGCTTTGGGATGAGCCTTGAGAAAATGGTGTTTCAAGTCACCCAGAAAAACGTTGGCATATTGTGGGGGGGTCGTGCGAGTACCCATAGCAATGCCCTGACTTCAAGGTATAAATTATCCTCAAATCGGAAATGGCTGTGGGTGAGCACAAAGTTCTGTCACAAGCTGTGCTGTGGCATCATCTGGGATGGTTCTTCTAATAGCTTGTAATCCATCCTTGTGTGGGATGTTGGTGTAAAGTGCTTCTACATCCATAGTGGCCAGGATGGTGTTTTCTGGACACTCATGAATGGAAGGGACTTCCTGAGGAAAATCCAAGGTGTCTCAAAGCTAGCTAGGAATTTTGATAGCATAGGGTCGGGGGGGGGGGGGGCACATATCTAGGCAAGCCTGCTGCAAGACGGCCAATACCTGAGATGATGGGGGCGTCTGGGGTTTCCTCTTTTATGGATTTTTGGTAGTAGATATAATATCCCTGGTCAGGGTTCTGGTGGTGTGTCTGTCCATATTAGTTCCTGTGTTGCCTCAGGGAGTTTCTTGAGTGGGTGGTGTAGTTCCTTTTGGTATTCCTTAATGGGGTCAGAGAAAAGTGGGTTGCAGAACATTGTGTTGGAAAGTTGTTTATAAGCCTCCTGACCATAATTGGCTTTATTCATGATGACAACAGCACCTCCTTTGCCAGCCTCCTTAATAATAATGTGAGAGTTGTTTCTGAGGCTGCGGATGGCATAGCATTCTACATGGCTGAGGTTATGATGTAAGGGATGTTGTTTGTGCACTATTTTAGCCTTTGCACGGTGGCAGAAACAATCAATGTAGAAATCTAGTCTGTTGTTCCAACTGTCAAGAGGAGCCCATGAAGAATATTTCTTCTTGCACTGTTGGAAGGACAGAATCTGTAGGTCACTGCCCTGATCGTTGTTGTGATGGAAATATTTTTTGAGTCTTAGATGGTGATTGTAGTCCCCCAGGTCACTGCAGAATTTTATTTTATGTGTGGGGGTCTTATTTATAATTCAGTTGACGACATATAATGAGATGAATGATCTTGTAAATAGGTCTTATTAATAAATCAAAGAAACTAATTTTATAACTTTTGTCTACTAATGCTTTTATGTACTTGAAAGAAAGTGATGCCTTGAAGGCCCGTTAATAAATTTTCTTGTGGGTAGCATCATTCACTGTAGTAATGCATACACCTGTGCTGTAAAATTCGGAGTAGGCAAAGCAAGTTTTGTATTTTAAACATGTAATATAGTGTGGAAGTCCCATTGTAATCCGAAAAATTTAGATGCAGAGTCCTAAGTGTCGCTATATATATGGAGCAGAGTCCTGGAAAAATAAATAAGTACACCCTAGAATAGGGGTCTCAAACACATGGCCCATGGGCTGCATGCGGTCTGCAGAGCTGCCTCCTGGGGCCCCTGATAACCCCCAGAATCCTGGGGCTCCCACCTTTCCAACTTTGGAGTTTTCAAATGCTGAGCCTCTCTGCAGATGGCGACCAAGCAGCTTCACCTCCCCACTGCGTTATCAGCCACTGACAGGAAGGAGCTGAACTGCTGCCTGGGAGCTACCCTAGTCACATGCAGCAGTTGATCATTAGCTGCCCTATTCACGTGCAGCATCTGATTGAGCAGCTGAAGTAGGCTGAGCAGTCCAGAGAAGGTTCAGGTGTGTACGTGGGGGGGGGGGGAGGAGGGCGGCCTGAGACTGTGAAGATGGTTCACAGAGGGCTCCATTCTGGGGGAGCACCAGAAAGCCCCACCACTAGCCACAGCACAGCCCCCAAGGCTTTCCCAGCTGCTGGTCCCAGCACAGGCAGGGGTGTTTCCCCCCAGGAGGGTGGGGTAGTGTTTTTTCTTCCACCCACCCCAGTGCTGCTAAATTCTGGCAGGCAGGGGATGTTTTCTCCTCTGCTGGCTCCACTCAGCCAAATTCAATCAGGCAGGTGGGTGGGGGTTGTTTCCCCTTCTGCCAACCACAGGGCGACTAAATTCCGGTGGGTGAGGAGTGTTTTCCCTTATGCCAGCCCCACTGGAGCCAAATTCAAGTGGACAGGCGGGTGGTGGGTGTCCCCCCCCCCCGCCAACCCGAGCGTGGCCAAATTAGAGCAGGTGGTGGGGCGGGTGTTTTCCCCTACCGCCGGTCCCAGCACTGCGCCCAGGGCCAGGCAGGGGGCTGCTTATTTACAGTCCTGTGGAGGACTGACCAACCTGTTTGCAGCCCGTCCTGGGATGTGGTTGCTCTCCTCCCCTCCTGGCTTGGGGATACATGTAGCCCCCTCTTTTTAAAACAAAAAAACAAAAATAATTTAATTTTATTTAAAAAACTAAAACCTTTATATAAATTTAATTTCAATTAACTTTAATTCAATTTTAATGAATCAAACAGCAATTAATTTATTTCAATTAACATCAATTTGAATTCAATAAATTAAATTTTAATTTAATTTTAATTAAATTAACTAGTGGTCCTTCAGCGTTTGAAAAAGTACATTTTTTGACCTCAAACCAAAAAAGATTGGGAACCACTGATTTATAATGTAAAATTTTAAGTGTTTGTTTACTCTTTGTCTTTTTGATGATTTTGCCATCTTGAATGGAAGCAATTCTAAAAGGAAACGTGTGTTTTGGCTTTAGAAAGACTGTCAAAATTAGCACAGACTTCATGTTACAGTTTAAAAAAAGTTAATAAATTGACTTTTATTAGCATACTATATTACTCGTCATTTTTTACTGTACTTCCGCATCATTGTATGAAAAGGTTTCAGTGGTGTGGCCCTCGGGCCAATATCCTAGTCCTCATGTGGCCCTCGAGGTGATTTGAGTTTGAGACCCCTGCCCTAGAATATGCAACATAACATGTATTGATAGAATGATTAACAAAGAGGCCCAAATACCTATAACAATATAAGTAGTACAGAAGAAGAGGTGGACATATCTGCGATATCTTTTATAAATGTCTGTTGGAGGCTACCTAAAAGAGCATTTCTGTACTGACTCCAGGGCAACTGATAAGAATCTGTCCTACAGGCACACTGTAGCATAATAAAAATTGAAATGGAATTTTTACATCTGAATACAGAAGACCTGAAAAAATTTATCCCAGGATGGGGAAAACTGGTATACGAAGGATGATAATGGAGTGCCATGCAGTTTAAGGCCAAAACCCACCATAATTAGCTCGTCTAGTCTGACTTTCTGTGTATCACAGGACATTAGATTTCATCCAAGTAGCTCTGTGTTGAGCCCAATTACTTCAGTTAAATTAAAATATTTTAGTCATTAAGTTGCTGAACATTTTTGTGTTCTAGGCAGACAACAGAAGGGAACCACAGTGTTATCAATGTCAGAGGCCCATGCAATGGTTTGATTAGGTGAGATATGACCAAATGAGCCCTATAGGTGATCCACACCACATACTGCAGAGGAAAGCAAAAAACAAAGAAACTACACATAGGTTTATACCAAAGATCTCTGTCAATATGACCTGGAAGGAAAAGTCTTTTTTGACCCCCCAAATCTGGCAATCAAATTGATCCTGAACATGAGAGCAAGACACACCAGTCAGGTGCCTAAAAAGAGGTTTCCCTGTACTACCTTAGAGCACTGGTTCACCTCATCCTGCACACTAGCTTCAGCTGGGGCCAGTCTAATGCTTCAGAAAATCCATCTGGCTAGTTGTACGTCAAGGGAGAAAAATTCCCTGCCAATTCCTGCAAGTGATCACATAAAGCACTGAAACGAGATTTTATTAGTCATTGTCTTAATGCAGAATTGGAAGAGTTAAGAGCAAGTTGAGGGCAATGCATAATGCCCTATTCTTCCCATGGCACTTGCAGGAAAGGAATGTAAAGGGAAGCTTAATAGAGTCCCAGGCCAGAAGGCATCACCACAGTCATTAAGCCTGACCTTCCTCCAGTGTTCCCTCTAAGGCCCAAAGGTAGCTGAGTAACTTATGTTTCTCGCTAAGTGACTGCCCCCCACCCCTTGAAGGACTGATCCTGCCTCCCTGCTCTCCTGGTCACCCCCGCAGTTGGCCTGATCCTGCTCCCCTACCCCTCTGCTGGCCCAACCCTGTCTTCCCTCCAACCCTCTGCCCCCTTTCATGGCCGGCTGCCCCTATCCTGTCCCCAATCACCCCCTCCCCTCACCTGGCTGCTGGAGCAGTGTGGCCTTGCTGTGGCTGCTTACTCTGAGTGGGAGTTTTAAAAACGTCCAGCTCAGAGTAGCTCTCAGCCAGCCGGAAGACCGTCTTCCAGCCAGGCAGAGATTTCAACTTCTGGCTGTGCACAGTCAGCAGTGTCCCCTGTACTGGGTAGCGGCAGGGGCAGCTGCGCAGCTTAGAGGGCACATTGCCTTCCTCCCATTTTTCCCAGAAGTTGGATTAAAGTGTATCTTTTAGAAAAATATCTGTTTGTTTTAAAGACATGACTCACTGGTGAGTTGACTGCCTTCTCAACAAGTAGGTCTAATGCTTAATGACACTGATAGAAAATTGTCATTTCAAGACTAACTTTACTCTAACCCCAAGTTCTATCCATTGGCTCTTGTTATGGCTTCATCAGGATGTCTGAAAAGCATCCCACTGTCAACTACCTCTTTCAAGTCTAGGTACCTGTACATGGATGTTGTAGATATATAACAACTCTCACCTTCCAGAAATATACCCCAGCCATATAGCACCTCCTTTGTCCTAAGAAATCTGGCATTCATTTGTTTAACAGGTGCTCCAAGCATATTGATCTGATTTTTCTAGACTTTTGCCTCAGATCCAGCAACATCAGTCCCTTCAACTGTGACCTCCCCAAGAATGAGCCTTTGGCTCAATTCAAGGGATAGGATTGTTTCACTGCAGGAGTACAAACAGGATGTGTCCCTGCAAGTCCACTGACATCCCAGATTCCAACGCAGGAAAATATCAGGGTCCCATCCTGGATGAATGTAATGCATAGACTCTTGCCCTGTGCTTCTACAGTCTGAACACTGTGAAATTTTGTAATGCACCACCACTTGGAACCTGACAAAGAATAAAGCAAATCTCTTTCAAGCACTTAAGCACTGAGTGATCATTGAACATCACTTAGCACCAGGAATAAAAAGAAATTGAGGAAATATCCCAAAGAAGAGGATCCTTCAGAGTGGAAACACTGCAAATGTGGAAGACAACTGAAGGAAATTCAGATGGCACTTCACTCTGTGTCTGCAAGCAACAGGTTCTAGTAAGAGGAAAACAGTCAGAAAGTAGCTTTATTGTTGGCAGCGATGGGTCCTGAAGCACTTGATGTATTTAACAATATTCTGTTAATTCAGGCAGAGGAGTATAAGTATGAAATTGTAGTACAGAAATTTTAGTACTGCACTGCATGTAACAGATTTGAAATGTGTGTTTTTAATCGTGAGATCTGAAGAAAGGTAAAATTACAGAAGACTGTGGCTTTTCAGCCTCAGATGAAATAATCTTGCAGTTTTGGGGGGCACTTAGTCTTTGATTAAAAAAACAGATTATGATTGATCCTGGAGCAAAAGACCACAACCACCTCCCCCTGCCTCCACACATTCAGGGTACATCTACAGTGCGATATGAGATGCATGGCACTGCCACAGCAGGCCTGGGTCAGCAGACTCAAGCTCCCAGGGCTATAAAATTGCAACATAGACATTTGGGCTTGGGCTGGCATCCAGGCCCATGCAGAAAGGGTCCCACAGCCCAGGCACTAGCCTGAGCCCGAATTTCAACACCAGTGTTTTTAGCCCTGCAGCCTTAGCTCTGTAAGCCCAAGTCAGCTGGCCTGGGCTGCGAGACTCAGTGCTGCTAAGTTTTTCTTTTTAATCACAGTGAAGATGTAACCTCAATGATTACTGGAAGGTCCACAATTAACCCTTGAAAAAGCATTTAGTATTTGCCAAGCTGCAAAATTTATCCAATCCAGAATGAAGCTCACGGAAGGTAGACAGCGCTCTGACACTTCAATCATGCTTGAGACTCCAGATTGTTGCTGGGGAAGTAGACAGGGAGGGGGAAGGGGAGGAAAGAGAGAGCTGAGAAATAAATAACACAGAACTCAAAGTCTAAATCCAGCAAAAACAGCACATGGAGCTGCATACCCCGTGGCAATAAGTACAAGTCAAGACTGTGCCTGGAATGTGAGAACAGCAAGAAGTGAATGGTTTGCAACAGTTTGCAAGCACCAGCAAAGAGTACACACCTTGAGTAAAGAAGACAAAAGCACCTTTAGTTCAGAGGAGTCTTCACAGGAATAGTGGACACCACTGCAGCAGATAATTGGACTATTGACTTGGAAGCAAATGGGACAATTACTACTTTTAAGTTGCCAAGTTCCAAAGGGGCAACCATGTTAGTCTAGTTCACTAAAACAAAAAAGAAAGCTCCTGCAATCAATACATTTGTTAGTCTTTAAGTGCCATAGGACTCCTCGTTGGTTTTACTTCTAAATTGGACACTGGTACGTAAACCAGAAGTCCAGCCAAAGAAAGACTGTTAAAACAAACAGAGTCTGGTGGCGCTTTTAAAGACTAACAAATTTATTTATTGCAGGAGCGTTCCTGGGTGAGAATCCCACGTAGTCAGACGCTTGAAGATGGGAACTTACAGAATGAGTTTTGCTGGACTAGACTAACATGACTAACCCTTTAGAAAGATTATTAGTAATTGGCAGAAAAGACTAAGAAGAAAAACTACAGGTAGAAGGTTACAAGGTGAATCTATGGGCTTATAGTAGTTCGCTAAGGTCCCTCTAAATGTGTATGTGACCTAAATGTATGGGTAAATAAACTATATCTTTTCCAGTTTTGTATGTAATATACCTGGAGTCATGCTGGCCCCAAAATATTAGCTAGACAAGGTGGGTAAGGTAACAGTTTTACTGAACTTGTTTCTTCCACCAACAGAAGTTGATCCAATAAAAGACGTTATCTCATGCACCTTGTTTTCCTTGTCCAGTATGGAACAGAACCAGGGAAAAGCAAACGTATTATTGGACTTACAGTATGTCAGGCCATTGGTTTCATCAAGAGGACGCACTCCTTGAAGCTCAGGGGACCATAACAATTGAGGAAGAGTTTGAAAATTTTTTCAGCGAATAGGGAAGATCTCAGAGTACAAAAATAAAATTAATATAAACAGAGGAGCCCAACTATCCCACAATTAATGCCCATGAGAAAGAAGTTAAAACAGGAACTGGATAGGACTCATGGCTCTAGGTATCAGAGCAAGTAGAAAAACCTACAGAATGAATAAGTTAATTGGATATTTTTGGGGAGAAGAGAATGAAACCCTTCACTTTTGTATAGACCCAAAATAATTAAAAATGTACAAAGGGAACATTCTTCAGGGAAGAAACTTTGGAGAAGATGTCTGATGCTATTATTTCTGTTAATACCTTATGCGTGCACATCAGCATGCTTCTGGCAAGGCCCACTGGAAAAATAAAGCACATGTCTGTGCACATTCAACACCCCATTTGGGAGACAGTGTTTCTGCAGACTGCCATTTGGCTTGCGTTCAACACCCAGCAAATAGCACCATTAAATACAAGCAATTTTCGATCATATGGAGGATATTAAGATTTGCATAGAAGACATTTTATCTGGGGGTGTGGAGTGGTAAACCAGAACAACAGAAAAGAATTACCCAAGGTTCCACAGATCTTTGGAAAAAACTAGAGGTGCTGGGTCAAAAGAAAATATAAATTTTGTGCAAAAGTAATAACCTGCTTCGGACAGACATTAACATAGCATGACTGAGGCTATCACCAACATGCCAGTAGACAGGAAAAAAAATACAGTGATTTCTTCAAACCATGAACGCTGTAGGGCAGAGCTTCTTAACGTATGAGTAAAGACCCAAAAATGGGTTGCCAAGCCGGTTGGGTTGCCATGATCCTCTTTAATAAATTAAAAAAAGAAACTATATTATTAATTCAAAACTGAACCATGGGTCACGAAGCTGACTCCCAAATTTTATTTTGGTACTGGCTGAAAAAAGGTTAAGAACCCCTTCATGAAGGGAAATTTTTGCCCAGTCTAGCTGCATAAACCAGAAACCTAAGCTCTACTATGCGAAGCTATCCAATGGAAATGGGGATGCAAATCTTAATAAAAAGTCTGAGAAACTGAAGGAGTTAGAGGACCCAGTGCTGCGGTACCTTGCCAGTAAGCACAAAACTAAGCTGTCTCCAGATGCTGCCACAGAAGGTATTGGCACGACAGTATGATCAAAAGCTAAGATAAGTAGTTTATGCTATACCAATCGGCAGTCAGAAAAACTGAGCATTAAGGCACTCAAATAGAGATGGGCGCTTTGTAAAAAGTTTAACATCATTATTTGTGCGAGGGCTGGGTTACATGAAATCAGTCATAGACCATTTATTGCCAGGGCCACAAGAAGTTTAGCAATGCCAGCCCCTTTTTGTCCCAGAGTGCACAAGTTCTTTTTTCAGATACGTAAGTCTGTGTTGAAGGCAAAGCTGGAGGAAGTGGGATGGTCGCATACACATTCTTTAGAGCAGTGGTTCGCAACCTGGGGTCCGGGGCCCCATACTGATGGGGATACTTGCTCAGCACTTTTCAGCTGCTACCCTTATATGCCCCTGGACTCAATGAGGCTGCATCAGAACAGGACTTTTCAGCTGTCACCCTTATATGCCCTGGAGTCAATCAGGCAACTATCCCCATCAATAAGCAAACCATACAGAGTTGTGGGCATCACAGGGATCTCTGGCTAGGTAATAGAAGGGTTGCTGCAAAGCGATAGAAAGAAACCAAGACCACAAAGTAGAGGGAATGATATCTTACAAGAGTCTGGAAACTGGCTTGATTACAAAAGGCATTTTATTGCTAGGTATCTAAAACTTGCACCAATAATAATAATAATTACAAAAGGAGAGAAGCATACCCCAAAATACCCAGTTACAGCATTAATAAACATACAAAGAAAGAAAAACACCCACCTACAATATTACCTAGATTCTATTGTATCAGGCCTGGGGGGGGGCTCACCACTCTGTGTAGCAGAAAGGTTCCCAAGTTGTGCAGATCAGGGTCAGAGGCTGGATGGAAAACAAAACTCCCACAGCAATCAGCAAAGAAGAGGAAACACCAAGTCCCAGTGGAAATGATACAGCTTTAGAGCCAAGCATCAGAACTCAGGACCCAATCCAAACTCACACAGGATTCAGACAGGATCCAATCAGGATTTGCACAGGACACAGCACTGAATCAGGAGTTGCACGCATGCACACAGTACTGTACTGTTGGCTATGGGTAAAGGTGTTTTTTTTTTTTTTAAATCAGGACTTGCTTAAGTGGCCAATACACATTCTTGGCTGGGCATAATCCTTCAGAGAAGCTCACAATGCAATCAGGCAGACTCAGTATTTTGGGTATAAATTATCGCGTCTAAGACTAGAATGGTCTGATAATTGCTGAGTTTGTGTGAGATTCCCCCCTCATGCAATGCGTCCCTCTTTCTTCAAGCCCAGAGTTCAGTGTGGTTCCTGCTTCTTCAATCTCAGGGTTGAGTGCAGTTCTTGCTTTGGCGCCTGGCTCTCTGTAGACAATGCAAATGAAGCTCCATTTACCATGCTGATGGCTTTTGGATACGGAGTCGTGTGGAACTTTAAGACTAACAGATTTATTTTTCACATGCGCTTTTGTGGGAGAAAAATCCCACTTTGTCAGATGCTTCGAAGATGGGTGAACTTACAGAATGTAATGAAAATAAATGCAAGGGGGTGTAAAACATAGGATCAGGTCATACAGCAACAGCAAATCAGAGCAGTTGTTAGGTTGAACCCATGCGGAGCCTGGTTTGTTTTTTTTTGCTGAACTAGACTAGCATGGCTAGCCCTTTGGAAATTTTTTGGATATGGGTAGACAAGGATGTCTCCCACTTCCTTCTTACTGTTTTTGGTTTTTCAGTTCAAGCAGAGGTTGGGGGATGGGGGGGGGGGGCGCGGGGAAGGCATAGGCTGGAAACTATGCTCTGATTCCTCAAGAACACAGAGTTAACCAGTAACACTGGGGGTCCACAGAGCCTCTCCCTACCAGGGCCAGAACCCAGCTGCAGCCCTAATGCACCCTGCCAGGACTGCCTCTCCCTGCCCATGGTTGGAGCCCAGCAAGTGGATGAGGCCGCGGCGGGTCTCCAGGAGGGGCAAGGGCTGGGGGCCATAGCCACCACAGCTCGGCTCCCCAGTGGCACGGGCTATGGTGGCAGTGGTGCCGCTCACCAGCTGTCCCAGCAACACTGCCAGAGTGGTGTGGGCCAGATTACATAATTGGCCAGGCGGACCGCAAAGATTTTTTTTTTTGCTAAGAAGGGGTCCCCAGCCTGAAAAAGGTTGGGAGCTACTGTTCTAGAGCATTTGCCAAAAGCACAATGGAATAAAAATTTTATGCATGTCATTCTGACTAAAAAGTTCCATCCAGACTCAGATGAAATGTGGCCTACAATTGCCAGAGCTAGTGTGCAGGATGGGGCCCTGTAGAAAGACTATTTGCCTAGCAGGCCAGGGCAGCCTATCCCAATTTAGCACTTTTTAATCACTTTAATGGAGCTAGTCTCAGTATTATACCATTTTATTCTTAGCTGAAATGAGCACTGAAGAAGCCTGTTACACATTTCAAAAGTACAGGTCAAGTCAAGCAGAAGAGACCCTATCGGTGGCACAGTTACAGCTTGGCCCCCCTGGAACAAAGCAAGCTTAGCTTTATTTATGTTGGCTGGGTATGAAATCCGCTTGTCCTGGACTATTTTCTCATGTCCCTGACCTACCCGTACTAGATGATATTCCAGTTGAACAGGTGACTCTGACTACGTAATCTATTTTTGCTCAGGATAGTATACTGAACACAATAATGTCTAACAGTGGACCACAGGCCAGTGGGTGTGCATTTAAGCAGTTTGCAGATAAGTTTCACAATAACTGTACTGGGAATATTGGAAACTAGAGGTTACAGGTCCAACAAGTTAATAAAAACAGTATCAAAAGAATAAATCATCTATCGAAAAAAAGTATTTAATTAGGTGACCTGTGTTATATAGTAAATCAGACTTGATGATGCCAGAGATCCTTACTTAATCTTTTAGGGAGTCTCTAAAACTGATATCCTGTTGAGTGGTTTTTAAGGAAGGGAACAACCTCCAGGATCTACTTATATTGTGTTTCACAGAAGAGTTTAGCAATAGAAGGCCCCTGGGCACAACTCCATGTACACTGCTTTTTTCATTCCACTTTAGCAGTAAAGGTCAGATATATACAGGATATGATCCTTATGCATTCTGAGAAAAAAATCACAGCCTATTTAGGACAGGAGGTGGGGTTTTTTTGTTTTAAATAGCACAATGAGAGACTATCTTGGAGCTGGTTATGGCGCCCTGATTCTCAGATTTTTACGTTTGCCTTGACCCTGGAAGGATTTAGAGAAGCCTCGGGGAGAGCTGTCTTTCCTTATGGGATTGCAGACACTGTCCCTCACTTGCCCTGCCAAACAGACTGCAGGGAACAATTTTCTTGGCCCTAAGTATAGGCTTGGTAGAACCAAATTGTGCTTTTCCAGCTCTAACTTCTATAGTTCTATGAAGCAAATCTTAGTTGGAAGGAGATGCAGCTTCTCCTGCCTTGGTTTTCTCGTTGGGAGTCAGCAACGGTAATGGTGCCATCATTTTCTAGGCATGTTATTCACAAGAGACTCTGAGCTCCATTCTTTGTGTAATCCAGTCCATGTGTTTGGTGCTGCCCTTTGTGGACATGTTTTCACAGGTAACTAGATGTCTAGAAATCAGGCTTCGTCTACCAACGCTGTTCAATACATTGTCATAAATCTTTTCCAGCCTTCCTTGACTGTTCCTGCTCTTGTTGGAAGTGGTATGTTTTGTTTCCTTGCATCAGGCTCAGACTGGGAGGCAGACAGGCCCAGCTTGTCAGCATGGAGACAGAAGCTTACCTGAACTTTACTGCAGCACTGGCTAGTTCCAGTGCTGCTGACTCCCTTGCAGACACACCCTCTTCCTGTTGGCCTCAGGGACACATTGCTGTTTGCAGCTTCCCCTAGGATCACTAGTACCACACCCTGCAGTCAGCTCTACCAACTACACGGGACAGAGCAGTCAACCTGCATTAATCACAGCTGATGTCAGCAGTACAGAAGACAAACTATCCAGCGTACAAGCAACAAGAGGACAATTTCCTAATGTATAGACATTTAGTGAAAGACTGTAATCTCCTGACAGATTATTTGTACTTCAGCATTCAGATGTCCCAATCAAGACCCTAATATGCTGTATGCTGCAGAGAGTTAAAGCAGTCCCCTGCCCCAGAGAGTTCAGAACTAACAGAAACAGATCAGAAATATGAGCCAGACAACCCTTAATACAACATGTCACAAGTGGAGTATCAGTGAGGTTTATCTCCCCTTTCAAATCAAAGTCCAATCCCTGACAACAGGCCCCAGCCAACCTGTCACGCTACTTCTTGTTCTTGGATAAGGCTGAAAGAAACAGCGCAAGAACATATCCTCACACCCTATCCTGACAGCAAATCACTCCAGATACCCACAAGACAACATGTACATCTTAACAATCTGTGACATAGTGAAGATGTCACCCTGATGACATGAGAGTGACAGCTGATTGACACAACTGGACTAAAAATTAGAAAACCAATATACTGCAACAACAAATAAAAAGTAAATTGGCAACTGTTTTGTTAATAATAGAGTCTAGATAAAGATTAATAAATGTATTAGTCTTCAAGTGCCACAGGACTCCTTGCTCGTTATATAAATTATTGCTGGCAAAATTTACAAGTGACAAAAATTAGTGAAGTTGTAAACATGGATGGGTGTGGGTCAGTTGCACAGACCGACCTGGCTCACTTAGTAAATTGGGATTATTTGAGCACGTATTTTAATACAGCCAAGCATCTAGGAACAAAGCCTATATGTCACACAAAATGGGGATTGTATGCCAGACTGCTGCAACATTATAAAAGATATAGGGATCATAGCAGAACAGGCCTTGCGTGTATAAGTAGGGAAGTATCAAAGAGAGTTGGGGAATGATGTTGCCTCTGTAAATGGTATTAATGAGAACTTTTTGTTTTAATATTGTGTTCAGTTCTGGTGTCAGTGCTTCAAAAGGGATATTGAAAGGTTTCAGAAACAAGGCACACGAATGATATGAGGTCTGGAAGACATCTATAAGGAGACACTTAAGAAGCTGTTTATAGTAATTTTTCAAAGAGAAGTTTAAAAGGTGACTTGATCATGGTTTAAAAAGTGCCTTCAGGTAGAAGGAATTTCTGACAGAAGACATTTTTCCAGCATCTCCCATAGGGGGAGCTACCATCCCCTGGGGGGCACTTTTGAAGTTCAAGGGGGCTGTATGGGGGTGTGCAGAAACATGCTCAATGTTAAAATTTTTCAAGGGGAAGGGGTCAGTAAAAAAAAAGTTTCCCTGGACTGGGTGCTGCCACAGAAAAGGTTGGGAACCACTGCAGGTTTAATCTAACAGCGAAATGCAGAAAGAAATACAGTGGTTTGTAGCTGAAGCCAGACAAAGTCAGACTAGCAATAATGTGCAGATTTTTAACAGTGAAGGTAATTAACCATTAGAACAGTTTACCAAAGACTGTGGGAAATTCTCCATCCCTCGGGGCTTTTTAGATTAAGATCTGCTCTACTTTAACTAGGAGTTAATTGGTTTAAAGTGGGATTCCCTGGGGAACATTCTCTGGCCTGTATTATGCTGAAGTTCAGTCTAGATCAAGTGTGGCCAAACTGCGGCTCAGGAGCCGCGTGTGGCTCTTGAATGAAAAAGTGTGGCTCATGGAAGAATGTTAGCAAATCAATTTTGTAAGTAAACGTATATGGCTATCTGCCTGAGTGCAGCTCTTGAAGGTTTAATAATCAACTTCTGCGGCTCTTGAGTTCGATGAGTTTGGCCACCCCGGTCTAGATTATCAGAATAATCCTTTCTTGCGTCTCTGTGACATGCCTTCAAAAGTTTATTTAGGACTTAGCCTGAGACACACTCATAATGGAGACTGAAGTCTGAAGACCTGCCAGTAGGCAGGCAACCCCAGCATACAAAAAAAAAAAAAAAACCCGCACAAGAGACACTTGCACACAGGACTCGCACACTCATGAGGCCTAGAAACACCATGACAGCGTTCCCCAGGGGTCCATCCCTGCAGTACGATAGTCCCACTCTCAAAGACTTTAGGGCCTCTCACCTTTTCCAGATTGGCACAGGCTGTAGCCTAGGGCCCCAATCTCCTCCCTTCCAGGAGCAGCAGATCCAAATTCAAACTTATCTGTGAAATGTCATGGAAAACAGGAGAGACCCCGAGGCCTAGAAAAGGACAAATATAGGACCCATCTATAAAAAGGGAAAGAAGGACAACCCAGGGAATTACAGACCAGTCAGCCTAACTTCTATACCAGGAAAGATAATGGAGCACATAATTGAGGAATCAATTTGCAAACATCTAGAAGAAAATAAGGTGTCACATGATCATCAGTATGGCTTTGTCAAGAACAAATCGTGCTGAACCAACCTGATAGCTTTCTATGACAGGGTAACAAGTCTTGTAGATAGAAGGGAAGTGGTAGATGCAGTATATCTAGTCTTTATTAAGGCTTTTGATATGGTCTTGCATCACCTTCTCATTAACAAAGTAGGGAAATACAATCTAGATTAGTGATTCCCAGCCTTGAGAAATATTATTTTTTAATATTAAAAAATTTGGCGAATCCAGCCCCCACCATCGCCTTTGCAGCCCCCACCACCACAGCAGGAATCCGGCCCAAGTTTCCCTGACCCCCTTCTTTCCCTCCCTAACCCACCCGCTTACCCCTTAACCTCTTCCCCCTTACCTGACCAGCTGGAGATCCAGTCAGCTCCTACCCTGAGCATGCATCTGGAGCATGTTCATGGCAGCAGATTTTAAATGCCCCCCCCCCAGCCCCAGCCTGGCACTGGCAGGCAGCCCACGTGGTCCCAGCTGTGTCTGTAGACCCCTTCCAGTAACTCTGTGGGACACCCAGGGGTCTGTGGACCACAGGTGGGGAACCACTGATCTAGATAGAGCTACTATATGCTGGCTGCATAACTGGTTGGATAACCACCCCCAGAGAGTAGTTATCAATGGTTCAGTCATACTTGAAGGGGATAACGAGTGGGGTATGACCCTGCCAGCAGGTTCGAAAATTTGGTGATCTTGGGGGGCAATTACTGCACAAGTGGGGTACACATTAATCTTTATTAAAAATGAGTGTGGGTGTCAGGTGGGTGATGGGGAGTGTATGTGTGGTGTTTGTCACGGTGTTTCTAAGGGGGTGTTGTGAGGTGCTTAACTTTGTGGAGTGGGACAGGTTAGGGGACAATGAGAACTCTCAATTAACCCAACTTACAGTTATGAACCTACTCACAGTAACCTAGAGAATGTTTCAATAACACATAAGCAGAAGGGGCGCGCAATACAAACAGTGCACAGCAGTAGCAGAGGGGAGAGGACGCAAACAGGGGCAGCAGGACCGCCAAGGTCAGAGGGGTTCAAAGAAGAGGAGGGTAAGTGGGCTGGGGACGCACGTGGGGGCTCAGGTTAACAGGGGGAGCAGGAGGGGCTGGGCAGCCGGGGACCAAAGAGCGGGAGCGGGGAGCTGGTGGCAGCGGTGGGGAGAGGAGAGGCGAATGAGGGGAGTGAGTAGGGATAGCGGGACAGAGGCACGAGAGGGGTTGGGACACACGAGGGGGTTCAGGGCAATGGGGCGGTGACCTGAAAGAAGAAAAACAGAAGCAGGAGCAGTGGTCAGGAAAGGGGAGAAGGAGGGGGAGCTAGCAGCAGCAGAGGACTGGAGGAAAAGGGGGTGCAGTGGAGAACAGCAGTGGCAGGGCAAGGAGAGGGAGCCGCAGGGGAAAACAGCGGCTAGGGCATGGAGGCAAAGGGGGTGCCACGGGGGAAAGCAGCGGTTAGGAGAACCGAGGCAAAAAGGGGGTGCCGCGGGGAACAGCAGGGGCAGGGGAGCGGAAAGAAAGCCGCGGGAAAGCAGCAAAGGCGAGGGGGGCAGAAGCAAGGGGAACAGAGGCAAAAAAAGGGGGTGCCACGGGGAACAGCAGCGGTAGGGGAACAGAAGCAAAAAGAGGGTGAAGCGGGGAACAGCAATGGCAGGGGAGCAGAAAGAAAGCTGTGGGAAAAAGCCGCGGCTGAAGGGGCAGAAGCAAGGTGAAGGGGGGGGGTCGTGGGGGAAAATGGTGACTAGGACAGAGAGACAAACCTGGGCAGGAACAGTTTATTCAGGGGGATTACACATGGGGAGGGCAAAGCAACTCAATACAGCTGTACAATTCTAAGGGTCACAACCACAGGGAACAATTTTATAACCAGTAGACTAACTTAATCACAATTCCAAAGGTAGCAGATCAAGGGAGACAATCAAACCAATAAAAGCCAAAAAACCAATACAACTTCAAGGGCAACAAACCAAAGGGGACAGTCTTCTAAACTACCAAACAAACTTAACACAGTCCTAAGGTACCAAACCAAATGATACAATGTTGCGTGCTATGTTAACACTTTCACAGTTCACAGATTACATTTAGACAATGTTGCAATTTATAGTAACACCTTTTTCCTTAAAATAATAAGAGAAGAGACACATACAACTTAGTATAAGGCAGTGGCAAACTGCTGAAGACCTGGGAACTTTAGAGCACTGGAAAGAAAAGTTACAGCGAGGTGAGACAAGTAAGACAGGCAGCAAAAAATCTTAAATGAACCAGCCCTTAGAAGCTAGGGCTTGTTAGGGCAGAAGGAGAGAGAGAGGGCGAGAGAGAGAGAGAGCGCAGTGGCAAGGCAGCAATATAAAAAAGGAGAAACTTTTACTGAGAGGAGCTGCAGGGGCAAACTCTTACCAACATCACTAGCAGCAGCAGCAGAAGCATCCCAGAAGAGACAGAGAGACTTGTTACTTGGCCGGCAGTTCAAAAAGTGGGGTACACTCGGGGAAGAACTCGTGAGCGGAGGAGGTCAGTGTTGGGGTGATCAGGCCAGGCAGGATATCGGGGACCGTCCTGCCTGAGCCCCCCAAGACCTGAGCTTTTAAACTGTTTTTCCTGCCAGTTCCCTGATTACAGGGAATGTGGGGAACAAAGGTGATACAAGTCATACCTTCAGTGTCACGAAGGACCTTGCAGTCAGGCACTGCCCACCTACGCCAAGCCCAAGAAAAACAATGGGGTGACAACGGCCATCTAGTTAAGTTTAAGGGCCATCTAGTTAAGTTGAGGGGGCCATCTGCTCCCTGTACATTCCTTACATGCTTAAGTGATGGCCCAGGATGGGCGGCCATCAAATCAATTCAATGAGTCACGAACAGGGTACTGCAGGGATTGGTTCTGGATTCAATTCTGTTCAGTATTTTCATCAATCATTTAGATGATGGGCATAGAGAGTACACTTATAAAGGTTGGTTTTGATACCAAGCTGGGAGGGGTTGCAAGTGCTTTGGAGGATAGGATCGCAATTCAAAATGATTTAGACGAATTGGTATAATGGTCTGAGGTAAATTCAGTAAGGACAAATGGGATAGAGCCACCCTCTCTATCAGGTTCCAGTTGCTCTGCTGCAGACATAGGTATGTCACTATTTTAGGTATCTTTGGGCTGCATTTCCAGGCTTTTTGTCCCAACCATGAAGGCTATAAATTTACTTCCTTTTAAGAAAATGTGAGCTATGATTTTTATATAGGTGTCTGACTCTGGGAGATGGGTCCCTTAGGTTGGTTTATGCCTAAGTCTGGCCCCATCAATAGTACAAGCAAGTGCACCTGCACCTATGCAACAATGACATCAGCTCTCAGGATACAAAGATATAGCCATACCAAACATGAGGCAGACCTAGCAGTAAACTCCCTGACTCTCTGTCATACCTTCCCAATTTACACCATCCATAACAAATATATTCACGTAACACATTAGTAGATGCCCATACAATCTCACTTCCTATTCAAATGATCAATTCCCAAGCTATTTAACACTGCTATATGCTACATCACATACTGCAAAAAAAACCCTGTATATATGGTAGTTACTACCTAGTGCAATCGGCATCTCTTATTGACTTTAAGGTCAGAAGAGACCATTATGATCATCTAGTCTGACCTGCACAACCTTCACTGTCTCTCATTGTTTTACCACGCATGAGTCCTATATGTACAGATCTGGGGAGGAGGAACATGTGAATGGGATACAGGTGACTGTTAGTGTTGTGTATTAACTTCCTGCTCTTTATTGCTTTCCTGTAGCTCCCCCACCCCTCATGGCTCGCCGGTCCCAGAGCTCCTCACAGGGAGACAATCCCCTGGACCCTCACTACCTGCCACCGCATTACAAGGAGTATTATCGACTGGCTCTGGATGTTCTAGCTGAGGAGGGGCAGGAGAGTTATTATTGTTTCCTGAATGAGGAGGGAGCCCCTGACTTTCTCTGCAGTGCAGAGGTAGAGCACATCACTCAGCATCTCCAGAAGCCACAGTATGCCAACCAGGAGGGTAGCTGCACGGATGCCATGCTTAGCAATGACATGGATGGATCCTCTGGGACTTACTGGCCTATAAATTCTGACCTTGCTGTCCCTGAGCTTGATCTGGGCTGGCCAATGGTCTTTGGATTCAAGGGTACTGAAGTAACAACACTGGTGCAGCCACCCCCCCCCAGACAATCCCAGCATCAAGGAAGAAGCCCGTAGGATGATCCGAGCTGCACAACAGGTGAGAGGTACAAAGACCAGCAACCAACAGCACTGAAGGAGGTGGGGCAGGATGCAGCAGTTATGCAGTGATTTCATCTGCTGTTCCCTGTGCAAAATTACACTAAGGTGCCACTGACAATTGAAAATGGCTTACCAGGGGTGGAAACAGCTGCCTGAGAATCTCCACATACAAAGGCATCTCTAGTTTGTGTGGAGTTGATGTACAGGTGCTGCACTGGCATTCTGACTAGTTCCTGGCATGGGGAGGAAAAAAGAGAGTGCTTGGCCAGCAGTCAGTGTACTGCAGTTATTCTCTGCTTCTTTAACAAATTTGTTAGTCTTTAAGTGCCACAGGACTCCTTATTTGGTTTATGGAGCTAGACTAACACAGCTGCTCCTTTGGAACATAGAAAACTGTAAGCTATAGCAGGCTTGAGGAGGTTACACGGAATTCCAGTTGGCTTCAGAATATGGGTAGCCCAAATATGACTTAACGAGAGCTCCACAGCATCAACTTCAAAGAATACAGACAATACCTACAGAATGGGGGAACTATATCCTAGAACGCTGTGCATCTTGAAAAGGATTTTATAGGGTTATTTTAATCTCTATGTACAACATTGGTGAATCTGATAATGGAATACTGAAACCAGGTCTAGAGTTCACATTTTAAAAAAGGTGTTGAAAAACTGGAGAAATAGTAGAGACGAACTGCAAAAATGATTTTATGACTGGAAAAAAAGCTCTGCAGTCCAACAATCTTTTCAGCTTATCCAAAAGATGTTTAAGAGTTTACTTGATTATGATATGAAAATACCCTAAAGGAGAGGAAAAAAAAGTTATTAAAGGGCTCTCTAATTAAACAGAGAGGCTGCAAGGTGAAGATAAATTAAAATTAAAAATAAAACACTGAGTTTTGATAGTAATAGTGATTAGCTATTGGACCAAGTAACCAAGGGAAGTGGCAGGTTCCTCATCTCTTGATGGTTTCAAATCAAGCCTGGATGCTTTGCTGGAAGATATGCTTATTCAAACACAAGTAATCCTGGACAATATGGGGGTTATGGTAAAATTCCCATGCAGGAAATCAGATGAGGGATATGTATCTAATACAAATGTTACAGCAACACAGCTGCAAGGCTGAAGCTATGCCACCGTAGCACATACATTTACTACTGGGATGCAAGGGTTTTCTTCCATCATGGTAGTAAAATTCCCCCACCTCAAGCAGGAATAGCTAGGACAATGGACAAATTCTTCCACTGACCTAGCTGCATCTAGAGTGGGGGTTAGGTCAACCCAGCTACGTCAAACATGACATGAATATTTTCCATTGCCCTGAGTGATGTAGCTGTGCTGATGTAAATTCTAGGCGTAGACCAGACCTGGATGATCTAATTCTGGCCTTAAAGTATAAGAATTCTTACCCCAGGCAGGAACAGAAGGGTGCCGCTGCTAGAGTGGGGCACAGAACAGGTCAAGCAAAGGTAAGTACTCTCAGGGCATGAGGAAGGCATGCATCAGGGGCAGATACCGGGTAGAAGAGACATCCATAGACAAGGATGAAGCAGTCAGGCACAAAACTGGAATGTCTTTATCTCCCTCTCCCTCTTTCTCACAGGTGGTAGCTATAGTGATGGATTTCTTCACAGATGTGGATTTGCTGAGTGAAGTGCTGGATGCTGCTGCTCGCAGGGTCCCTGTGTACATCCTCCTTGATGAAATGAATTCCCAGCTCTTCCTAGATACAGCTGCCAAGTGCAAAGTCAACCTCAACCACGTGGAGGTGATCGAATAGAATAAGAGGGGCCCACTTGGGTGGGTTCATTGCTGGGACCCTGTGATCTGGCCCTTATATTAAAAACAAAAAACAAAAAACAAAAACAGAGGAGCTGGGGGAGCTACGGTGGAGATGGATGTAAGGGGCAAGGGAAGAAACGAGTTATCTCAGTAATAAGGGGAGAAAAGGGCTGGAGGCAGCCAGGGTAGAGTCATGATAGACAGAACAGCAGAGAGACAGAGAGCTAATGCTGATGTTATGGGAGAGATAGGTACTGGGGTGGGGTGGGGGGCAGACTAGCTGCTGCCTTTTGGAAGTCACTGCCTCATCCTTCTGCTGGTTTGCAGTTCCTGAGGGTTCGGACAGTTTCTGGCCCAACCTATTACTGCCGCACAGGGATGTCTTTCAAAGGACATGTGAAAGAGAAGTTTCTGTTGGTGGACTGCCTGGTGGTTCTGAGTGGCAACTACAGGTGAGGGGACGGAGGGAGGGCATGTGGAATGACATAGTCCTACCTCCATTAGGAAAAGATGCTGGTGGGAGGGGGTACTCTTGCTATAAGTTACAACTAAACATCAGAGGTAGAGTCATATCCCTTGAACTTGACACTGGAACACAATATCCTGTTATTACAAGGGATAACATGTAATTCTGTAGCTAAGGAAACTACAGAAATCTAAAGCCCAGCTTGTTTATTAGTCAGGACATAAAACAGCTGTACAAAGGCTAGTAACTGTTAGAACTAATTTAAACACCCCATATCATTGCAGATACCAGCACTGCTAGGAACACTAACTCTAAACTTCTAACAAACAACTTCCTGGCTGAAGCCACACCATAATCAGCTTTCACTGTTAGTGACTGAGAAAATACAGTAATATATATGTTTTTAATTTTTTTTTATTTTGGCTCAGCATCAAACCTAAGTATTATCATAGAATAATTAACATTGCTAAAAAGTGGGTGGGATAACAAAATCAACATCTACTTACAAGTACAGGAATCACTATTGCATAATGGTAGAGCATGGAAGTTACTATGTCAATGCCTTTGTTATACTTCTGACTATTGATAGTATATTGCTTTCATCAACCTCAGCTAAGTTCTTTTGGTACTTAAGTAAGTGGTCTCACATTTAAATCTACATAAGGAAAATCATTACCTCATCAATGCAGGGAGCAAACTGTGTGGATTTTGGTCAAAAGTGTGAGCTAGTCCTTGTGAGGAATGGGGTGCTCTTCTTTGCAGGGGAGTCCTTGCCTCAGTGCTGAGGGTTACAGGTAGATACATTATTTACAAATAAAAAGAATTATTAAAATAATTTTAAAATATTTTGATTCAAAAATTTCTGGCACAGGCCATATTAGTATTTTTACATTAACCCTCATACTCCTTTCCTCTGAAACTCCTCTCTGTTGTTACCTCTTGTGATGTTAGAGCTCTTAGAACATGAGCTGGGACTCATGCATTTATTCATCTGTGAAATTCCTTGTATTGTCATGATACCCACTAATTATTAAGTGTTAGTCTGGAGAACTTTTATGGACAGTAGAAAGATCCCAGAGGAGTACTTGGGGCTAGCGGAAGGCTACAGTCAGTGCACAGTGGATGTGAATGGTGCCACTGATTTGACGCATCAGAAGCTAACCATGTCTCATCTTTTCTGTATTTTGGTGCAGTTTTATGTGGTCCTTTGAGAAAATTCATCGAAGTATTGCTCACATCTTCCAAGGGGAGTTGGTGTCCAGCTTTGATGAAGAATTCCGAATTCTCTTTGCACAGTCTGACCCTCTAATTCCTCCTGCCAATGTCTTGGTGAAGACAGAGAATCCATTTACTATGGCTCCTTTTGGCAACAATATGCCCTTATTTCCAAAGAAAGCACCTCTGCTATACCCAAGGGATGACAATGTCTTTCCCCCCTTCATGGACAGAGTTGATCCAGACAGATACTTCTTGTCAGCTTTCAGACGGGATGACCTTATGCGTCATACTATGGAGGGGTCAGCACTGCGCATGTATTCCAAGAAAGTAGAAATGGAGAATTCTCAGATTGATCCTGTTAGGGGTTTCCTCCGCTCTAAGCAGCTAGAGCTGGATTCATTTAAGAGGCACAGCTTTGCTGAAGGAACCTTTGAAAATTTTTCTTCTTCAAAACAATATTCTAGGCAGATGTTCATGAACAATCTGGATGAGTTTAAAATGCAGTCTAGTCACTTTCAAAAGGACCAGTTCTACCAGTATCAATTTGAACCTCCCTATGCTGCCAACAGGCCTCAGGGATTCTTTGAGAGAATCCGAGGTGGTAGGCCAGGATTCAATGAACTGGAGGGCTATGCACAGGGCCCCAGATATCCTGAACTTGAATCCAACTTCCCACAGGAGGGCATTCCTTTAAGGCTAGATTATGAGCCCTCAAATTCTTCCAGGGAAGTGAGGCATGGCTCTGACCAGGTTAACCCAACAGGGAATGGCCCACTAGGGCTGATGTCACTAAGGAGGCAAAACATAGGGCAGAAATTCATTTGCCAGACATCCCCCACACAGAAGCAGAGTCTGGAACAACGACTGTTTTTACAAGACCAGGATCCAGATCAGGACAAGAAGGTCCAGGAAAATAGAGCAGGTTTGCGTAACTGGAGGATTTCTTCATACCTGAG
This sequence comes from Podocnemis expansa, assembly GCA_007922195.1. Lineage (NCBI taxonomy): Eukaryota > Metazoa > Chordata > Testudines > Podocnemididae > Podocnemis > Podocnemis expansa. The sequence continues at coordinate 8,161,397 of ML682003.1, forward strand.
TGCATACCAATCTGAACCAGGAGAAGAAGGAATCCCAATGCCAATGGAATCAGAGCCATATAATGATGTTTTGAACCTTGGAGAGCCCGTCACAAAGTACCCCAGTGACCTGATCCCATCTTTCAAGTCTCCTATGTCATTTAATAATAAATCATTGGGAATTGAAAGTGCCAAAGAGTCTGCAGGTACTGAGAGAGCAGGTGAGGAGACCTCCCTTGTGAAGCAGGACTCCTTTAGAACCAGGATAAATCCTTTGATACAGAGGAGTTCAAGGCTCAGGTCTTCTTTGATTTTTAATGCTGCCAAGTTAGATCAGCAGAACATAACAACAGAGAAGGTTCAGATGATCCAAAAAGAGCAAATGGCTAGTGAGATTATAAAAGACGATGAAACTATAAAGGCAGCCACCTCTTCTAAAGTGGCAGAATTTTTAGAGAAGTACAAAACAGTTGGGAAAGACACAGAAAATGCTACAATTAGCCACACCAAAGCTGTTTCCAGTTTCCTCCAGGAAGAATCCCAGAATGCAGAGAAAAAATGTACTAAATCTGTGCAATACAAGATCTTGGAAAGTAGGGTGCTAGATTCAAAAGAATCCTTCACTAGTTACAAGATGCATGCAGAGTCTGAGAAACAGCTTGGTATGTCACCCTCAGCCACTCAGCTCCTTGAGACACTGAGTAAAGATCCTATAACAAATATTAGCAATAAAATGGACAAATTATCTTCTCGGTTCTATCCCACAGACAGCAAACCTGCTCTTCAGGCAAAGGAGAGTCTGATATTTGTAGGAGACACTCAGAAGCTTGCTCTACCAGAGAAGAGGGAAAAATTGATGTTCAAAAGAGACATACAGGAAGTAGCTGATACCGAATTCAAGAAACAACAGGCTAAGATAAGCAACACATGGATTTCTGAAAGTTTATCCAAGAATCAAGGGTCTGAAAGTTCTCTCAATAAATGTGAGGAGGAGGGTGCCAAACAGGAACAAAGTCCATTGGAATTTCTTAGGAAAGGGTCTCTAAGGTTGAAACAGTTGCTGAATCCAAAGGGTGAAAAGAAATCAGAGGAAGAAGTCATTCTTGAGAGTGGGAAGTTTGACAAGCAGACCATGAGCCTCAAACGATCTTCCAAGGGGGATTATCAGGAAGAGATGGAGGAAGAAAAATCCCAAAAGATCACAACAGCACCTGTCCTCAAAAGCAACCTGCCACCTCAGATGAGGTTTGGACCTTCCACAGCAAACATCCTATACAGTAGCAACCTCCGTGATGACACTAAAGTGATTCTGGAGCAACTTTCTGCTAACAGTCAAAAGAACAGAGCTGAACTGGCCAAGCAACTACCAGCCACAAGTAATCCTGATCTTACCATGTCTGCCACCAGCTTGGAAAGCAAAGATGAGAAGGAGAAAAGCTGCAACATTAGCAGGTCAGGGAGTTTTGGGAGCCATAAGAGGAATCTTCAGAGGCAACCATCAGAGGACAGGGATACCCTTCTGAAAAAAATGGAGAACATGCGAAAGGAGAAGAGGGTCTATAGCAGGTTTGAGGTCTTCTGCAAGAAAGATGAACAACCCATTCAAAGTGATGAGGAGTGTGACGCAGATGCCAAAGACAAGAAAATGGGGAAATTCATGCCCAAACTCCTTGGGACCTTCAAAACCAAAAAGTGATCTTAGAAATGCTGCCTACATCCAAATCCAGGGGCTGTAACTACTGTCTGTCAATGGCGAAAGGGGAGGTTACACTTAGTGATGGACACTAGTAACATACTGAATGTGCAACACAAGCCTCCCGCAGCACAATACCCCTGTAAGGTTACATGGTGAAAGGCAATCTTACTGCAAATTATAAAAAATTAAATCACCAGATTGTTTAAAATAAAACTAAAATGAAGTGTATTTATCACCTGAACAGGAAAGCTCAGCAGAAATAAAAAGCTGGCTATTATTTGGGGAGGGGGAGTGAAACGCTAATGCAAAGTTTCTGCCCTGAGCCAGTGAAGCCTGTCCTTCTCACTTACAAGAAAATGATGACTTTTTGGATATTTCTCAGGTGGCAATCCACTTTTTTTCCCCTCATATGTGGTGCCAGGAGGATATTTTGACAGTTTCCAGGAGCAAGATCCTGCAGTAAAGTCTTTGCCCTTACCTATAATTATGGCCCTGTCCATCAGCACACATCCAGCTTTTATACTTATCTTATGGGTGTCTTAAAATATAGTTGGAAATTTTATTGCTGGGGTGGGGTTGGGACATGAGAGGGCACCAGCAAAGGAAATATACATGCCATGTTGGGATAAGGAGGTCTCTTTTTTTTGATTAGCCAAGCTAGTAGCATATTGAATCAAGCCTGTACAATGCAGCCTTCACTAAGCAGAAGTGTCCTTGAAGGTGTATCACCAAGAAGAGGTGTTTTCACTCAGGGAAGGATTTGTAGCAGAGGACAGGCCATTTCAGGTATTAGCAGGGTTCCTCACTGTGATAACAGGAGTGAGAAGAGGAGGTCAGATAACAGGAACAAATAACTGAGCTTTACTGTAATTTATCTTTTCTCAAAATTCAACAATGCTTTTTTAAAATATAGATTTTCTGCAGATGTTTGGTACCAGGCCTGGCCCAGACCAGCCTGTATGGTTTATACTGTGGTACTGGATTGTGTGGCAGGGCAGTAGCTGGTGTCAAAAAGAAAGAAGAAGGTTGTGCCTAAGGTTTGCTGCCTTATGTCTGTTAGTCTTCAGCCTGTGACTATCTTGTTTAGCCAACACAGCAGCAGCTGCAATGAGTCTCAGTGCTGGGAACTGTATCTGATATATTTTTAATCTGTTTGCCTAAAGGTGCAAATAACCATTTTTGGTAAATTAAAAAATAAAAGCATGAAACGTCACAGGAAGCACAAGTCCTCTGCTGACACAGCAGCATAGGGGAACATGTACATGGGTTATGGGAATGGAGAAATAGTTCCTTTGAAAATAGGCAACAAGATTTTGAGAATGACAGCTCTCTACTTTTCCTTACTCCACATGACTGCCAGAAGTTCAGTTCCCCATTACAACTGTCGTTCCCTCCCAGCCACAGATGTTGGAATTTTACCTGCATTACATTGCATCTGTGGAAAGAGAGAGGCTATGACCTCTTATTGCAAGTGGCTCCCTTAATCCTTCAGTCTGTTTCTAACAAGGGAGGCAAAATGTATAAGGGCTGAGCCTTAACTCATGCATGTTAGTTACTCCTTTGGTCACTCAGCAGCAAGCAAAGTGTAAAGTCAAGCAAAAAACTAAAAGGAGTGATGCAGCAAAATGCCTTTTAGAACTTCATTAGAGTTACATCCACGAGGTAGTGATCAAATGATCCTAAAGGACTGGGCAGACCGTCTCTTACTCTCCTGTGTCCTCCTACAGTGAAGTTTCTTTTCCACTCCTGTTTGAAGAATCTGTCCAGCTTCCTTGCCCAGCTCATGTTTCACCCCTTGTATATATTGTGGCTAGTAAGTAAGTGCTCTCATTTTGAACTACCTTTTGAGTTTTCCTGCCAGCTCCCATGAGATTGAGAAACAGTTGATGCTACTTCCATGATCATTAGGGCTGCACACTGGTAGAGCAGGAGTGCTCTGCACAGCTAAAATAGTTTTCCTATTTGTCCATGACTCTTTTTCTATGCCCACAACTTACACTGCTGCAGCCACTCATATGATTTCTGTTCTAAGGGCCTGGGCTTCATTCCCTGATCTGAATGCTCCAGGTTCCAAAGCCACTCTAGTTTGCCCTGCCTGACCCTCTATCAGGGTAAAGTGGGCAAGCCAAACATGAGCAGTATTGCAAACCTGTTTGCCAGAACACAATCCCATGAGTGGGGCATTAAGCCTGGAATCCTGAGATGCAGGAGCTGCTGCTCTGGGATGAGTGCAAGACACCAAGCCCAGCACCATGAGACACGGGGACTGCCACTGCAGGGTGAGGATGCAGTGCTAGGCCCAGCTGTAGGGGACAAAGGAGCCAGCCGCAGAGTGACTGAGGTGGGTCTGCTCCACAACAGCTTCCCTGCTGCACTCAGCCAGGATTAGGGTTGTCAATGCTGGGGTGGAGGGTGTTGCTGCAGGTGGTTGGTGCCCTCTTGATGGGGCATGGACGAAGGAAGTGGTTAAAATAAAACATACAAACCCACCCCAAATGGATTTTTTCATTATTTTTGATAAAAAATGCTGAAACAAAGCTGCAGCCCTAATAAGCAACTACAGAGGTTGGAACTGCAGGTCAGCAAGCCTGCTACAGCCATGTAGATGACAGGTAGGGGAAGAGCAGGCAGCCTTCAAGATTTAAAGCTGTCAAGACGCTGAGCTGTCATGCAGCACTATGTAAATCAAATTTTCAGTGACAAATGCTGATTATTTTATTGGCTGCTGGAAGCAGTGTCAAATGAAACCTTGTATAGCTTCATTTCTCAGTTAAAGAATAGGCTGTTCCGGAAGCCTCACAAGTGATGATTGAAATATCCAGTCATCAAGATTACATATCTTTTCTAACATGAACAGTTCAATTAGCCATAAATATGAGCTCACAGAATAGGATGACAGAGGAAGGGAGGACCTGGCCAAAAAACCAAATGAGCAGGCCAAGAGACTGTTTTAAATTTACTCCAGGTTGCAAATAATACAAGGAGGCAGATAGCTTAAGAGTTCATAGAGCAGAATACAACAGTCTTGCTCCTGTACAGAGCTACAGCTCTTCTCTTATTGGTTTCTTCCTACTGTTATATATTAAGAGGGTGCTATTCAAGCAGTTCTGTATATTGTGGTGTATTAAATAAACAAATTAATTTACTAAAGCAACGTGTTGGAGTCAGATTATATGCAGAAACTTGATTAATGAAGCATATGATGGTGATCTGAATGCTGTAGGTAAAGAAATGGGGAAGGCAAGGATGTCAAGGCCAGGCAGACAGTGAGCTAGATGGCTGCAGCTTGCCTGCCCTACAAGTACTTTCCATCACTACTTTCTTTTTCTTAATTTAGAAAGATTGTTAAAAAGAAATGAGACTGAAAGAGACTCAGTGAAGTGCAGAAAACACCCTGGGGTTTGGGGGGGGGGACGGGACAATTATGACACATTCTATATCAAGTTCTACATGTCAAATAATGTTATATATACCGTCAATAACACCCAGGGCCCCAGTCAAGATCATGATCATAGTGTTCTAGGTGCTGCACAAACCATCAGCTGCACCACAAAGGTGTGGGGCTAGAGACCACTGAAATACACATAGGGCTAGATCTCCAGGTGGTTTAAAACCTGTGTCCTATTGACGTCAGTAGTGCCATACTGACTGACTTACACTATTTGAAGCTCCGGCCCACAATTTTTATATACACATATAAGCATTAGGAAAGTGTATTTGTTATTACAGACAGCAGTACTGTATGAGTTACACCACATTATTTGAAGGTATAGAAATGAACAGTAAAGAGCTCTAGCCACTTCTTAATTGCCATGTTCTGGATACTCTTCAGTGCTCTACCCAACCAGTAACCATAACTGCCCTCTTTTTCTGCAACTGTATACTGTTAAAGTGATCCTCATGATTTTATGTATTACTTAGTGGTGTACCAAGTATATTTGAGAGCCAGGAGCCAAGCCCACACTTGCAATCTGTCCACGCCTCATGCTCATCCCCTGAACTGGCCCCACTCCCCCAGGCAGCCACCACCCAGGCCACATGGGCTGGGGAGGAGAGATGGGACCAGGTTGGCCCTTTACCACACATGAGAGGTGGGGCTCTAGCACCTCCTGGCAGCCTTGACGCCCTTATGGGCTGGCTCAGTCCCACCAGTACTTGCCCTCCACTGCTCCAGCCTGCCTTGACTGGGAAAAGGCAGCCTCACCCCACTCCCTCCTTCACACACACACAAGGAGGGGATGCGACATCATGATGTGTCTGGCGGAGGGATGCCGCTCAATGACTCCTGTGTCGCCCATCCCCTGTGACAAGCCTGACCTAGCACCACCCCCACACCTCAGCCAGGGTTGCCAACCATCCCTAAATTTATGGCCATCATAAAAAGAGCATGCGAATTTACTGCTGTCCGTAATTAAAAGAGAACCATCCACCTCCCTCACAGAGATTAGCCTCTAGGACCCACTGCTGAAAGGCTGTTGTCACTTCAAGAGTTGTAGCTGGCAATGCCTTGCCACTTTAAGAGCTTCTAGAAACTCTCCAGAGAGGCTGCCCTCTGTTGTTTTTCAAGCAGCCACTGAAGCCCCCCCGCAGCCACCAATGTAGCCTCTGACTGGGAGTTCGAGGGCAGGGTGCGACCTTGGATTGGCTTGTCACAAGGGCAGGGCTCTCAGAGCCTTCTGTGCCCTGCTTTCTGCACTTTGTGAAGGCCCAACCCAGTGCCCTCCCCCGCAGCCCAATATGCGGGGGCCTGGTTCCTCCCCCTCTTTGGTGTGCCACTGATATGGAGGGGGGGTGGAGCTTCTCCAGATGATCAGGTAGTGTGTGACATCCTGGGGTATAAATCTGCAGCAGACTAATGTTGACTTCACCACCATGCATCAAAAAATCCCTAGACAAGTGCCTTGAGCTACTCCCATGTCCTCAAAAGACACCTGTGCAACATTTTCAAATGACAAGCCTTGGACAAAAGACAAGCCTACATAACTTTGCTAGACACTAAAAATCATTGCCTTAGTAAAGACACTGAATTTATGGCTCATTACAACAATCTATAACCCGTTAACCCTCTGTCCTACGACAAGTGTGGTTAACTGATCCCATCACCTTGAATGCTCTCTTACATGATACCTCCATAGGCTAAACAATCCATTTCACTTTCTAATTAGCTGTGCTCTCTAAAGTGCCTTTCCCAGATATGTCAAGTTCCAAAGGGGCAGCTATGTTCCAAAAGGGCAGTAAAACAAACAAGGAGTCCAGTGACACTTAAAGACTAACTTTATTTATCTCATGAGATTTCATGGCAGAAAATCCCACTTCTTCAAAGCATCTGACGAAATGGGATTTTCTCCCATGAAAGCTCATGCAATAAATAATTAAGTTAGTCTTTAAGTGCTACAGTACTCCTTGTTTGTTTCCCAGATATGAAGAGCAGCTCTATGTAAGCTTGAAAGCTTCTTTCTCACCAAGAGAAGTTGATTTAAAATGTGAAGTTAGTGTCACAGGCCAGTATTTTCAAGCCTAAACCAGGCACTTAATGCTTCATCCAAAATTGAGTGAGTTAAGGGACAGCCTCCCATTGACTTCAATGGGCTTTGGGTCAGGATCCTAGAACTATAATATTTAGGTTCCTAAATAAGTAGCCTGATCTTCAAACCTGCTGAGCATTCCATTCCTTCAATAACCCTGTAAGTAGGCCTCTACCTGAGAATGTCCAATATCAGTAAGAAGCACCTGCAAACCATTTCAATAAAACATCAGTGCTAGAAAACAGAATTTGGAGCCATTTGTGAACTGAGCCAAGATGTCCAGTGCCATCTCCATTGTTTCTGAGGCAGGGTAGAACTGAGCACCATACTAAAAACTTATCTAGATGATGTGTCCACAGTGGGTAGCACACTAAATGGCCTTGTGGACCCTGCTGGTGCACACTAAAAGTTCCCTAGTGCACATTAGCATAATCCCATTTCAAATAATATTACGTTAACAAGCACTAGGATACATGAGTGTGAGTCAGCAGAGTCCACACTAGCCAGTTAGTGCCTTTGATGCTAGTACAAATTTAAATTTATATCCCACTGGTGCAGAATTTATGCAATATGTGGACAAGCCTGAGGCGTGGTTCTCAGCACCAACACTTCTTTCCTGATCAGGTGACAATGAAGAAGTAAAAGATGAGTCATGCGTCTTCTGCCTCTTCTAAGCCAAAGGCTCAGGGAACTGATTGTCATGGGAAGTCTACAGTGGCTGACTCTGCCTCACCCAGCTACATGTAGTCCTACACATAACTCCAGAACCAGAGCTTGGTATTGACAAAGTCTCAATGATCAACTGTTTAGCACCATGCCAAGTTCCAAAGGGGCAGCTGTGTTAGTCTAGTCCAGCAAAAAAAAACCCACCAAGGAGTCCGCTGGCGCTTAAACACTAACATTATTTTTTGCATGAGTTTGAACCTTAACAACTGCTCTGAGTTGCTGTTACCGTATGACCTGATTGCATGTTTTACACTCCCCTTTATTTATTTTCATTCCATGCTGTAAGTTCCCCCATCTTCGAAGCACCTGATGAAGTGGAATTTTCTCCCATGAAAACTCATGCAAAAAATAAATCTGGTAGTCTTTAAGTGCCAAAGGTCTCCTTGTTTAGAACCAGACTCAGTCTAAGTACTGCAATTGTTAATTATGCCAGCAGATCTGTTATTACTTTCTACTTTCAAGTCCCCCAAGTGTACCATATATTCTCAATCTCAGTCTGAGAAGTGAGCACCACCTCTAGACCAGATTTATACCTCTGCCTCCTTTTCTCCTGCCCTCTCAATCTCTTCAACCTAAACCAGAGATCCTGCCCCAGAACTCAGGGATTTCTTTCAAAGGACAAATCCCTCATCACTGTCTTGATCATTACTAACAGATACTAGAAGCTTCCCTCAGATTTCCTTCAAAACAATCCCTGCAACCCAACCTCCTGAATTTCTTCCCATATGCCTTGGAGGCCATCTCCTTAGGTATCAGTGCCTCCTTAGCCATGGCCCTTTACTTTTCCACCATGGCCTTATTGGGCATTCTGGGTTCTCCATCTAGACTCTCTAGGAGCTAGTTTCCTCTCGCTCCTCCTGCAAATGACCCAGGTCCCCTTTGCTGCTTAAGACCCTTGACTAGACCACCGAATAAAGCAGATTACATTGGAGAATCAGAGAAACAGAACAACTCAAGAAGGAAAGAGGTTCAAGAGGCAGAATCAGACAACACTGATTTTTTCAGTACCCACAAGATACTCTTATTACTCTTAATATATGTAATCCTCACCTGATGAGGCAGTTACTTGGACTCCTATACAAACTACTGACAGCTTTAAATCCTCCACAACATTGTTGGGAAGAATGGTAGACACTTCAGACATCAAATTGTAAGTCCAATTAAACAAGACCACCAAAAGTCACTTCCAAAAATAAAGAGCCTATGAGTCTGTCTACACTTCAGTTAATCACCTGTGACTGGCCCCTGTCGTTTGGCTCAGGCTTGTGAGGCTTGGGTTTAAGGGACTGTTTAATTGTGGTGCAGACAACTGAGCTAAGGCTGGAGCCCAACCTCAGTGACCACCCTCTCACTACTGGATCCCAGAATGTGGGGTCAAGCTTGAGTGTCTTTACTTCTTCAGAACAAATGAGAGATCTGTGGCACTTAAAAAGACTAAAAACTTTATTAATATTTTTAAATTTATTGATAAATTTGTTGGTCTTCATAAGTACCACAGGACTCTGTTTTGCTGAAACAGACTAATGGATACCCTTCCGGAAGTTGTCACTACTTCTTCAGCTGTCCATCTCAAATGATGATGACTGTAGAGAGGAACTAGCACTTTCCCACATGCTAAGGAGATGCAGGTTCAGCTCTTGAATAGAAAAATCAGCCTCATCAAAGGCAGGAGATACTTCTATTTTTGGTTTGAGCCAGGTTGTGTCTTAGCTGATGTTGATGCAGATGATTATTTTTCATCTATCTTTTCAAGGGTCTCAGATACAGCATTCGTCAACTGTACATGATTTTCTACCAATGTCTCCCATGTGTCCGCAGCAATGTCCACTGTCCTGAGATGTCTCAATATTGTTTTTGTAGCACAGCTTCTGACCACTCCTCACTTGATTACCTTCTTTCAGTTCACCATAAAAGATTTTCAGATGCCAGTGTTTCAGCACATGGGGTGACACATCCTGACCACCTCAGCCGTGAGGAAGTAATTATTGCTTCTACACTGGGTAGTTCAGCTCTAGCTAATACTTCAGTGTTAGGAATTCAGTCTTGCCACTTGATTTTTGTGATTTTCCACAATTATCTCAGTTGGAGGCTTGTCAGTTTTTTCAGATGTCTTCCATATGGTGTCAGTGTCTCCACAGAGTAGAGCACAGATGGTATCACCAGTGCTCTGTACACCTTGACCAGTAGCCAGTTTGATACCATGCTGAGACTAAAGTTGCTTTTGCTGCTCCAAAAACCTCGATGCAGCTTAAAGACATGAAGTTATCTCAGCAGCTGCAGAGTTGTCATTTGTCACTGTGCTACCCACATAAATAAAAGAGATAACACTCTTGAGAACATCACCGTTGGATGACAGTATCTGGCCTAATGTTGTTACAGGTTTATCTGTTGGCTTGCTGGACCAGTAAATTGGTCTTACTAATGTAATTGTGTGATTTGCAATCCAAACTTGCTTGCTGCATAAGCAAAATATGTTGCGACTTCCTGCATATCTTTTTGGGTGTGAGCAATCAAGGCTGAGTCATCCACAAAGAAGCTTCCTTAGTACACTTTTTTCTCATCCTGGTGTTAGCATGTAACCCGGCCAGAATGAATAGCTTGCCATCACTTCTTGTACATATGTAGATGCCAGTGCTGAGATCCGCATTCATGCTTGAGAACACTGATGCTAGAAATAAAGCGAAGAGTGTTGGAGAAAGCACACACCCCTGCTTCACCCCGCGGCATATGGGGAAGACCTCTCTCATAATTCCTGCCACTGATACTCTGCTGGTTGTGTTGTTGTGAAACTACCTGATGATATTAACAAAGTTCTCAGGATATTTATAGTCTATTAGACCTTTCCAGAGAGTGTTCCTATCAATTGTATTGAAAAGCTTTTCAGAAACTGATAAAAAAAAAATACTCAGAGGTCTTTGTGCTGCCCTATACATTTCTCTTGTAGTTGTCTAAAAGAATATCATGTCGTATGTTGATCTTCCTGCTCTGAAATCACACTGACTAAGGTAGTACTTGTTCTGATATTATCTTGAATCTGTTTAGTAGATCTTGGCAAGGAAACTTCCTGTTTCTGGTAAAAGAGAGATACACACGATGGCTTCCACAATCTGATCAGTTACTTTTGTGCTTGCATATAGTGTCTGCACTACAATTAAACAGCCCCTTAGTCAAAACCTGAGTCAGCTGACACAAGCCAGTCATGGTTTTTAAATGCAGTGTAGACGTACCTTAGGAGACCTGATACCCTCAGCAGAAAGGTCTACTCCTCACCATAACTTCAACTGCAAATAGTTTACTATCAAACCCTTTTAGCTAAATATGACTAATCTGACTTGTGACAGAGTATCACCCTTCTGTGAAAAGACCCCCCACAGTAAATAAGGGCTGAAAATGATTATAGAAGCTCTCTCTTTCAAAGGGTCTTTGAACAACACCTACTGTTCTTTTCCATCAAAAGAATATTTGAACATATATTAACATCACTGGAAGCACTTGAAAGCATGGCATTTCTCTCCAATACCTAAAGTGAAAGCAAATACAGAAAATTATAGAAACAAAATACTAAGTCTTGACACCAAGTCCCCCCATACCTCTATGCTGAGTGTTTATTCTGGCCCAATCATCCAGGAATCAGGACAATGGTTTTCTTCTGTCTAATTAATAAAAGCTAAACAGAAAACAGAAGATTGGTTACATTATCTGGGGAAAATCCAAATCAACGTGAATTCTAAAGTCTCTCGTACACAAGATGCTCACTTTCCCAATTATTACTGCCTGGGGTTGACTTGGGCCCAAGAGGTTGTGACACTGTTTCCCTGATCGTCTGTGCAAGTAAGTGTTTCCTTTTCCTCCTGAAGCCTTTCCCAGCCATCTTCTTTTTATAACCCTAACAAATCCTTAGCTGACCCCTTCCCTTCCTGCCTTAATGTGGGATATGTGCATTCCAGCATAAGCTTCTTATACAATGTATCACTGTAATTCCTCCAGAAACAAATACAAGTAACTTCTGACAAGCTAAATAAACCAGTAGGCTAAGCTGGATACACAATGGACCAACAAGAGGTCAGAAAATGTTCAGAATTGGCAACATGAAAAAAATATTTAAAACACAATAACTAACACTGTGTTTCTGATTGAAAAACACTATCCTGCAATGAGATGTGGTTTGTAAAACTTCAAGAACAATGCCTTCTTTTGGGGAAAGTTGAGAGGGGAAAGCTTCTGAAAGATCACTGTTGAAGTAGAAAGTTAGTGTTAGTCTTAACTAAGACGGGGCTACTGTTGCTTCGAAACAACTTTATGGTAATTCAGCCAAGGCATTCTGCAGGACTGCATTCTGAGAGAGGTAAGTGACTGTATAGGCAGTGTTACGCCATTAGACAAAGAAGCACTTCCCTACTGATTTTCTTTCATCAGTGTCCTACACAGCAGACCACATGCTATGAAAGAAAGGGCCTTCCCTCAATGAAAGATATGCATTTTATTATTATAATAAATACAAGAGTATATCCATACATGGTAGCTATAGTATTAAATGTATTGGAGAAAAAAAATACATATAGAAAGGTAACCCCAACTTGATTGGGGTTAGCAATTGAGGTGAGCAAATTTTAGTAACTGTTTTTGTATCCCCAAAAGACACAGGAACTGATGGGAACATAAAGTGAAGGGGCTACTAGAAATCTAGTTTAGGTGGTAAATTTAGTTTTCCTGGTCTTCAGAGAATGGCATGTTGTTAGTTATCTGTTCCTCTACAAAGTTTGAGTTCAGTGAACACAAACAGATTGAGACCAAAAGAGATGGATAAGTCAGCCTGACTATATCTAACACTACCCAGCAGCAGAATGAAGTAGTTTTCTGTAGCTATCTGTGGTAATGAAGATGAGGTACAATATGTAATGATTAACTATGCCTACAGCATTGTGTGGATGGCACTGTGTCCCCTGACTACCTTATGTCTCTGTACAGATTTGAGGAGTTAAATGGATCAGAATGCCAGACCATTCCTGCTACTCTGTGTCCCTTTTGGCAAGTGCAGCAGTACTCTTCTACCACCTAGGGGCCTGCCAAGTGCCTGTGAGTGGGTTGTGTACACAAGCTGTTTATTCCCTATTGGGACTGTAGATGAGTGGGATGGACTGTACTTCACTCTGTCAGTGCTGATGCCTGCTGGCAGGAATTTGATACTGGAAGACTCTGGAGTGCAGATTTACAGATGGTCCCATAGGACTGGGAATAACTGCCCATTGAGGACTTTGGATCTCCAGCAGCTCCCATATTTGCTGTGACCTGGAACATCTTTTTACTGGTCTTCAGAAGAGGGTGAGCATCCCTGCTGTGAAATTGTGGGTTCCTTGGATTCTGTGTGAGAAAGGAAAACCAAGACATATCAGGAACTCTAAATCAAGTCCTGATATGGAAACAAAGGGTGTGGAAATGGAATGGTCTGAGGAGTGGGGCAGATACTGGTTACTGAAAAGAGGAAGTAAGGCAAATCCCAGGGTGTGCAGGAGAAGGGGCAGAGAGCAGGACTGTCCAGAAGGTGAGGGAGAAGAGATTGAGGAGAAAGGGTGCAGGCTGAACCCACAACAGGGAAAAGACAGTGGAGATCACACAAGATATGAAGAGACACAGGCTATGATTCTATCACACAAGTGAAGGGAAAGGAGTACAGCTGTAGGTGCATTGTGCACCTGAACTAGTGAACAGCAAATGCCCATACTCACTAGTCTGGTACTGGCTGCTGTCATCCCAGCCATCATGGGATAGTCCTTCCTGGTCAGGTGGTTATGGATAGCAGCTTCTTGTGCCTGACTGGACAGTGACAATGATCTCAGGTTGGACACAGACTGACCTTGAGACTCAGGACCTTTTGGTACTTGCTGAGCCTGGAGGAAAAAGATACCAGTGACAGTGGCTGCACTGCCTGGAAGTCCGTGGGGCAGAGAAAGGAGGATCAGAATTCTCAAAAAGAAGCTCTTCTTTTGTTATCACCTTGAAACACGTGGAATGTCTTGCCAGACAGGATTTACAAAGAGTACACCTGTGGTTTCCACATCTGGGGTTATCACTTCTATTTACACTTCCTTCTCAGTGTAGCTAACCCTTTAACCTTACAGAAATTATGTTGCTTCTATTTCAACTTCTTTCTAGGCTTTGACAATCATACAGAGGGGTTGGACATGCTCTAAACACATATCCTGTTAAATAGCCTTTAGTATCTAAATTCATCTGCAGCAACATCATGTCTGCCTAACCTACAACAAATCATTTTAGTCACCAGCTGGACTCTACATGCACAAAAGGACTCCAAATCACAAAGTTGCCTTCTAAAGATGTTTAACAATTAACATTCTACTTTTCATCAAAAGGAATTTGCTCATGGTCACTAAAAGAACTGCTGTTATGTCACACCTAACCCTTCTCTGAGAACTTCCACTCAATGTGCAGCAGCTATCAAAAAGCTAACAAAAGGCTAGGAATCATTAGGAAAGGGATAGGTCAGTGGTTCCCAACCTGTGGTCTGAGTTATTGCAATGGAGCCATGAATACATCCAGCCCTAGCTGCTGCCAGCCAGCGGCAGGTGGTCCAGGCATGATCCAGCCCTAGTCGCTGCCAGCCAGTGATCCATGTTGGAGAGCGCTCTAAATCAGAGGTGTCAAACTTATGGCACACGTGGGCAGATCCAGCCACCAAGGGCACTGATTCAGCCCAAGGAGCTGCTCCCTGGGCTGTGCCTAGAAGCTCTCTGCAGAAAGCTGCAAACTCCAAACACAGGATCCCCACACAGCAGGGCTTTGCATGCTTCTAACTGACTCACATTATCTGAGTCACAGCACAGCAGAAGAAAGGCAGTGCTCCAGCCAATCCTGGCTGAGCTCTGCTGTGGTCTGCCAACCGATCAGAGCCTCAGCCACAGCAAACTAGGCCAGGTCTGGAGGGCCACCCCACTGCCCCCCCCCCCATCCCACCTGTTCACTGTCAGGCAATCAGTCAGCATGCTAATTTGATTGATAGTACATTGCACAAATCACAAATTAAAAAGGAAAAAGTGGCTGGGGCCCACTGGGAACAAGCCAATCAAAGGCCAGCAAGAACTGAGCCAATCAAAAGCCAGCATTCTGAATGACTGACAGTGACAGGCTGGGAGGGAGAGAAGCAGGAGCCCAACCTGGCTGCCTGTGACTGAAACCGATTTTTTTTGCCTGCCACCATGAGGTAGGGGAAGTGAAAAGGGAAGGGGGAGTGTGGGGGAGGTCAGGGAGCCAGGATTGGGAAGGGGAGCCCACAGAGCAGCAGAAACGGAAGGTGTGGGTGAGTCTGTGTAGTTGGGGAGCGGGAAGGGGACTCTGTCACCCTGAATGTGGAGAGGGAAAGAGACAGGGGAGTCTGTGTAGTCACACAGCCCATGACAGGTGTCCTGCCTTCCAGTGTGACACCTCCACACTCAATGAGTTTGACACCTCTGCTCTAAATGAATTGTATTTGCCTGTTGTGACCAGCCACGTCCTGGATATGTCCCCCTCCCTTGCGGGTAGGCAGGGGCCAGATCCTCCATTGCCCTTCTGCAACACCACTGCCTGCAGTCAGTCCCTGAGAACTATTATCATTTGGAGGTCCATGAAAGTTTTTGAGGTTAAAAAGGGGTCCTCGTAGTCAAAAAGGTTGGGAACCACTGGGACAGATAATAAGACACAAAATATCTTGCCCCTTTATAAATCTATGATATGTCCATATCTTGAGTACTGCATGTAGATCTGGTCACTCCATCTCAAAAAGATATACAGGAATTGGAAAAGATATAGAAGGCAACTAAAATGACTGGGTGTGTGGAAAAGGTTTCATGTGAGGAGAGGTTAATAAGACCGGGACTTTTCATTTTGGAAAAGCAATGACTGGGGGACATGACAGAGGTCTATAAAATCATGACTGGTGTAGAGAAAGTAAAAGAAGGAAGATTATTTACTCCTTCTTATAACACAAAAACTAGGGGCCACCAGATTAAATTAATAAGCAGCAGTTCTAAACTGAACAAAAGGAAATATTTCTTCATACAAACTTGTCAACCTAGAGGCTGTTGTGAAGGTCAAGACTATAACTGGGTTTAAAAAAGAACAAGCTAAGTTCATAGTAGATAGCCCCATCATTGGCCTATTAACCAGGACAGGAAGGAACTGCTGTTTGCCAGATCCTGGGAAGGGTTGATGGGATGGATCACTTGATGATTACCTGTTCTATTCATTCCCTTTGAAGCACCTGGCATTGGCCACTGTCTTAAGACAAGATACTGGGCTAGATGGACCATTTGTCAGAGCCAGTGTAGCAATTTTTATGGTGTAAAGTTACTAGTAATCACTGCTTCAAAACAGTATATAAGAACCATACATCTTAGAGATGAAAAATCCCTTGAGGGCCATCCAGTTCTTACTCATGCTAACAAAAACTCTATCTTCAGCCATCTCTTCAACATCCTTGGTAAAGGAAACATCTGTGTTCTGTGAGGGCACCATGGAATTATTAGCCACACTGTGCAGAGTATGGAAACCACTGTTCAGATGGACTCTCCATATGTGCAATGGAACTGCAGTATTTATCTCAGTCACATGAATCTCACTGACTGCTTTCAGCCCTTCTGCCCAAGCAAATCACAAAACAAACTGACTTCCCCCTTGGCAGTAGCATCAGAATGGAAGGCACGTGAAAACTCAGTTCCCCCCACAGCAACTTGGAGCCCTGGCAACAGTAAGACTGGCCCTGTGTGACTGTTACTCACATTATAAAGATTCTGTATGCTCGTTGCACATGCTGAATACTCACACTCACCCATGTGATCTGTCTTCCAAGCTTCCTATTGATCGAAAATGTTCTCTGATGCTGAGGAAGTGGTGCTGAATGGTTCCTGGCCATCACGACAGCATCCAGACTATCTGCAGGAAGAAAGAACACATGACAAAGAAAGAAGAGGGAGAATTAGAGTGAGAAGAATTAAGGATAAAATACACATGGTAAAGATAGAATAAAGTCAGAAAGGATGAAATGGACAACAAAAAAGAGCTTCATAGAAAAAAATGGAGAAGATAGTAACTGTGAGTGGAGGGCAGGGGGAGAGGAAGGTGCATCTTATACTTTCTCTCCTACAGGGAAGGAAAGAGCAAAGGCAGAAGAAACAAAAGGATGGAAAGAGAAAGGAACAGAGAACCAGAAAAAGAATACGGTAGAAGCAAACAGGTACAGCGAAAATGGGTGTCAAAAAACTAAAAATCAAGACATCAAGAAAGATGTTGACTAGGAAAGAGAAGTTTTGCACCCTGTGCTTCACATTAGGTGAGTCTGCATCCCCTACCTTGTTATTGGAGATTTTTAGTAGCAGCGCCTGGTTGGTTGAGACACGCATGTGCTGTCCCCATCAGGTGTCACCTCTGGCAGTTACATAGTGCTGTGTGCCAAACACTCCTTCAGTTCCTTCTCTACCACAGACTCTCTAGTGTGAAAACTAAAAGCACAGAAGAGGAGAAAGGGTAGTGGAGTAGTCACAGGGACAACCGTCTTGAAGAACCTCAGTTACTACACAGAGTGAGTAACTTTTTCTTCCTCTTCGAGGAGTGTTCCCAGGGGTGCTCCACTTCAGGTGACTGTAAAGCAGCATCTCTCATTTGAAGGGAGAGACTTTGACATTGCAGTTGTAACAGATGAAAAAACTGCATATCTAAAAACGGAATGTCTAATGATGAGTGGTGTTCTGTAGCATAATGCTGCATGAATGTATGAGCATACACCCAGGCTGCCGCTCTCCAGATTTCAGTAATGGGCACATTGCTGAGGAAGGCTATTAATGTAAAGAGTGCCCTTCTTGAGTGTATGTGGATCCCAAGTGGGGGGGGTGTAGCTGTTGTTGATAACAAAAGTCAATGCACCTGGAGATCCATTTAAACAGCTTCTGTTTACATATGGAGTCTTATGGCACCTAAAGACTAACAGATTTATTTATCGCATGAGCTTTCGTGGGAGAATATCCCACTTCATCAGACACTTTGAAGAGGGAGAACTTACCGAACTGTATGAGAACAAATGCAAGGGAGTTTAAGATGTGGGATCAGGTCACACTGCAACAGCAAACCAGAGCATTTGTAAGGATTCAAACTCCAGGAATCAGCACTCAGAGGGAGGATGAAGTCAAATTACCTGTTATAATGTGAAAAGAATCCACAGTCACAATTCAGCCCTTCTTTCACACAATTTAATTTGCATATTAGTTCGATTTCGGCTGTTTCTTTGAAGTCTTGATGTCCCATTGATTTTCTTGACGACCATCATTAACAAATCACTTCACCTGCTCATCCACTAATGTGATTTATGCCATCATGTGCCAGAAATGCCCCCAAGCCTTATACTTTGGACAAACAGGACAACCACTATGCAGAAGAATAAATGCACACAAAACTGACATCAGAAATCACTACATAAAAAAACTAGTTGCTGAGGATTTCCATCTTCCTAATCACTCCATTGATACTTAACAATGGTCATCAAGAAAATCAATGGGACATCAAAGCTTCAAAGAGAAACAGCCAAAATCGAACTAATTTGCAAATTAAATTGTGTGAAAGAAGGGCTGAATCATGACTATGGATTCTTTTCACATTATAACAGGTAATTTGACTTCATCCTCCCTCTGAGTGCTGATTCCTGGAGTTTGAATCCTTACACACGCTCTGATTTGCTGTTGCAGTGTGACCTGATCCCACATCTTACACTCCCCTGCATTTATTTTCATCCATTTCTGTAAGTTCTCCCTCTTCAAAGCATCTGACGAAGTGGGATATTCCCCCACGAAAGCTCGTGCGATAAATAAATCTATTAGTCTTTAAGTGCCATAAGACTCCTGCTTTTTTTGCTTTACTAGATTAACACGGCTGCCCCTTTGGAACTTGTTTATATATGGTGTCTCCATGATGGAAAGAAATAACTTTGTTGATTTCCAGAAAATCTTTCTCCTCTCACTGGAGAATGCTAACACTCTTCAGATGCCCAGGGTGTGGAACATTGCTTCTCATTTATTCCTGTGAGGTTCTGGGGAGAGCAATAAGAGATCAGTGGCCTAATTTAAGTGGTACTGGTGGTAGATATGCCAATAGCCAGAAATAGGATGTTTGATGGGGGTGAGTTCCTAGAATTATAGAATATTAGAGCTGGAAGGGACCTCGTAAGGTCACCTAGTCCAACCTCCTGCTAAAAGCAGGCCTACTCCCACAGTTCTGAGTTATTACAGAGAACTATTACAGAGACAGAAAATAATTCTTTCTTGCACGTCTGGCTAGTGAGGCAAAGAATCATAGGGTTGCAAGGGACCTCACGAGGTCATCTAGTTCAACCCCCTGCCAGAAAAGCAGGACCACTCCCACTAAATTATCCTAGCCAGAGCTTTGTCCAGCTAGGCCTTAAACATCTCCAAAGATGGAGATTCCATCACCTCCCTAGGTAGCCCATTCCAATGCTTTACCACTCGCCTAGTAAGAAAGTTTATCCTAATATCCAGCCTCGACCTCCCCAGCTGCAACTCGAAACCACTACTCCTTGTTCTGTCCTCTGTTACTACTGAGAACAGCCGAGTTCGGTCCTCCTTAGACATCCCTTCAAGTAGTTGAAGGTTGCTATTAAATCCCCCCTCAGTCTTCTCTTCTGCAGGCTAAATAAGCCTAGTTCCTGCAGTCCTTCTTCATAGATCTTGTGCTCTAGACTCTTGATGATTTTTGTTGCCCTCCGCTGGACTCTTTCTAATTTGTCCACGTCCTTTTTATAGGGGGGAGCCCAAAACTAGACACAGTATTCCAGATGCAGCCTCACCAGTGCCAAATTGAGGGGAATGATCACATCCCTCGATCTCCTGGCAACACTTCTTCTGATGCAGCCCAGTATGCCATTGGCCTTTTTGGCAACAAGAGCACACTGCTGACTCATATCCAGCTTCCCATCCACCAGGGCCCCCAGGTCCTTTTCTACAGTGCTCATACTTAGCTGATCGCTCCCCAGCCTGTAGCAGTGCATGGGGTTTTTCCATCCCAAGTTCAGGACTTTGCACTTGTCCTTGTTGAACCTCATGAGATTTCTATTGGCCCACTGCTCCAATTTGTCAAGGTCTCCCTGAATCCTGTCCCTGCCCTCCAGCGTGTCTACTGTTCCCCTCAGCTTGGTGTCCTGCACAAACTTACTGAGTGTGCAATCTATCCCATCATCCAGATCATTAATGAAAATGTTGAACAGAACCAGACCCAGGAATGACCCTTGAGGCACACCACTTGTTACTGGTTGCCAACTAGACATAGAGCCATTGATTCCTACTCACTGAAACCGTTGGTCTAGCCAGTTCTCTATCCACTTTACAATCCACACATCCAAACCATACTATCTTAACTTGCTGATGAGAATGTTGTGGGAAACCATATCAAAAGCCTTGCTAAAGTTGAGATATATCACATCAGCGGCGCTTCCCACATCCACAAATCCAGTCATCTCATCATAGAAGGAGATGAGATTGGTAAGGCATGATTTACCCTTGGTGAATCCATGATGACTGTTCCTGATCACTCTGTTTTCCTCCAAGTGTTTCAGGATGGATTCTTTGAGAACCTGCTCCATGATTTTTCCAGGGATAGAGGTGAGGCTGACAGGTCTGTAATTCTGCAGATCCTCCTTTTTGCCTTTCTTGAAGATAGGTACTATATTTGCTTTTTTCCAGTCCTCTGGCACCTCCTCTGTTCGCCACGAGTTTTCAAAGATAATGGCCAGCGGTACTGCTATTTCATCGGCCAACTCCCTCAGCACCCTTGGATGCAGGTCACCGGCCCCATGGACTTGTGCACATCCAGCTTCTTTACGTAGTCCCTAACCTGACCTTCCATCACCAAGGGCGTCTCTTCTTCTCTCCAGTCTGCCATACCCAATGTAGTGGGCTGGGAGCTGGCCCTGCCTGTCAAAACTGAAGTAAAAAAAAGCATTGAGCACTTCAGCCTTCTCCTCATCCTCCATCACAAGGATACCTGCCCCATTCAGTAAGAGACCTATGCCATCCTTAATCCTCTTCTTTTTATTAACATACTTGTAGAACCCCTTCCTGTTATCCTTCACGTCTCTTGCAAGATTCAGACCCATACAAAGACCTTGACAATTTGCCTGTCAGCATAAGTGACCTTTCTATACAAGAAAATGAGAATGATCCTCTGTCATTGGAAGCTACCAGCCATAGTCAACAAATAAGTGAGAATACAGGAGATGCTTATTCAGGAGGAGCAGAAAGAGATCCTGGGATTTTGCTGATGGATTCATCACTGTTGGCTGCAGAGGGACAAGAGGCATTAGAAGAACCCATGGTCAGAGCCGTAGGGCACTCT
The DNA here is from genome assembly GCA_007922195.1 of Podocnemis expansa. Lineage (NCBI taxonomy): Eukaryota > Metazoa > Chordata > Testudines > Podocnemididae > Podocnemis > Podocnemis expansa. The sequence continues at coordinate 8,182,712 of ML682003.1, forward strand.
GGTGCTGTATCTGGAGAGATGCAGGCATGTTCCTCAAGCAAAGAGCTATATCAGTCTGATTCAGGGGGTTCAGACATTGTGGTGGAAGAGGAGAGAACCTTGCCACCTGGGGAAAATCCACAGCCCATTTCACTGCACCTCCAAATCAGTGCTCCTGCGGAACACCAACATGCTACCAATAACTGCTCTGAAAGTGAATTGGAAGCTTCATGCTTGCAGCAAGCCAGAGAGGATGGAGGTCTGGAACTGGACAATAAACCCCTGGAGCCACCAAATGGGGAGAATGGGATTGAAAACAGCAGTGTTGCACAGGACTCAGATCAGGAGGCTTCACCCCAGAAGCCCTCTCAAAACATTGCAGTGCAGACTGCCTTCAAGACTGCTGATACAGAGGTGAACACAGATCAAGATATTGAAAAGAACTTGGGCAAAATGATGTCTGAGAGGGCTTTGTTAAAGAAATGCTACCAGGAAGTGCTAGACAAACAGAGGCAGGTGGAGAATCAGCTCCAGATGCAGCTCAAGCAGCTCCAGCAGCGAAGGGAAGAAGAGATGAGTCCTGCCACATGCTCAGGGTTTAACTGATCATCATAATTGCAATTGGGACTTTAATAACTCAAACATAGGTCAGAGGTTTATTACAAGAGTGGGTGGGTGAGGTTCTATGGCCTGTTATATTCAGGAGATCAGACAAGATGATCATATTGGTCCCAATTTAAAGTCTATGAATGAGGAAACTACTTTAGGTTATAATTGGGGGTGTGGGCTTAAGGTAACTGTTTTTGAAAAATGTTATGTATGGGGGGGCTGCCATGAGGAGTCCTGTTTCTCCTACTCATTGAGTGGATGGGAGAGCAATGAGAAAGGCCACCTTCATCACAGATGGAGAAGTGAACATATCACTTAGGGTTCAAAAGTGTACCCAGTAAGGCCTCACAATGCCAGACTGAGATCCCATGATGGAGTAGGGGGCTTGTATTTTGGGGTAAGGGTTACAAAGACCCTTGAGAAAATGTTTAGTGGTTGGGTGGGTGAAGACTGAGAACTTATTCACTTTGTTCTGGAATGCCATGACTGATGTGAGGTGTACTCTGGTTGAGCTCATGCAGAGACCTGATCTAGTTCCAAAATATAGTCCAGTGCCATTAATAAAGGAGAGTAAGTCACCATAATTTCTCTATTCTGGCACCACCTATGGAACCTCTTCCATTTGTGCAGGTAAATATGTTAGGTAGCAGCATTTCTGCTGTTTAAAAGAATGTCCCTAACAACCTCTCAACAGGTCATTTCACTTGCTTGGAACCATGGACTAGCCATTTCTTCAGATGGAGTCTTGCCAGGTTTGAGTGGTAGACTGCTCACATGCTGAGAAAGGAAATATAATAAAAGAAGAATGCATAGTGGACAGTCATCTTTGACAGAGAAGGAAACCTAGTTTTTCTGGGCCTCATAGGTCCTACCAAGATGAATCTGGAATTGTCAGTCCTGATCTTGTGTACAACTTTGGATAGGAGAGGAGTTGGGGGAAAGTAAAGGTGCATACAGTAAAGGTGCATCCCATCTGAGGAGGAAAGTATCGCCTGGAGGGTGGAGTTACAATTCTACTCTCATGCAGAAGTGTGGGTACTTACCATTTTGGGTTGTTGCAAATAGATGTCTACTTGGGAACCCCCAGTGTTTGAATACTGTATGCTCTGTAGTACTCCAATCTTCATTTCCCATTTGTGATCCTGGAAGAATTTTCTGCTCAGTGCATCTGTGGTGGTGTTTTGACATCCTGTTGGCTCCGAGGCTGAGATCTTGCTTTTGTGGATGATGCACCAAGTCCATAGTAGCATGGTTTCTATACAGAGTGAGTGTGACCATACCCCCCTTGTTGGTTTATATAAAACATACAAGCGATGTTCTCTCTCAGAATTTCTATAACCTTGTCCCTGAGCATGCCCTGCAAAGTGCCTATAGCACTAGCAGGTTTATGTGTAGTGTTGATTCCAATAGGGACTAGCAGCCTCAAATTGTGTGGCTGTGTGGGTGTCCCCCAACCTACCACAGACATGTCCGTTGTGCGAGTATCAGCAGTGGAAGAGCCTGTGTGAAGGGGACTCACGTGGAAACCTTGATTGAAGAGGCTAATGAAGAGACTTTTTTCTTTACTTTGGTTTACATCATAAGACTTTAGGGTATGCTGCTTCTGTGTGAAATAGCTACTGTCCTGAACCAGCCTTGCAGGCATTGCAAGTGACCTGACAGTTGAAGGTAGGTCCTAGCTGATGTCTGTGGGCTGGCTTGAGTTATGATTAGAAGAAGTAGAACATGTGCTGGGGCAGTGAAGCTGTAGCCTTCTGAGAGCTGAGGCAGGCCCTTAGGAACTCCAGTTGCCTCAATGGTATGAGGGTTGATTTTTGTCAATTTATTTGTAGACCTAGATGTGCAAGGAGACCCACTGTATTTTGGGTAGCTTGCAGTGCCTCTTCCTGAGTTGATGCTTTGAGGAAGCAATTGTCCAAATAGAGGAATATCATGACCCCTTGTCCACAGAGATGGACAGTCACCAGCAAAAGAGCTTTTAAGAATACCCATGGGGCAGCGGATAATCTGAAAGAGAGTACTTTGTACTAGAAATTATCTATTTCCAGAACAAATCTGAGAAACCTCCTGTGTGAGAGATGTTGCATTATGTAGAAATATGCATCCTGGAGGTCAAGGGCCAAGAACCATTCTCCGCTTTCTACTGTTGGAATTATTGTTGATAGCATGACCATCTTGAATCATTCAGTCTTCACTAATTTGTTGCCTTCTTAAGTAAAAAATAGGCCTCCATCCTCTAGTTTTTTATTCTTGATCAAAGATTGAGGGAGTAGAATCCCATCCCCTATGTGTTGTGTTGGTATTGGTTCTACTGCACCTAAGCGTATAAAACTGTTTATCTCCTGTTGCAGTAGATGTTTATGAAGAGGATCTCTGAAGAGGAATGAGGAGGGAGGGTAAGTAGGGGGAACAGAGTTGAACTGGGTGGAATAGCAATAGATAATCTAGGGGATCACTAATACCCATTTGTCTGATGCGATGGTCTATCATGCTAGGTGAAATGGGATCACACAGTCTCTGAATGAATGGCTGTGGATCTTTCAAGGATTTGAAAATGTGAGAAGTAACTAATAACTCTCGACAAAACTGTTCTTTAGAGGTTGGTTGTTGGGATGTCCAGGATTGGGAGAAAGGAGTGGTCTCTGTCTTGCAGGTTTCTCAGAGTCACACTGGAGTCCTCTGAAGTATAAACGGACTCATCTATTTTGCTGCAAACAGCTTGGGACCTTCAAACAGGAGATCCTTGACATGTCATTGTACGTCTTTGGGAAAGTTGGAGAGATAGAGCTAGGAAGCTTGTTGCTTCACTATGTCCATGACTGAAGAGTCCACTGAAGCTTGTAAAGCTGTGCAAGCTAGGAGCTGACCTTCCAATATAAAATCTTTAAATTATTCCTTTTTGTCTTCAGGGATGTGTTCAGTAAAGTCAGACAGTTTTCATTAATTTGCATGGTTATATTTGGCTATTAGCACTTCACAGTTTGTGATCCTACACTGTAGGGTCACTGAAGAGTAGGCTTTGTGCCTCAAAAGATCCAACTTCTTCCAGTCCCTGTCGTATGGAGTTGATCTGAAATGGTGTTGTTTACCCTGCTTGTTCATGATCTCTACCACTGAAGAATTTGGTGCGGAGTATGTGGTGAATGGGGTGTGCTTGGACCCCATCAGTCCTGCACTTCAGGTCCTGGCAGACAGCGGAGACATGGCTTTCTCCTCCCTCCAGACTCCCAGTGTTACAGTTCCCCTGATACCTCCAGAACTGGGGTCATACTCCCCACACTGCAGGTTGTCGGGTCTGTGGCCCTAAAGCTCATCTGGGCAAGTTTGTCCTGACTGCCTCTACCTTGCAGGTACTGGCAGCAACAGCTACTGGTCAGCACCGACTGGCTCTGCTCCACTTCACTCCATTCTCCTCTCCCCCTCTTCTCCAAAGACAAACCTTCACTCCTAGCTCCACCTCCAAACATCACACCCAAAAACTCTCTCTCTGTTCAGCTGCAGCAGGGGCTTTATATTTAGTGTAACTAATTTCCCTAATTGGGCTCAGGTGCCTTAATTGTCTTAGAGTAATGCTGCCCTGGTAACCCAGGAAATAGGGATTTGCTGATCCTGGAGCTGATATAGCTGCCCTCCACCACCTTCCTATAGCCAACAGGCCTGGCACTGTCACAGGTACAAACATGGAATTCCATCCCCTTAGAACAGGGGTCTCAAACACGCGGCCCATGGGACGCATGCGGCCCCTAAAGCTATTTCCTGCGGCCTGCAATGACACGATTGTTACTGATATTTGCAATATCATTGTATGGAAAGGTCTTGGTGGTGCGGCCCTCGGCTACCATACTAATCCTTGCACGGCCCTCTACTAGTTCTCATGCGGCCCTCATGGTTTGAGTTTGAGACCTCTGCCTTAGAAGAATATATTTTTATCCACTCTTTTGCAGGTGGGTGAAATTGTTGTTGGGGTTTGCCAGATGGTCTGGCATGGATCCATGAGGCCTCTTTTATTGGGAGGGATGGTAAACTTAGAAGAGGTTGAAACCTGAAGGTTGTCTAGCAACTTGTATTGGGACTCTGCCACTTCTTCCAGCAGTATCTCCAGGAAATTTGCAATCCTTCTAACAGTTCCTGGAGCTGTTTAAAATCACTCACCATGGTTCAGGTATGATAATTTCATTCAGGGAAGAAGATGAAAAATTGGCAGTTGGTGTAGCTTCTTGATCCAAAGTCTCCTCTAATTTCTCAAAGGTCTCTTTTGGAGGTTCAGAGAGTCCAGGTACAGCCTCAACCTTGCCCTAGGTGGACTGGGAGGCTAAGGGTAGTGTTGGTAGTATGCTGCCCATGGGTACTAGTATGGGCACTCTGTGTGTCTGTACAAGCCTTGAGTTTCAGCTCCTGTGGGGCATCTATGGTGCTCTGGTGGACATGATTTGGTAGCTGTGTGGATAGGCAAGGGGTGATCAGAGGAGGACATTTTCCCTTGATGCGTGTCATCCTCACTACAAGAAGTGTTGCCAAGCTGTTTGGTTCTACATGCTTGAATGACCCTGGCAGTACCAAGGCAGGGATTGTAGTTTTCCCTCAAATAGCTTTTTTTTTTTTTTGAATCAGCCAGTTTAGGGTCTTTTGCTCTTATTGTACCAAGAGAACTGTATGGTCCCACTACCTCAGAGGCGGAGGGTCTTGGTACAGTCAGTACTGATGGGTCTGCTGAGTTGGGGAACACTTCTTTTTGGTGGATTCCAAAGGAGGGGATGTCTGAGCCTGCTTTTACGTTGCCTTTTCTGGCAGAGTGCTCTTTCCCCTGAGAGGGCAGAGGGAAACCTATGTCAGATGCTGCTGTGAAGGACAGTGGTCCAGGAGGAATCTATGATCCCAGATCAGATGCAGAGTGCAAGGACTTCTCTCACCTTTCTGACATGGACTTTCAAACTATGGCAGTGAGAGCACTTTTGAGAGCTATGAGTCTCACTGAAGCAGTGGACATATTGAATGTCTGTCAGATGCTATCACTGAGTGGATGCAAATGAGCCAATTTTAAAACATGAGGAGCCAGGAATGCCTCTCAAAGTAGAGTTTCTCCTGCAACACAGGAATGCTACTAACTAAAACTTATGCTCCTAAGAAAAAAAAATTTAAAAGAAAATAAACGGGGAAGATGAAGTAAACTATTGGCCAACTATTAACTAAAAATTGGTTAACTAACTAGTATTCTAAAGTTAAAACTAGAGAAAGATAAAGTACAGAGGTACTGCTAAGTGCTCTGTCTCAAGCCATGGGTGATAGAGAAGGAATGGGGGGTGAAGACTGGTCACATAGTGATATGTAACTTGTAGAGAGGACACGAGACAGGAACAGTGCATGTGTAACCCAAGCAGGTACTACTACTAAAAATCTACAATTACAAACCCAGGGGCACAGACTCACCTAAAGTGGAGCACCACAGAGGCACACACTGAAGAAGGATAGAATTCTCTTTGGTTTTAGTTTTTAATGAGCTATGGTTTCCATGCTAGGCTTAAGAAAGTTTATTTTTTTCTTAGCAGGCTTGGCAGGTTAGGTCTAATAGACACCTCAGCCTCACAAGAGTAACTGCCTACATTTTACTGTTGTGAGAGATCAAAGCCAGCAGACAGCCTGAGAGTAAACAAAGGGAGATATGTGAGCCTCAAAATGCTGAAGGCTTTGTTCCCCAGTGGCTAACCAGGGTTACTGCAGGTTAATTAGAGGCACCTGAGATCAGTTAAGAAGTAGCAAGGTGCCTGATAAAAGCCTCCCTGCTCCAAACAAAAGCTGGACAAGATGCAGCAGCAGCAGCAGGAGGAGGAGGAGGAGGAGGAGGAGGAGGAGGAGGGGGGGGGGTGGTGGTGGTGGTGCTGCTGCTGCTGCTGTGCAAAGCAAAGGAAAGGAAAGGAAAGGAGCAGAAGAGTTTGTAGAAGGTAACTGGACTTGAGAAGAGAAACAAAGGTGTGTCTGAGACTCTGATTGGATGAGAAAAGAAACCTGGCCTAAGGGGAGAGCAGACTCAAGGAACTGTAAGGACAGAGGGGGAAGACAGACCAGGGAAAAGAAGTGTAGGCTGGGACATTATCAGCAGCACATAGCTGCACTTCATAGGGCCCCTGGGCTGGGACCTGGAGTAGAGGGCATGCCTGGGTCCCAAACTCCCTCTCCCCTCCTTGGAGTTTCATCAGTGCAAGTACCCCATAGGAGCAGGACTCAGGCATTTGGGGTCTGCCCTGACCTAGTTCAACTAAAGAAAAGTGAGACCCAGTGTTGGAAAACCAGCAGTTTGCCACAATGTACTTTGGTTTAGTAATGATAGGTCTAAGCTATTATATTCATAACTTTAGTTTAAAATGCCTTTGGTTAACTCTGCCATATTCCCTTTTATTTTGGATTTGTCACCCTGCCTTTTAATACTTGTGTAAGAAGTTACTTTGTGCTAAAAAATTCCAAATACTCTTAACAAAAATTCTGTAATTAAAAGTGATCATAAGTGAACAATTTAACCTTTTACTAAACTATAATAAAAGAGTGACCATTCAATGTTCTGGGTGCTCATGACAGTGTTTTAAAAATACACTTATAGACCTATTAGTTATTCCATAACAAATCAAATAACCCAGTGACCACAAAAGTAACAAAAATTAATTGGTCTGTTCACGGTCCTCACTAGAGTCCTCTATCATCACTACCCATGCCTACCCAACATGAGCAATAGCAAAAAGGTGGGTTTTGCATCATACTCTGAAACCTCAAATAAATATGGACTTTTATAGCCCAGACGAAGGAATTCCAAAGCCCCAGAAGCCCTAAAAAAAAACACCCTGCCAGTTGTTCCTTCTCTCATACTGATGGGGCTATGACTGCCGTAGTGGAGGTATGTCACAGGGAGAGGTGCAGTCTCTTAACGCAGGTCTGAGGTCAAGTAGGTGGCACATGCTACTAGCATGCGATCTGAGAATGGAAATAGCACAGCAGGAATCCAGCATGAGAACTTTGCAAAGGAAAGAAATCATTTAACAGTCAAAAAGTTATCGAATGTGTCATTACTGGTAAATTTGAGGCTCTTGAATGTGTATTGGTTTTCCTGTACAAGTCATTCTCAGAAGGGCAAAAAACCACCCAAACTGGAAATTCGTTTGTCTTGATATTCATTACACTGCATTCTTGGTGGAACTTCCCTTTCCCTTTTACACTCATCCTATCATGTTGCCCCTGTAAATTCACTTGTTTCTATCTCCATCCTTAATCCCATCGCTGCTTTTCTCTCCCTGTCCTTAAATCACATGCAATTTCATCACATTCTACTTTAGGAGTTCTGTACATACTCTGAACAGTGGTATGCGTTATAGGGTTGTATATCACGTTGATTTTTGGTCTCTGGCAGAGAGTTCCTGCTAACCCCTCTCTTTGGCAGCAAACTTCATAAAGTTCTGGTGGCCCTGCAGGCACATGTGAGCTTTTCATAAGGGTGGGCCTTGGCACTCTCTGACTCCTGATGGAAGACAAAGGCACAGAGCTGGTGTTTGGAAGAGATGGCTTAAATTGAGATTGACTTGGTTGAAGGCTCTCTCTCTGGATACGTTTCTGTTGACGGTTATTTGCCTTCCTCTCCAAAATTATCTGCAGGAACAAGAAGCTGGTTAGATTTATAACAAATTAACATGATCATGAACATTAAGATGACCACAGTGAGTCAGACGAATGGTCCATCTACCTCAGTACACTGTCTTCCAAAGTGGTTGTTACCTTATAACTCAGAGGGAATTAACCTGTGTGATGTGATGCATACTGGGCTATGAACTGTGTAATTCTTCTGTTCATTTTTGCAATAGAATTGTATGTTTTGATACCAATTATGCCATGCAAGGTTCCCTTTTGAATGCTCTGCCAAAGTGTTATGGTATCATGTTTCCTGCAGCATCATGTATTTGTACAGATGTGAAGCATGTTACATAGCTCAGACCCTCAGGACAATTTCTCTGAGGAGAGGTGCATGACAAAGGCAATGCAAATTGAGCTCCCTGGGTCAGGTGGGACAGAGAATCACACAGCAGCAGAGAGGGAGGGGCTCAGAGGGAATTTTTAAAAATGCAGACATTTTGAATGATGAGAGGTTTTTAGCTTTTTGCCAGAGAGAGACCATCTTGAGAGCAACTAGAAGAGACTGGGCCTATCCACATGGCCAGGTAGGTCAAGACTGGCTGAACACCCCCAGCAGCCAGTCTTGTAGGTAAGAATGAGAAAAATCTTGGAACAGTGTTATTAGTTTAGCATGTGGCTTTACATCTTTTATTTGCTTGTGGTAACTCCTGACTCCTTTATTAAATGATTGTGCACTGACTTTTTATGTACTCACTTAAAATCAAATTCTAATCAATGCATTATTATTTTTTATCTAAAACTGTAGATTTTAGGGTTAGGGTGTGAATGAGTGAGGCTGTGAGTCTACAGTGACTGGGGAAGGGTCTGCATCTCTGCAGGATGTAAGTTCCCAATATGGTATCTGGGGTTGGAGGTGCTTGCTGGGGGACTATCCCATGGGTGACCAGAGAGCAAACACCCACTGCCTGTAGTAGGCGTTGTAATTCTTTATGGTATTCTTCAGTGGGGTCAGAGGAAAGAGGTTTGTAGACTGTTGTGCTGGAGAGTTGTTTATAAGCCTCCTCATAATCTAGTTTATCCATGATGACAACTGCACCTCAAGAAACTACCTAAGGCAGCACAGGAACAAATAAAGGCAGAAACACCACCAGAAGCAGAGTTGAATCGTGACTATGGATTCTTTTCACATTATAACAGGTAATTTGACTTCACTCTTCCTCTGTATGCTGTTTCCTAAAGTCTGAATCCTTACAAATGCTCTGATTTGCTGTTGCAGTATGACCTGATCCCATGTCTTACACTCCCCTGCATCCAATTCTGTAAGTTCTCCCTCTTCAAAGTATCTGACGAAGTGGGATATTCTCCCACAAAAGCTCATACAATAAATAAATCTGTTAGTCTTTGTGCCACAAGACTCCTTGCTTTTTTTTTTCTTTACTAGAATAATACGGCTGCCCCTCTGAAATTTTTACATATAGTGCTACTCCTCCAGCTCTTCTTCCCTGCCTGTCCTTCCTGAGCAATTTATACTCAACCATGGCAGTGCTCCAGTCATGCAGGATTTCTTACCACGTCTCTTATTTCAACTGCATCACAGTTCCTTGTCTGTGTCAGTACTACCAATTCTTCCCGCTTGTTTTCCAGCCTCCTTGCATTTGTGTACAGGAACCTAATATACTGGGCTGATGGCCCTACTTTCCCCTAATGATTGTCTCTCCTGTTGCATCTCCCTTCTTGCATTTTCTCACGGTGTCCTCCTTTCCCAGCCACCTGAGGTATCTGGCCTTCATTAGGACACCTAAGGCACTGATTTGAATCCCCTCCACCCCACACAGTTCTGACTAGATGCTCTATTATCTCTGCTGTTACAGTCCTGGCTCCCCAAAGTTCCATCCCTTCCCCTCACGTCTCCCTCACTGTGACTTACCTGTGGGCTTTGGTCACCTGCCCCCCCTTCATACCTAGCTTAAAGCCCTCCTCAAGTTAGTCAGTCTACGTCCAAATACTCTTCCCCTTCTTTGATCGATGGAGTCCATCTCTGCCTAGCAGTCCCTCTTCATGGAACAGCATGCTGTGGTCAAGGAAGTCAAAACCCTCCTGGTAATACCATCTTCGCAGCCAGGCATTCACCTCCAGGAGGCATTTGTCTCTGCCCGGGTCCCTACATTTGACTGGAAGGATCAAAGAGAACCCTGCCTGCACACCAGACTCCTTCACCCATGCTCCCAGAGCCCTGTAGTCACTTTTGATCTGCCAAGAGTCACATCCTGCGGTATCATTAATGCTCACATGGATGAGCAGCATGGTGTAGTAATCAGAGGGCCAGATGACTCTCGACAATCCCACCGTAATGTCTTGGATGCAGGCCCCAGGCAGGCAGCATAGCTCCGGGGATGCCATGTCAGGATGACAAATGGGTGCCTCCACTCCACTCAGAAGAATGTCCCCAGGAACCACTACCCTATTTTTCCTTTGGGGTGTGGTGGATGTAATCCTTGCAGCCTCAGAGGGTGCTTGGCTTCTCCTCTTCCACTTCATCTCCTGTTGTTAGGGATGCATAACCATTCTACACCACCATGGTAGGTGGGACAGGAGCAGGGATGGAGCACTGCCTGCTGCCAGAAGCAAACAGCTGCCAGTGTGCTCCCCCTAACAGACCCTACTGCTCCTTCCCTCCAAGGTCAGCCCTTGCCCCCTTGTTAAGCACACAGGGGAAGGGTGATCCTGAGGCTGATCAAGGGTCAGCAGTGAACAATGGTACAAACAGCCCCCAGACACACAATCAATCACAATCCCAATTCACACTAACTGAAGTAGCAGAAATCACCTCAAGGTTCACTCTCACCCTTGCTGAAGGAATGGGGGAATCTCCTTCACTTCCTTCTCAAGGCTTTTCCTCCCTTGTCTTTCTCTCAAACGCTCCTGTTTGCAGTCCCCCCATTTGCAAAAACTGATGAAGCCCAGACTAGAAAGCAATTAGGTGTTTTGACCCCACTGCTTCTCTTGAAAGGTTGTTCAAGACCTTCATTTCTCTGATAGTTTGAAACATTCCTCTGATTTCAATCCTAAATTTGTTGATGACCAATTTAAATCTGTTTGTTCTTGTGTCCAGACTAGCACCTTAGGCCTTGTATGCACTAGGAAGTTTAGTCAACAAAGGTAATCTTTTATCAGCAAAACAATCCCTGCATATGCACTGCAAGGACTTTTATTGACAAAACTGGCCTGTTTTGTCAATAAAATAACATCACCTGTGTGAGCAGCACAGAGATTTTTTGCCACTGTGTCACAGAGGAGGCAGTGTAGACACTGGTGCATGTTTCTGTTGCCTTTAACAGCCTCCAGAAATGTCCCACAATGCCAATCCTGACCACTCTGGTCTTCTGTCTGCACTCTGCTGCTCTGCATCAACCAGCCCCTCCCTCTTTAAAGTTGTGGGAATTTTTAAAATTCTTTGATTCCACTTCCTATTCAGCTGGCATGGAGAGCTTGCATCTTGTCTTTGCTGGTGACCATGGTGGCTCCACACAGCAAACATTTTCCTGCCTGCAGCACAGCAGAGCTGGTGGAGCTGATCAGCATTTGGGGAGTGTATGCCATGTAGTCCCAGCTCTGCTCTAGCTGAAAAAACTTTGAGATATATATATGGCTAGATTTTTCATGCCATGACAGAGAAAGGCTATGAGTGTGACACAGTGCAGTGCTGAGTTAAAGTGAAAGAGCTGGGCCAGAGCTACCATAAACTCAGGGAGGCAAACAGTTACCCTAGTGTGGAGCCAATGACTCGCTGATTATACAAAGAGCTGGAAGCCATCCTCAGTTGGGACCCCAAAATAATTTCCAAAACTCCCATAGAGACCTCCATAGTTCTGGAGCCACCAGATACCAGACTAAACCATGACAAAGAGGTAATCAATGAGGAAGTGAAGTTGGAGGATGACCTGGAACTGGGAAACAGCACAGCAGAGATTAGGAGTCAGGAGCTGTTCCCCACCCTGGAAACATACTCAGTTTCAGCCCTTCAGCTCCAGTGCTCAGGATGTAGGAGAGGAGACCTCTGGTATTTGGAAGCTGCTGCTGCTGCTCTACAGGAGCCATGAGGTGACTCTGCTTGTCTAAACACAGCTTTGGGGGTGAATAAACGTGTGCTAGAGTAGCTGTATTTGCATGTCTTTCCATTCCATTTCCAAAGGGATAGCCATGTTAGTCTAGTCCAGTAAAAAACCAACAATCCTTGTTGTTTTTTCCATTTCATATCTAGCAACACTGCTGAACAGCACATCGATGGACGCAAAGATCTGGTAGATATCTGACACTATGAGCTGAAGGACACTCTCTCAGGAGTACTCCCCAATTCTGTGCCTCAGATTCATTGGCAGAGTGGCTGTCCCCCCCCCCCCCCCGCATAGTAGGATACTTTTCCATGGAAATTGGAAATCATGGGACCAAGGATCAAAGCAGCACACAGCCCTGCAGCATAAGGACCCAGTTTGGAGTTACTCTTGTGGAGGACATGCTGTATAGCATCCCTGCTGATTCTAAGGAGTGAGATATCAGCTTCAGTGGCCCCTGCCTATGGAGAACAGTGTCACAAGTTTAAATTTATTTTCTCATTTCACATGCATGGATGCCCCAAGCGCACACCCATCAAGCAACCTGAACCTCACCCTACCTGAGTGATCTGGCCCCTGCATACCCAACCTCAGCATTTCCAGGCTCCTTAGGGAGCTATGCTCTGGACAGGGGGAGTGTGAGAATAAGCTGTGTCCTCCAGTGTTAAAATTATATTACAAGGCAGGGATTCCCAACCCATGCCTCACAGGGCTTTTTAAAGTGGCCTACACTCCCCTGCCACTGGCTGGGAGCCAGGCTGCAGCCTTGTCATGGGATGCACATCTGTGCACCCTGGGTTATGATCTTTATCATTTTCCTGTTCACTTGTACACTACAATTGTATGATTTGTTGCCAGTTAGACCAAGCAACATTTCTTTATGGATGCTCATAACCCAGTCTACATGATTAGTATGATGTGTTTCCTACAACTTCATGCACATGCACAGACTTGTAACGTGTTTTTCATTGCTAAAGGGGGACAGGGACAGACAGAACTCTTTCAGCAGCAGTAAGCATGCAAATACCTGGAAAAGGCAGCAAAGACATGGTAATTGAGGTGGCTCAGAAAAGATAAAGGGATCACCTCTGCCCAGAAGGAGCAGGGGGGAGGTTTGGAACAAAAAAAAAAAAAAAAAAAAAAACACACACCTGGAAAGATTTGATGGTTTTCGCCTTGGACTCGCTCCACCTTGAAATAGCTCTAAGCAAGATCTGGGTCCTGCCTGGTCAGTCTAAGCAGAGACTAGAGGTATGAACATCTGACAGCTGTAGACCTTGAGCATGAGCTTGGACTATGAGGTTAGTTTAAAATATTAGGTTAGTATGCTTGTTTTAGTTTTTGGTCCTTGTGGTCACTCCTGACTCATTTACATTGTCATTCTGCCATGATTGGCCATATTCTCACTTAGAATTATAATCTGATCAATAAATTCATAGTTGTTTTATCTAAAGCTGTGTGATCCTTAGAGGTGTGAGTGAAGAGGGCTAGGTATAATCCATTTCTCTGTTAAATGGATGGACTTCAGTATATGGTGATTAGCAGTGGACCCCAATCTCTATAGACAGTGGCTCCCACAGTGGTGGCTGGGGCTGGAGGTGCTTGCTGGGGCACCATCCCTCGACTAGCCAGAGCGCGCACACCTACTGCTTGGGACTGGTTGCACACCAGAGGCCAGAACGGACTGACCCAGGAATAAGTGGTCACTTGGCAAACCGGGGCAAATTGGGGTTCAGGAGTGGGAACTGGGGACAGGGGATCACAGTGGCACACCAGACTGGATCTGAGGAGCAGCCTGTTACAAGCTACCCTCCTCCCACCCAGTCCTAGCATGCAGCTGGGAACCAGGCTGTGGCTGCCCACCTTCCCTCTGGGCTTGGGGCCTGTTTATGGGCACAAACCAGGATTTAGGGTTGTGGCAGTCTGAAGGCTTACTAGTAGATATTCATCCAGGCCTTCTTAAAAAGAAGAACAAAAACCCCACCTTTTAAATTTTAATTATTAACTAAATTTAATTATTTTTAATGTTTAATTAAAATTAATTTGAGTTTAATTATTTGAAATGTAACTTAATTTTAATTTAATAGACTGGTGGCCCTTTAGGATTTTAAAAATTATATTTGTTGCCCTCAAGCAAAAAGGTTAGGAACCATAGCTGTAAGGGTGCTAACAATAATACCTTCAATTCATTTGACCTTTGTAGGCAGAGGCCCCATGCTCACAGACTGCCCATAGCAGATAATGAAGCAACCCCACAGGAGCAAAGAGATGATGATCCAGGAATTTCTCCAGTCCACAGAGGTATCCAGAAAAGAGAAAAAAGGGCTTGGAGAGACGCAATGGTAGAGAAACAGATTCTGGACAGAGAAGAATGAAATAAAAGTCAGCAAAGAGTTCTCTCTCACCATGGTATGACCACCCATGCAACAGAAGACCAGAAAGAGCTGCTAAAGACAATAGTGTCGTTGCAGACACAGTTGACGCACACTCACACCCTCTCCTACCCACAATCACTACTGCAGCCACAGCAGAATTTCTTTCCCTGATCACCAACAACCCCTGCAAACCATTCTTATGAAGGTCACAAACCACCTTGCTACAAACTCACTTCTATCCTTTCAGACAGCTTCAGGAATGACAGCTGTAAAACCTGACAATGCCTCTCCCACTCTCCCTTCTACATAGTTTGTTTTTCTTGAGTGGTGTTTGTTTGTATAACTGTCTCAGACACAAGCTCTGTTTATTCATCGGTTCACAAGCCATGTTCCCGTCCAGCTACACTCATCTGCAGCAGTTCAGCAGCATGTCAAAGCGATGTTTACAAAGTACATTGATGAGTTCTCATTGTCAAAATACTCTGAGTGCCTTCTTTATCCAAATGCACCACCCCCCACTGCATCCCCCTAACCGCTCAGCAGGTGCTGGGAGTAGGGCCAACAGGGGAAAGAGCATGGCAGCTCTTGTGGCCCCAGGGGCATTGCTGGTGCTGGGCACCCGGGGCACATGCCCCGAATCCCAGCGCCAGTGCCCCGGTTCTGGAGTCCCTCCCCCGGTCTCCGGCCCAATTGGGCCGGAGATCCGGGGCCCAGCCGCCCGCGGCTGCAGCAGCCCTGTCCCCAGCTGGGGATCCGGGGCTCGACCGCAGAGGCCGCTCCTGACCCTGTCCCCAGCCGGGGATCCAGGGCTCGGCCACCCACAACCGCTTCTAGCCCTGTCGCTGGCCAGGGGGTGTGGCCTGCGGCTAGCAGGCACAGCCTGCTGGCTGGGGGCGGGGCCTAAGGCCATGGCCTGGATCCCTCCCCAGGGCAGCAACGCCCCTATGTGGCCCCAGGCCCCACTGGTGGGGTGGGGGAGCAGCTGTGGTGCTGAGCAGCACTGCAGGGCCAAGAGCTCTGCATGCTGCTCATAATAGGCATACATGCCATCTTTGGGATGGGTGCTGGGGATGGCTGAACCCTGCTCTAGCATCTGGCTGCTCATATACACATGCAAGGCAATCCATCACAGCAGTCTACGTATGGACAAATTTCTTGCTCTTAGCTTCACAGAAATTATGGAAGCCACAGCAGGCAGCTATAACCACAGGAATATCATTTTCATTTAAGTTCCTTCTACCATAACAGCACCTCAATCGAGCTTTGAGCCTGCCAAATGCACATTCAGCAGTCATTTGGCACCTACTCAGTCTGTTATTGAAGCACTCCTTTCTGCTATCCAGGTTGCAGGCATTTCACCCTTGTCACTGTTCCTTTTGATTTCCATTTAACTAACCGTCTCCATTTTTGTGCTGTTCCTGTTTTTAAAGTAAAATGTTACTGTAGTGTATTTTTCAGGTATTCCTCCCACCCCTGCCACCAAAGGATGTTAAATGTTATGACATTAAAAAATTGCTATTATTGAGTGGTTCAACTGTATTCGCTTCTTGAACCAGACCACATGGACCACTTGAAATTAAACCAAGACTTGTCTCACCCCTTTGTGGGTTTCAGGCCTAGCTCATGCAAGAAAGAAAGGTTACCCACTTTGTACGGTAAGTGGAATTCAAGATGTGTGTTCTGTGGGTACTCCACCATAAATGTTGGCGTGTCCCTGCATCTGGGATCAGAGAACTTTCTAGCTGTGCTTGTTAGGAGTGCCAAGAGGCTATCTCATGCCACTTTTGGCACTCTCTTGGTGCATATGCTGCCTGACCCTCCCTCAATTCCTTCTTCACCCAGGAGTGTAGAGAATGGACTCTGAAGTAGAGAGGGAAGGAGGAAGGGTGGTAGAGCACCCTAGGGGACACACATCTCAAAGTATTCTAGTTACCGCACAGCGATAACCTTTCCTTTTCCTTCGAGTAGCGTCCCAGTTGGTGTTCCACTTTAGGTGACTACTAAGCAGGTGTCCCTATTAGGATGGAGGAACTTCAGAGTGTTTGGGTCATATCATTCTACAGCCATGACAGACTTAGATGTTTGGTCAATTGCATAATATTTTGTGAAGGTATGGGTTGATGCCCATGTGGCTGCTCTACATATCTCTGTTATGGGTACATTATGTAGAAAAGCAGTGGTATCAGATACCACTCTTGTAGAGTGTGATCTAATGATGGTTGGTGGTGTTGCCCCATTAGCGTCTAAGAGATATTGATGCAGTTTGAGGTCCATTTTGAAAGTCTTTGCTTGGACCTGGGCCTCCTGACATAACTTCTGGAACATGCAAACGTAAGGGCAAGCTGCAACAGTGGGAGCCAAACTGGGCGTTATGGTGTTGTAAGTGGGCACCCCAACTGAGGAGGGATGAATCCATGGTCATAAGAGAAGGAGGAGTCTCAGTGAATAGTGTGCCTAATTTGAGGCTCTGAGGTCATGTCCACCATCTTGGGACTTTATTATTTCCAATGGAATGGTAGCTATTCTGTTCACTGAGTAGTAGCGAGGTTTGCGCACCCTTGTAAGCCATAGCTGGAGAGGCCACTGGTGTAATCTTGTGTTGCTTACAACAAATGTCTTGCCAGTTATATATCCTAGTAGTTGTAGACAATTTCTAACACTGATTGTTGGGGTGTTATGTGCAATGTTTGTCAGATGTACAGTTGCGTTGAATCTGTCATCTGGGACAAAGGCTCTTGCCACTTGTGAGTCTAAACAAGCCCCTATGACGTCTTAGCAAGAGGCCCAAATGTTGGAAGAGAGAGAGTGTGAATGCAACTGCTCGTGTACCCTGACTGAAGGTAGGTGCTTTTATGAAGCAGTCACTGAGGTAGGCAAATATGGTGATTTCCCTGTTTACGCAGGTATGCTATCATTACAGAGAGCATTTTTTAAAAAGACTCAGCACTGTAGAGAGGCCAGATAGAAGAATGATTTGTTGATAGTGGTCTGCACTGATTGTGAACTGGAGGTATTCTTTGTGTGCAGGATATACCGAAATACACATCTTTCAAGTCAAGGGCTGCAAACCAGTTCCTCTGTTCCAAAGCTGGGATAATAGAAACTCTGCCTATCTTGAATTTCTGTGGGTTTATGAATTTGTTTGGTTTTCTGAGATCAAGGATTGGTCTCCAAACTCCAGATTTCTTTAGTTAGGACATATGGATAGTAGAAGTCCTTGCCCTTGTGTTATTTGGGCACCCTTTCTATTACTCCTATGTGGAGGAGATGAGCAACCTCTTGGTGTAGAAGTTGTATTTGAGTTGTGTCCCTGAAAAGGGACAGGAAGGGTGAGGAAATGTGAGCTTCTGTGTGAAAGAGATGGTATATCCAATCCTGACTGTGTCTAGAATCCACTTGTCTGTGGTGATTGCCCCCTAAGAGTAGGAAAACAGGTGAAGACAGTCTGTATCAGAGAGCGTTTGTGGCTCTGGAACTTTGAGAATGTTGTTCAGGGCTCAACTAAGGCCTCAGACTAGGATTCTGAAGCTAGATGTAGGTCGTCTATGGTTGCTTCCAACATTGTAAGCATTGTCTATTATGTGGCAGCTGTTCAGTGAACAGTACTGGGGTTGGAATTGGTACCGCAAGTTATATGGCTAGTATCAATACAGTATAGTAGTTGGTGTGCAGATGACAAACATTCAGAGAGTGAACTGGGAATCTTTGGACATGCACACGATCTCATCCATTTTATCTGAAAATAACTTTTTCATTTTTGAAGGGGAGATCTTTGATTGTTGCCTGTAACTGACTCGGGAGGTCGGCCGCGTGCAGCCAAGAATATCTCTGCATTATAATCCCGGTAGACATAGTACAAATTGCAGTGTCTGTGACACAGTGTGCCTCTTGAAGGGCCATTTTGGATATCAGCTGTCCTCTAATTATTGAGTAGGATTGTTTTTTGTCCTCTGGGTTGTATTCAATAAAGTTGGCAAATTTGATATAATTGTCATGATTGTAGATTGTTAGTAGGGCTGAGTAATTGGCTATCCTTAATTGGAGGGTAGGAGTCTGCCATATAGCACTGGCAGGATCCAGAAGTGCATCATCAAGAGGAAGAAAAATTCTGGTGGCTGATTTAGTTTGTAAAAGTCAGAAAAGTTTGTGTTGTGACTCTGGTACATCTTGCACAGAGATTTATAAAGAACATGCCATGTGTCTAAACAGGTCTTGAAATTACCTGAAATCATCTGCTGCTGTTGGAGATGGTGGAATGATCACTTCATCAGACAAAGATGATGAATTGTGTGGTAGAGATGTAGGTTCTAGGTTGCATCTGTCATCTGGTACTTCCTCAGTTTCAGTCTATGGTGTGGCAGTGTTGTTTTTCGGGCTGGCTTATGTGCTCTTGAGGTAGAAGGCCTAGGAGAGGGCACTGAGTAGTGTGACCAAGAATCCCGTCTCAGCCAGTGAAGGTGGAGGATCACACCGGGGCAAAGGGTACCATGGGTGTGGTAGCAGATATGGAAAGGTTCTGCTTTCTCCTAATTGATTTGGTGCTTTCCAGGTAAAATGCCAAGGCACGCCTGACATCTAACGTATGAAAGGCAGCCTGTTGCAGGCTTGAATGTGGTTTTGGAAAGAAAGTAGGGAGATGAATGGTTTGGTTGATATAAAAGGGGGTGGAAATCTTGCGCAAAAATTAGGGATGTGAACATAAAGAAACTTTTGTCCTTATAAAATATGGTGTACAGTGGATGTGCCATGACCGCCACAAGTTCACTAACACATCTTGCAGTTGTTACCGCAAAAAGGAAGGCCACTACCATGGACATAGGGAGCGTGAAGTACATTGCTAGAGGCTCAAACGGTGGTATAGTTATTGTTTTAAGAACAAGGGTAAGGTCCCATTGTGGTACCAGAGGATGGACCTGAAGATATAAGTTCTGCATGCTTCATAGAATCATAGGGTTGGAAGGGACCCCAGGAGGTCATCTAGTCCAACCCCCTGCCAAAAAAGCAGGACCACTTCCACTTAATTATCCCAGCCAGGGTTTTGTCCAGCTGGGCCTTGAACACCTCCAAAGACAGAGATTCCAACACCTCCCTAGGTCGCTTATTCCAATGCTTCACCACTCGCCTAGTAAAGTTTTTCCTAATATCCAGCCTGGACCTCCCCAGCTGTAATTTGAAACCATTGCTCCTCATTCTGTCCTCTGTTACTACGGAGAACAGTTGAGCTCCATCCTCCTTGGAGCAACCCTTCAAGTAGTTGCTTGTCATGAATCTTTTTAGTTCTGGGTGTGCGAATATAAGGATGAGTCTCTACCGGTACATAAAATGTAGATAATGCTGCCAAGTGGACTCTGGACTGTACTGATTGAAATATTTGTGTCCTTCAGGTGAAGAAGATAAGTCGAGGACCGTTGGGATAGAAGCTGTTATTGAATTTTATGTTTTGTTGTTTGCACCAGATGTAGAATCTGTTCCATTTTTGAAAGTAAGTATATCTAGTTGCAAGCTTTCTGCTGTTCAACAGGATGTGTTTCACAGGGTCTGAGCACTTCAGTTCTATTTGGTTAAACTATCTAGGTGCCAGGCTCTCAGGTGCAACTCGTTCAGGTGACTGTGAAATGTCTTGCCTTTGTTCTGTGACAGAAGGTTCAGGATCAATGGGAGAGTGATTGGCAGCTTGATGGACATATAAAGGTGAGTATACCATGCTTGTCTTGGCCATGCTGGTGCTATCAGTATCACTCTGGTGGTGTTTTGTCGGATTTTAGGAGGGGATTGTGCTTATCCCAGTCTGTTGATGGAAATTAACTGCTTTTTTTAAGCCAGGAGGATCCAGCTTCCTTTCTGCCTGCTATGGACAGGGAAGATGATTTTCCTCCAGGAGGTAATGCATTTAAGTTGCTTAGTACTTCAGCTACAGACATTAGCAGACCAGAGAGATCACATGGTAACCCCTTAGCAGGAGGGGTAAAGGAGTACAGTTCTGCTAAGGGGAACCACCGAGTGACTCCTAGGAAGGAGAGGGATTTCCTACACATGTATAGTCCCGGGGCTGGGGAATGGATCTATAACGGGCCAACTGGCATGCAGGATTCTACCCAGATTCTTGCTATGCCTGGCCCAGAGGTTCTAACATCACAACGATCCAGGAGCGTGTTGGTGATGGCGAAGTGTTAAACCAACAAAGCCTGCAGCCAAATTGCCTGAATAAAGGGTGTGGTATAAACATACTTGTAATCATAGAATCCTAGGGTTGGAAGGGACCTCATAGGTCATCTAGTCCAACCCCCTGCCAGAGGCAGGACCACTCCCACTAAACCATCCCAGTCATGGTTTTGTCTAGAGACGGTGAAGGAGGTGGAAGAGGAGAGGCCATGCACCCCCGAGGCTGGGAGGATCACAGCCACCACAGCTAGGAGGAAACGTAGAGTTGTGGTGGTTGGGGACTCACTTCTGAGGGGGACGGAGGCACCCATCTGTCGCCCTGAAAAGATCTCTCGAGAGGTATGCTGCCTGCCAGGTGCCCGCATCCGAGACGTTACGGAGGGATTGTCGAGAATCATCCGCCCCTCTGACTACTACCCCATGCTTCTCATCCATGTAGGAACCAATGATACTGCGAGAGGTGATCCTCGGCAGATCAAAGGTGACTTCAGGGCTCTGGGAGCGCGGGTGAAGGAGTTTGGAGCACAGGTGGTGTTCTCATCAATCCTTCCAGTCAAGGCTAGAGGCCTGAGGAGAGACAGATGCATCCTGGAGATGAACGTTTGGCTGCGAAGATGGTGTCGTCAGGAGGGCTTTGGCTTCCTTGACCATGGGTTGCTGTTTCAGGAAGAAGGACTGCTAGGCAGAGATGGACTCCATCTTTCGAGGAAGGGGAAGAGCGTATTTGGATGCAGACTGGCTGACCTAGTGAGGAGGGCTTTAAACTAGGTCTGAAGGGGGAAGGAGACCAAAGCCCACAGGTAAGTGACTATGTGGGAGACCAGGGGGATGGGATGGAACTTGGGGGGTGCCGGGACTGTAACTCCAGGGATAGAAGAGAGGATAATTGGAACATGCGGGGGGAATCAAATAACTTTCTTAGATGCTCTAATGAAGCCCTAATGCCTGAGGCAGGTGGGGGAGGTCAACACCAAAAGAAAATCCAGGGAGGTAGATACAATAGAATTGAATGTCAAAATGGGAAAGTAGGGCAATCAGCTGGGTATCTTAGGTGCCTATACACAAATGCAAGGAGCCTGGGAAACAAGCAGGAGGAATTGGTAGCACTAGCGCAGACAAAGAACTATGCCATGATTGGGATAACAGAGACGTGGTGGAATAGTTTGCATGACTGGAGCTCTGCAATAGATGGGTATAGACTGTTCAGGAAGGACAGGCAGGGAAGGAAAGGGGGAGGAGTAGCACTATATGTAAAGGAGCTCTATGACTGCTCAGAGCTCCATTATGAAAGTGGAAACAAGCCAGTTGAAAGTCTGTGGGTTAAGTTTAGAGGTGAGAGCAACAAGGGGGATGTTGTGGTAGGTGTCTGCTACAGACCACCAGATCAGAAGGAGGAAGTGGATGAGGCATTCTGTGTACAACTAACAGAAATTTCTAGAGCACAGGCCCTGGTTCTCATGGGGGACTTCAATTACCCTGACATCTGCTGGAAGGCCAATACAGCAGTGCACAGGCAATCCAGGAAGTTTCTGGAGAGTGTTGAGGACAACTTCCTGGTACAAATGCTGGAGCAACCAACGAGGGGCCTTGCGCCTCTCGATCTGCTGCTCACAAATAGAGAAGAATTTATCAGGGAAGTAGAAGTCAATGGCAGCCTGGGTAGCAGTGACCATGAAATGATTGAGTTCAAGTTGATGATTAAAGGAAAGAAGCAAAACACAGACCCTGGACTTCAGAAAAGCAGATTTTGGCTCCCTCAGGGAACTGATGGGCAGGATCCCTTGGGAGGCTGATCTGAAGGGGAAAGGTGTCCAAGAGAGTTGGGTGCATTTTAAAGAAACCCTGCTAAGGGCACAGGAAGATACAATTCCGATAAGGAGAAAGCACAGCAAATGTGGAAGGCGCCCACTGTGGCTTAACAGAGAGCTCTGCACTGAGCTGAAGCATAAAAAGGATGCTTACAGGAAGTGGAAGCTAGGACAGATGACTAAGGAGGCATATAAAGACATTGCTCGGGACTGCAGGGATAAAATCAGAAAGGCCAAAGGACAAATGGAGTTGCGACTAGCAAGGGATGTGAAGGATAACAGGAAGGGGTTCTACAAGTATATCAATAACAAGAAGAGGATCAGGGATGGTGTAGGTCCCTTACTGAATGGGGCAGGCATCCTCGTGACAGAGGATGAGGAAAAAGCTGAAGTGCTCAATGCTTTTTTTAGTTCAGTTTTCACAAGCAAGGTCAGCTCCCAGCCCACTACACTAGGTACGGGGGACTGGGGAGAAGAAGAGAGGCCCTTGGTGACAGAAGGTCAGGTTAGGGACTGCTTAAAGAAACTAGATGTGCACAAGTCCATGGGGCCGGATGAACTGCATCCGAGGGTGCTGAGGTAGCTGGCTGATGAGATAGCAGTACCGTTGGCCATTATCTTTGAAAACTCGTGGCGAACGGGGGAGGTGCCAGAGGACTGGAAAAAAGCAAATATAGTACCTATCTTCAAGAAAGGCAAAAAGGAGGATCCAGGGAATTACAGACCTGTCAGCCTCACCTCAATCCCTGGAAAAATCATGGAGCAGCTTCTCAAAGAATCCATCCTGAAACACTTGGAGGAACGTAGAGTAATCAGGAACAGTCAGCATGGATTTACCAAGGGTAAATCATGCCTGACCAACCTCATCGCCTTCTATGATGAGATGACTGGATTTGTGGATGCGGGAAGAGCTGTTGATGTGATATACCTTGACTTTAGCAAGGCGCTTGATACGGTTTCCCACAGCATTCTCATTGGCAAATTAAGGAAGTATGGGTTAGATGCATGGACTGTAAGGTGGATAGAAAACTGGCTAGAACAACGGTTTCAGCGTGTAGGAATCAATGGCTCCATGTCAAGTTGGCAGGCAGTAACAAGTGGTGTGCCCCAGGGGTCGGTCCTGGGGCCAGTTCTGTTCAATGTTTTCATTAATGATCTGGATGATGGGATACATTGCACACTTAGTAAGTTTGCAGATGATACCAAACTGGGGGGAACGGTAGACACCCTAGAGGGCAGAGACAGGATTCAGGGAGACCTAGACAAACTGGAGCAGTGGGCCAAGAGGAATCTCATGAGGTTCAACAAGGATAAGTGTAAAATCCTGCACTTGGGACGAAAAAACCCCATGTACTGCTACAGGCTGGGGAGTGATCAGCTAAATAGCAGCACTGGAGAAAAGGACCTGGGAGTCATGGTGGATGGGAAGCTGGATATGAGTCAGCAGTGTGCTCTTGCTGCCAAAAAGGCCAATGGCATACTGGGCTGCATCAGAAGAAGTGTTACCAGCAGATCGAGGGATGTGATCATTCCCCTCTATTCTGCACTAGTGAGGCCACATCTGGAATACTGTGTCCAGTTTTGGGCTCCCCACTACAAAAAGGACATGGACAAATTAGAGAGAGTCCAGAGGAGGGCAACCAAAATGATCAAAGGGCTGGAGCACAAGCCCTATGAAGAAAGACTGAAGGAACTAGGCTTATTTAGCCTGCAGAAGAGAAGACTGAGGGGGGATTTGATAGCAACCTTCAACTACTTGAAGGGTTGCTCCAAGGAGGAGGGAGCTCGACTGTTCTCGGTAGTAACAGAGGGCAGAACGAGAAGCAATGGCTTCAAGTTACAGCTGGGGCGGTCCAGGCTGGATATTAGGAAAAACTTCCTTACTAGGCGAGTGGTGAAGCATTGGAATAAGCTGCCTAGGGAGGTGGTGGAATCTCCATCTCTGGAGGTGTTCAAGTCCCAGCTGGACAAAACACTGACTGGGATGATCTAATGGGAGTGGTCCTGCTTTTTTTGGCAGGGGGTTGGACTAGATGACCTCGTGGGGTCCCTTCCAACCCTATGATTCTATGATTCTATGGTGCTCAGTGCCTGTTCTTGTGCTGCTATGATCAGTGCCTCAGTGCTGTCTTTTAGTCCAGCCCTTTCCAGCCACTGGTAGGATTTCCCCATGTCAGCCACCTCAGCTATCTGTCGATGGTACATCCCATGCAGGGTCTTGTCTTGCCATGGCACTTCTTCAGCTTGATCTTCCTCCCATGTCTGCTGCTGCCTCAGGCATTCTCTCAGCAGCTCATCTTCGGGTGCCATCTTACTGGTGTACTCCTGGATGCTCTGGGTTTCATCCAGGACAGTGGCTTTCACCCTCACCAAACCCCGCCCGGCTTCTTTCCAGCTGGTGTACAGTCTCTGGGTGTTGGATTTGGGGTGGAAACCTCGTACATTGTGAGGAGCTTCCGGGTCTTCACACTGGCAGCCTCCATGTCCTCCTTTGGCCAGTTCACTATACCAGCAGGGTATCTGATGACTGGCAGGGCGTACCTGTTGATGGCATGGATCTTGTTCTTCCCATTGAGCTGGCTCTTCAGGACCTGTCTTATCCTTTGGTGGTACTTGGATGTTGCTGTCTTCCTTGCCTTCTCATCGGGGTTCCCATGTGACTGTGGGATGCCAAGGTACTTGTAGCTGGTCTGTATGTCTGCTATGTGGCCTGCTGGTAGTTCCACCCCATCAGTCTTGACTACCTTCCCTCTCTTTACTACCATCCGACCACACTTCTCCAGTCCGAATGACATCCCAATATCCTCACTGTAGATCCGTGTCAGGAGGATTAGTGAGTCGATGTCTCGTTCATTCTTAGCATACAGCTTGATGTCATCCATGTAGAGGAGGTGGCTAATGGTAGTTCCACTCTTGAACTTGTATCCATATCCAGTCCTTGTGATTATCTGGCTGAGGGGGTTCAAGCCAATGCAGAACAGCAGCAGGAACAGCGCATCACCTTGGTATATGCCGCACTTGATGGCCATTTGTGCAAGCTGTCTTGAGTTGACTTCCAGTGTTGTCTTCCACAGTCCCATTGAGTTCTTGAGGAAGGTCCTTAGTATCCTGTTTTTTATATAGTGCCAGACATTCACAGATCCATGTGTGCGGCACTGAGTTGTAGGCTTTCCTGTAGTCAATCCAGGCTGTACTCAGACTGGTCTGTCTAGACCTTGAGTCTTGGGCGACTGCTCTGTCTATGAGCAACTGGTGTTTTGAGCCTCTGGTGTTGTTCCCAATGCCCTTCTGAGCTGTGCTCATGTACTGGCCCATGTGGTCCTGTAGCTTGGTGGCTATGATGCCTGATAGGACTTTCCATGTTGTGGGGAGGCAGGTTATTGGCCGGTAGTTGGATGTTGCTGTTCCCTTGTGGGGATCTTTCATGATCAGCACTGTCCTTCCTTGTGTTAGCCAGTCTGGGTGGGAGCCTGCTGCTAGCAGCTGGTTCATCTGTGCTGCTAGGTGTTCATGCACTGCTGTTAGTTTCTTTAGCCAGTAGGTGTGGATCATGTCCGGTCCAGGTGCTGTCCAGCTCTTCATGTTCTTGACCTGCTGTTGGATGTCTGCTACTGTGATGGTGACTGGTTCCTGTTCTGGGAGACTGCTGTGGTCTGTTCTCAGGTCCTGCAGCCACTTTGCACTGGTGTTATGAGTCTTCTCTTTCTCCCATATGTTCTTCCAGCACTGTTCAGTTTCTGCTGTTGGTGGCTCTGCTGTTATTGTGTTGTTGCACTGCAGTTGGGAGTACACCTTGGATGGTTCTTTGGAGAACAGGGCATTTATCTTTTTGGCCTCTGCTTCTCTAGTGTATCTCCTTAGCCTGGTAGCCAGTGCTGTGAGCCTTTGTTTAGCAGTCTCTAGGGCTTCAGATGGAGTCAGGCCCTTGTATTTTTTTCAATAGCCGAGTCTTATCCTTAATCTCTACACCCTTCTGTAGTTCCACCAGCTGACTAACTTCTCTCTGAGTTGCCTTGATCTTATCCTCCAACCTCATTTTCCAGGGGGGGGGTATGTACTGCTGTTCTTGATCGTGTAGCCAAGCATCTCCAGGATAACAGAGGCTGTAGCGTATACCAGTTCATTGGTTTGAGGTTATAGTGGTAGTAGAAATTGTCGTTAGGGCTCTGTTGGCATCTTCTAGCATACTATCTGATGGTACTTCTCCAACGAGCCTTGGTAATCAGTCTCGAGGGTTGACTGCAGCTAGTTTATCCATGATCTTATGCCTCATATCAGCTGCTGTGCTCTGTAATGGAGGGGGTAGCAGTCAAGTTCTAGCTTCAGGTGTTGGCTGCACATCTAGTTGTTCTTCCGAGTCTTCTTCTTGAGTCTGGGATGCAACATGGAGTTGGTCTATCTCAAGTTGTGAGAGCAGCTTCCTCTTTACTATGTTGAAGCATTGGGTAACTAGCTGTTTCTCAGTTAGTGTGGATGTAGGTCTTTTGTCCATCCATAGGTCCCTCATACATGTGGGAGCGATTTTAGCTGGGGGCTACAGATGATGGTCAGTGGTGTTTTGTTGTTTTCTTTGTCAGGTCTGTCCTGCAGTAAGTGGCTCCTGGGTACCTGTCTGGTTCTGTTGATCTGTTTTTTCATTTCCCTGGGTGGATACTGTAGTTTTAGGAATGCTTGAGAGATCTTGTAGGTGTTTGCCTCTATCTGAGGGATCAAAACAGATCCAGCTGTACCTTACTGCTTGGCTGTACATGATGGATCATATAATGTGCCCCGTGTGGAAGCTGCAGGCATATAGGTATGCATTGTGGTCAGCTGGTTTTTGGCATAAGGTGGTGTTAATGCGTCCATCCCTTATTCATCCAGTGTGTGGACTGGTCCAGGCTGAGATTGATGGTGGGGTGGAAATTGTTGAAGTCCCAGGAATTCTTCCAGGGACTTTCCCATGGGTCCAGATGATGAAAATGTCATCAATGTAATATAGGTAAAGGAGAAGCAATTGTGGACAAGATTGAAGGAAGCCATGTTATAGGTCGGCCATAAAGACGTTGGCATACTGTGGGGCCATGCGGGTACCTGTAGCTGTGCCACTGACTTAAGGTATAGATCATCCCCAAATGTGAAACAGTTGTGGGTCAGAACAAAGTTACAAAGTTCAGTTATCAGGTATACCGTGTCATCATGTAGGAAACTGTTCCTGATGGCTTGTTAGGAATGTTTGCGTAGAGGGCTTCTACACCTATAGTGGCTAGGATGGTGTTTTCTGGGAGATCACCAATGGATTGTAAGTGTTTTCAGAATGTCGGTGATGTCACGGAGATTGCTAGAAGTGCTGGTGGCATAGGGCCTGAGGAGAGAGTCCACATGGTCAGACAATCCAGCTGTCAAAGTGCCAATGCCCGAGATGATGGGGTGTCCAGGATTCCCAAGCTTGTGAATCTTGGGTAGTAGATAAAATATCCCTGATTGGGGCTCTTGGGGTGTGTCCATGTAGATGTGTTCCATTCTTGTGTTTCTTCAGTGAGTTTCTTATGCAAACATAGTTTCTTTTAGTATTCCTTAGAAGGTAGTGGCTTGTAGAATGTGGTGATAGAGAGTTGTCTGGCTGCTCTGCATTCTGCATGGCTGAGGTTATGGGGCAAGTGATGCTGCTTGTCTACAATCTCAGCTTGTGCACATCGGCTGAAACACTCTATGTAAAAGTCTAGTCTGTCATTTCGGCCATCAGAAGGGGTCCATGCAGAATTCTTCTTGTTGAGATGGAAGGAAGGTATCTGTGGGTTAGTTTAAAAACAATGAGAGTCCTCTAGCACCTTATAGACTAACAGATGTCTTTGGGCATCAGCATTTGTGGGCTCCAACCCACTTTGTCAGATGCATCTAACGAAGTGGGTTGGAACCCATGAAAGCTTATGCCGAAAGAAATCTGTTAGTCTATAAGGTGCCACAGGACTCACTGTTTTTGCTGTACACGAACTAACACGGCTACCTCTCTGTGGATTAGTGTGTTGTTCAGTGGTGTGGTGGAAATATTCTTTGAGTTGGAGATGGTGAAAGTAGGTTTCCAGGTCGCCACAGAACTGTATCATGTGCATAAGGGTGGTGGAGCAGAAAGAGAGTACCCCAGATGAGACAGACTCTTCTGCTAGGTTGAGTGTACAGCTGGATAGATTTACAATACTGTTGGGTGAGTCAAAGCTATACCAGTTGTGGTCCCTTGTGGCATGTAGGAACTTCGATAGCTTGTCTTTTTTCCTCTGTCAAAAAACAGTGTATGTTGTAGCTGACCTGCCTGATTTTTGTAAAGATCAGCCATGTGGAAGTTAAAATTGTATGCTGCCCTTACCTCTTTTCAGAAACACTATATGTAACCCTGTGGCTTGGCAGACTCAAGGGCCTGCTCTCTCTCTTTCCCCATAGCATGGTAGGTGGATCTCAGCATTGAACCAACTGGAGCCAGGGCCTCCTGGGCAACTGTCCCACCAGCCAGTGTGCAGGTAGAACTAAACACCTCAGTCGTTTTTCAATAGAAAGGAAGTGGGGGGATGTAGGAAATTTATGTTTTTACATTATCTGAGTAGCTGGCCACTAGACTTATTAGAAATCAAACTTGCAGGCTAAGATTCTAAGCTGTAAACAAAACCATTTTTGCTGGAAAGCACTACATACAATTGAAAAGTAAAGTGGAAACAAACAAGGAGTCCCATGGCATTTAGACTAGCAAATTTATTTACTGCATGAGCTTCAAAGCATCTGACGAAGTGAGATTTTCTCCCCTGAAAGCTTATAAAATAAATAAATTTGTTAGTCTTTAAGTGCCACAGGGCTCCCTGTTTGTTTTGCTGAATTAGACTAACAGCTGCCCCTTTGGAACTTAAGTGGAAACAGTTACTGTTATGTGAAACAGTTTATTGTGATGACTCTACCAAAAAGCTATTAATAAAGGCCTTGATCTGATAAACAAGATTATGAAGACAAGCTATCAAACACAGCAAAAGAGCCTTGAACATCTCATTGATCAAAACTGTTTTTGATAATCAAATAACTCATGAACAACAAACATGGGTGCAGGGCCGGCGCAACACAGTAAGCCCAGTAAGACTTGCAGGGGGGTGATGATGTTTGAGGGGCACCAAAATGGGGACTGCAGCATTGCGTTGCACTGATGACATCACTAGTCTGCACTGGCATCTGCTGCGCTGCAAGGGGGCGCCAGAAACCTTAGCACCGTTCCTGAATGGGCGGGCTAATTGCATGCTGTGTATTAAGTATAATATAATCTTGTTACCTGCATATTAAGGATAATGAAACCATGGAGGGATTTAGGCATGATGTGTTACGCATGCGCCTGTTGCATTATGCACATTATATTTAGCATGTTAGAAAGGTATATATCTTGTGAACCCTGTATTGTGGGCTTACTTATACAGGTCCAGGCTGTAACGTGGCTACTTCCTGCTAGATTGGCTGTGTAAGGGGGGAACATGTAGTTTGATGAAAGACACCATCTACCATTCCGGTCCTGAGTGGACCTGATCTTTTATTCTTCTAACAGTATTCTCTCCATTTATTTATAAAAGAGATCATCTACTCTTTGTCTCTCTAGCTACTGCCCTCATTGCCCTCTCATTTCTGAACTGAATGAATGTCTCACCTACCATCAATACTGCTCTCATCTTCTCCTGCTTTACCCAAGATTCTCTCCAATCCAATTACTGACCTTCCTGCTCCACTGCAATTCCTCTTGTTAATGTCTTGAATGACCTATTCACAGCCAAGACTCCATGCACATAATCATCCTCATAAACCTTTCTGTTGTATTCAATGCTGACAATCATACCCTCCTTCTTCACGCTTACCTTTCTATTCTGGTTCTTCTCCTACTTCTATGGCCACTAGTCCACAGTCTCTGTTGATTGCTTCTTCTCTCACTACCTATAAGTATTTCTCAGAGCTCTCATCTCTTTACACTATAGACTCTGCCTTTGGATATTTTAATCAACGGCACACTATTTCAAGTGTCATCTCTGCATTGATGACTCAAATCTACATCTCCACTCCTGACTACTCTTTTTCCATCCTATCCTGAACTTCAGCCTGTTTTGGATGTCTTTTCATGGCTGTCTCACTATAAATATGGGCTAAGTCAGGTTCCTTATTTTCTCTTCAAAGCCTTCTTCATTTTCCTTATTTTCTATCACCATTGAGAAAATGATTGTCTCCCCTATCAGCCAAGGTTGTATCAGATTTTTCTTAGATACTTCCTTGATCTTGATCCTGCACATCCAAACTGTGTCTAAAGTCAGTCTTTCTTTAATCTGTGCAACTACAATTCTCATTCAAGATCTCAACATGTCTTGTCTTGATTATGGAGTCATCTTTTCCTTTATCTAGGTTCTTCCCAACATTCAAATCATCCCTTTCTGAGCCATACAAAATAATGCTGCTAAGGTTACCTTCTTTGGCCTCTGTTCTGATCTCATCATCACATCTCTGAATCCTAGCGCTGACCCTCCCTTGCAGTTATATCATTGGTTTATGACATATTTCTTGTTATGTGGCCTAAAATTTCACTAGCATTTTCACTATCCTACTGGATATTCAAGTCTAATTTACTGTCCACCATCAAATCTCAGTTTTTCCTCAGGCATTCCTTCTCCATATATTTCTTCCTCCAACTGAGAATGCAGGTGTCACATTATTTCCCCCTCAAGATGAAGTAGCATGGGAGGGGGTGATGAGCAAGGTCAGGGGTAAATACAAGACTAGGAATGGGTGGAAAGTGAAATGGAGGAGAAGACAGGCAGGCTTGAATGTCTGTGGAAAGGGTGGTAGGTAATTTGGTGAAGTAATGTTATGGGAAGCAGAATAAGAGAAGGTACCTCATATAGTTTATTCCGATATTCTGCCACAGAGAGTTGGATGTCGTCATCTAAAGGAAGAACCACATCATACTCCAGAGATGGCTCCTTGGCGGGACAGTGGAACCTGCCAACAAATAATATGATGAAACCTAAGTGCAAACAATGCATGTATGTGCGTGCATGCACAAGAACAAGAAAGGTACTAGATACTAATAGATTTTAAAGCTAGAATGGAGCATTCGAGCATCTAGTCTGACTTCCAGTATAACACAGGCAATAGGATTTCACCAAGTTATCCCTGTACTGAGCCCAATAAATTGTTTGATCAAAGCATGTGAGAAGGCTGCTTACCATGTGCAGTAACAGATTCTTCAAGATGTGTGATCCTGCGGTACTCCACTGCAGATATCAATGCATCCTGGCACTGTTGATAGGAGATTTTTTGCAGCAGTGCTTGTCCGGACCATGGGTGTTGCTGCCGCTGGGCCCAAGGGCTACAGACCCCCACATCTCCTGCCCTACCCCAACAGTGGCAGTGGCCAGATCTGGGCAAGGTTGCCAGCAGGAGGGGCCCAATCTGGTTCCTGGATCAGGCCCCAGGGTTGGCTCAAGGCCGTGTGGCAAGGGGTGGTGCCTGGGCCCCAACCCTTTTCTCAGGGCAGCAATGCCCCTGGTCCAGACCACATGTGCACAACAGTATCTCACACCATGGCTGGCATCTCAAATGCCACTCACAGCCTGACTCTTCAGTCCTTCTCTACCAGGGAGTTCTAATTACAAACTTTGAAGTAGAAGGAAGAAGGCGGGGGGAGTAATGGAGCACCCACAGGGACACACCTCTCAAAGAACATCAGTTACTGCATAGGGTGAATAACCTATTCTTCTTCAAGTGCTGTCCCTGTGGGTGTTCCACTTCAGGTGACTGTACAGCAGAGCCCAGTCATAGAAGGAGGACTTCATAATGTTTAAAGTGACTGCTGTTAACACCATAGCATCTACCACTATTTCATTGTTTGTGCTCTAAGTGACTTCATAACTCTTTGTCAAAGTCATGTCATCACTCTACAAATGTCTGCCAGGCAGGCACACAGTTGAGGAAGATGACAGAGGTTGTGTAGCCTGAGATTTTTGCCATCTTTTTAGTATTAGAGCAAATCTTAATTGAATAAAGACACATATGAATAGGGAATAGTGTAAGGCAATCTAGTAGAAATTTGTGTTAAAATAAAGTCAAAAGTAGCATAATATGTAATAATTAGTGATAAAATAGCCATAAGTTATCATTTACAAGTGTTTGAAACAAAGCTAGTATTCAAAATTGCACTCGGCAAGTGAAATCTGATCTCCCTCCATATAGATCATAAGAGAACAGGCTTGACAGATCTCTCTCTTTAAGGGAAAATAGGTCAAGATGGAGGAAGATTCTAAACTTTTGAACTCCCTCATTCCTCTCCCATCAATTATTCTGAGTTCTTCTCCCACTGTCCAGCTATCCCCAAAACCCTTTGATCTCTGTCACATCACCTCACAGGTGCTGGATGAAATCATCCTTTCTGTGATTCACTGAGGATGAAATCACCCTTTTTGTGAGTGGTTAGAGCGATATGAGTGGACGATTAGAGTATATAAAAGAAGCAGCACATCAGCAGAACTCCGGAGATCTTTCCCACTCCTTATTGGGTTACTGGACTCTGGCTGTGTTCCTGCTGCACTAGGAGTCACACTATCACTCATCCCCAAAGAGAGTGACAATGTCTCTGGCGGAAGTTTATGAGCTAAGTTGCGGGACTTAGTCTCAAAAGGGCCTCTCCGGACTAAGTCTCTGAACTAGGTCTCCAGACTTAGTCTCAGAAGGGCCATCCTGGATGTTTAATCTTACATGCATGCACTCCAGACAGGCAGATAACTGAGTCCTGCGGTTAAGTCTGTGAGCAACGAATATCACACAGCCAAACACTTACACATACACACACTCCATGACCAGAGGGCACAGCAGAGTGAAGTCTCTGCTGGGGGACTTTCAGGTCTCACCCTCTCTGGGAAGGAGTGGCCAGAGGGTACAACTGGGACATCTTGCCAGTTGGGGGACTTTGCATCTCACCGTCTCTGGTATAGGCTATCCAAAAGCGGCTACACCAATCCGATACCCGAGTCTTGACTCAAGGTGCATGCTTCCGAGGGAGCCTGGTCTCACATAAGTCCTACACGAGTCCCATTTCAAAGTTCAAGGCTTTAGAGCTCTGATAGTGTCAGAACTCTTATAAGTGCCACAGAGAACTTTGCTGACGTGAAGCAGCAGTTGCACCTGCAAGCTTTTGAGAACCTTCTGAGCCACCATCATCCCAATTATTGAGGAGACCACAGCAGAGCAGCGGAAAGGAAGGGCTGACCTAGGCAGAGAAGGCCTTAAAAGCCAGTGGCTGAGCAAACAGGGGGACCGAAAACAGGGGAGTTTGAGAGGGAGTCTAGGGAGGAATTGGTGAAGCCACAATGGTGAAGAGGAGCTGCACTGCTTCTGCCAGCACCCCTTCTGTCTCCTCCACTTGTGCCTGTAGCCAGATGGACAACCTGACCATGGATATCTCTACCCAGATCCTGGTGTGGACTTGCAGGGACTGTGGCCTGCATTTCCCTGCCACAGACAATTAGGCTGGGGAGATGAAATCAATGTGACAGGTGTCTTCTGGTGGAATCTGTCAGGAGGCAGGGGGGAGAGTTACAGGAGGAGGTGTCTAGGCTCAGGAGTATCCATGCCCTGGAGAAGTTCCTCAATAGCACCCAAGAGGAGACATGCAAGGACGAGGATACTATCCAGGTGCTGAAGACTACTGCCGCACCACATGAGAAGGTTAGGATGCCTATGGCACAGGGAGGACCCTGGCAGCTAGTTACCTCTGGCAGCACACAGTGTTCCACCCCTGCTCCCATCCCATCCTCCACTGTGGTGAAAGACATTACCTACCTTTTTCTTGTAACTGTCATTCTCCGAAACGTGTGCTCATGACTACTCCAAATAGGCATGCGCGCGCCCCACGTGCACAGCTCTTGGTAGATTTTTCCCTAGCAACTCCCCGTGGTCGGACAGAGCCCCCTGGAGTCGTGTATGCATAGCGCTGTGTATAAGGGCTTACTAACCACTCCCCCTTCAGTTTCTTCTTAGCGAACCAACAGAGAGCAGGTGGGCAGGTTTTGGAGTAGATGTGAGCACACATCTCAGAGAATGACCAGTTACAGGAAAAAAGTAGGTAACCGTCTTTCTCCTTCAAGTGCTGCTCACATCAACTCCAAATAGGTGATTCCCAAGCACTTACCAGTGGTGGGGTCGGCCACTGTAATGAAGCTGCATCCAGCACCACCCTACCCACAGAGGCATCCTGTATCGCCTGTTGGGTGATCACATAATGGGCCGTGAAGGTATGTATAGATGACCATGTCGCCACCTTACAGATGTCTGCAAGTGGAACCCTAGCGTTAAATGCTGCAGATGTGGTGGACACTCTTGTTGAGTGGGCTGTGATCTCTGGAGGGGGCCTACGAGCAAGGATGTAAGAAGTTTTAATGCAAGAAGTGATCCGTGAGGAAATTGTCTGTGAGGAGACAGGCTGGCCACTCATTCTGTTAGCTACAGCAACAAATAGCTGCTGAGCTTTTCTAAAAGGTTTGGTCCTTTCTAGGTAGAACGCCAAGGCTCTGCGGACGTGCAGGGAGTGCAAGGTTCTTTGCCAATCCAATGAGTGAGTCTTGGGGTAAAAAACAGGTAGAAATATATCCTGGTTTGTATAGAAGTGGGAAAGCACCTTTGGAAGAAATGCTGGGTGTGGCTGGAGATGGACCTTGTTTTTGAAGAAGGCCAAATATGGAGGATCTATCGTGAGAGAATGCAGCTCAGAGACCCGTCTGGCAGAGGTGATAGCAACTAAGAAAGCCACCTTCCATGACAGGTACAGTTCTGAGCAGGTGGCAAGAGGCTCAAACAGAAAACGAGTTAGGGTAGTAAGCACCAAATTAAGGTCCCATTGAGGGATTGGTTTCACAACTGGAAGTAATTTCCTGATCAGTCCCTTGAGAAAGCAGCTCACAAGGGAGTAAGAGAAAATCAGATGGCCGTTGACATGCTCATGACAGGCGGAGACTGCCGCCAAATGAACTTTTAGGGGCAAGATGGACAGGCCCTGTTGTTTCAAATGAAGCAGACAGTCTAAAACAGTGGGAAGGGGGACAGGGAACCAGTTGGTGGGAATGCTTGTCACACCAAAGGAGAAACACCTCCATTTAGCTGAATACGTCAGTCTGCTAGATGGCTTTCTGCTTTCCAACAAGATCTCCCTAACTGATTGGGAGCATTGAAGCTCCTGCACGTTCAACCATGGAGCTTCCATCCTGAAAGGTGGAGTGAGCACAGGTCCAGGTATCTCAGAAGGCCGTGTCTCTGGGTCGGGAGGTCCAGGGTTATTGGGAGAGGAATAGGAGCCTCCTCCAATAGGTCTAATAGTGTGGGAAACCAATGCTGTTGTGGCCAGGTCAGGGCTATTAGGATCATTGATGACTTGTCTCTTTTCACTTTTGCTACGACCCTCCCTATGAGAGGAAAGGGCGGAAAAGCGTACAAGAGCTGGCCCGCCCATGGTACCTGGAACGCATTCCCGACCGAGGCTTCATCCATACCTTGGAAGAAGCAGAATTTCCTGCATTTGGCATTGATGCTGGTCACAAAAAGGTCCAGATGAGGAGTACCCCACCTTTGGAAGACAGCAAGTAAAATGTCCTGCTTTAGCAACCATTCGTGTGGGTGAACAGTCAGACCTAGGGAGTCCGCGAGGTAGTTCTGTGAGCCTGGAGGATAGGTGGCCTCCAGGTAAATACCGAGGGGAATGCAGATGTTCCATAGAGCCATGGCTTCCTTGCAAAGGGGGCGGGATCGAGCCCCCCCTTGTCTGTTGATATAAAACATTGTGGCCATGTTGTCCATCTTTACAGTGACATGGTGGCCCATGAGAGAGTCTTTGAATGTCTGGCATGCGAGGTGGACTCCCCTGAGTTCTCTGACATTGATGTGGCAAAGCCTGTCACAATTCGACCAGCAGCCCTGTGTTCGGAGGCTTCCCAGGTGGGCTCCCCATCTGACATCCGAGGCATCCGTTATTAAGGACATCGTCAGGGGAGGCCTTGAGAATGGAACCCCTGAGCAAACCACCAACTGATCCATCCACCAGAGAAGAGAGTTTAGGACAACTTTGGGCACCGAGATTACCAGTTCTAGGTTGTCCCTGGCTGGGCGGAAGACTGAAGCCAGCCACAATTGGAGTGGTCTCAGGTGCATTCTCGCATGGGGAACCACATATGTGCAGGCTGCAAAATGACCCAAGAGTCTCAGACAGGACCAAGCAGTTATGACAGGGTGGGCGGTCCATTCATTCATTATTGCAGAGATGGCTTGAAAACGGTGGGTGGGGAGAGATGCTGTGGCTGTAATTGAGTCCAAGGTAGCTCCTATAAATTCTATCCTCTGAGTGGGAACTAGAATTGATTTCTTTGCATTTATTAACAGGCCTAAAACATCAAAAGTATGCTGGATGAAAGCTAGACTGGTGGTGACCTGCTCTCTTGACAGACCTTTCACCAGCCAGTCATCCAGATAAGGAAAGACATGGATCTGATGACAGTGGAGGAATGCCGCCACCACTGCCCTGCATTTTGTAAAAACCCTGTGGGCCGTGGAGAGCCCAAAGCCTAGGACAGTAAACTGGAAGTGTTTGTCTCCCACTACGAATCTTAGAAAATGTCTGTGCTTCGGGATAATCGAGATTCTATGTGGAAGTACACATCCCGAAGGTTGAAGGCAGCATACCAATCCACAGGGTCCAGGGAAGAGATTACAGAGCCCAAGGAGACCATATGGAATGTCAGCTTCCTTATGAATTTGTTCAGACCTCCGAGTTAGGATGGGTCTGAGGCCTCCTTTGGATTTTGGGAGCAGGAAATATCTGGAGTACAACCCTTTTCCTCTGAGTTCTGTAGGGACCTCCTCCACTGCTCCAGTCAGGACCAGCTGACTGGCCTCCTCACGGAGAAGTTGGTCGTGAGATGGGTCCCTGAAAAGGGACAGGGAGCAGGGAGGGCATGGGTAAGGGATAGCATGGATTTGGATAGAATAGCCCACTTCCACCAGGCGTAGAACCCAACTGTCTGATGTAATTTGGTGCTACGCCTGGTGGAAGTGGGCTAAGCGGTTGGAAAAGAGGCGGGGGGTTGGTACGCTGTCCTCAGGGAAAACCTCAGATATTTTGCTTGGCACCCTATGACTGTTTAGAGGGGCTCCTGGACTTGCCATCTGTGGAAGGATGTCTGCGTCTACTTGAGGTCTGGGATCTATTATTCCTGCCCTGCCTGCGGCTGAAATCCTGCCTCTGATAGTAAGCAGGAGGCTGTGAGGAGGTGTGAGGTTTAAAGTGTTTGTGTTGTGTCGCAGGTGTGTGCATCTCAAGTGATTTTAATGAGGCCCTAGAGTCCTCTGAACTGTGTAACTTGGAATCCATTTGAGTGGAAAATAAAGACTGCCCTTCGAATGGAAGATCTTTTACAGTTGTTTGAACTTCATAAGGCAGCCCAGAAACCTGAAGCCAGGAACTCCAGTGCATAGAGATGCCAGAGGCCATGACCCTTGCTGTGGCATCAGCTGCATCCAATGCCCCCTGCAATGAGGCCTTTGCTACCGTCTGGCCCTCCTCTACTAGGGTGTTAAACTCCTTCTTGGAGACTGGCATGAGAGAACTTGCAAACTTTTCCATAGAGCTCCACGTTTTATGCGTGTAGTGGCTCAGTATTACTTGCTGATTCACCACCCTGAGTTGTAGAGCCCCCACAGAGTAGACTTTGCGACCAAATAGGTCCATCTTTTTTGCCTCTCTTGCCTCTGGAGTAGGGCCTCTATTCTCTTGTCTCTCTTTTTCAAAGGCCGCCATCACCACCAGCAAGCTGAGGGAGGGATGAATGTAGAGATATTTGTATTCTTTTGGGGGTACAAAGTATTTTCTTTCTATTTTTTTGGCCATAGGTAACACTGATGACAGGTTTGCCAGATTTCTTTCATAGCCTTTCCTATGGTTTTTATTACAGGAAAAGCAACCCCAGATGTCGACAATATCTCCGTTATTGAGTCCAACGCATCCTCTACAATTTCCTGGGCCTGAATGCCCATGTTGTTAGCCGCTCTCCTCAGGAGGTCTCGGTAGTTCCTTCCCTCATCTGAAGGGGATGCAGGAGTGTAACCTGCTACTTCTTCCCCCGGTGAGGAAGAGGAGGAGTCTTTTGCTGGATCCACCTGCAACAGCACCGACGGTGCAGACTGGGATAGTCCCAGGGCTTGGAGCCCCCACATCGATGGTGCCAGAAGCTGGAATGGAAGTCTCCAGTGCCGAGGCGTGTGATGGGTGGGAGCAGGTTCGGTGCCAGTTATTGGGCACAGCACTGTCTCAGATCTCGTATGGGTGCATCGACTGCCCGAGGCGACTGACAGGGAGCGAGTTGACTGAGGGCCCTGGGCTTGATGCTATGCCCAGAATTTCCAGAAAGGCCAGTTGGAGGGATTCTGCCACCAGGGGCCCCACAGCACCAGGAGCTGTGGAGGAACTTAGAAGGTCCTGTGATGCAATTCCAACCTGGAGCAGCTCCATGCTGAGTGGAGAGGGCCCACCTCTGAATCAGAGGGTGACGCTGACCTCGGTGACCAAGGCAGTGCCGTGGACCTCAGCACAGGTCATAGATGGTGAGGTGATCGAGGGAGTGGAGTAGGCTTGCCTTTAGATAAAGAGGGCCTCGGTGCCACTAATGCATCCACACCTGCAATTGCACTCTCCTCAGTACTCTCGATTAGGTCACGTGCTGCCTCGAATGTTTCCAGCATAGAAGGGGACCTGATGACTACTTCTTCATCCCCAGAATCAGCTGAGGGGGCAGGTCGTACTGCTGGGCTTTGAGACACCTGTTCTCTTGGGATGGGCTATCTTGTGAGGCAATGCCAATGGTGCAGTCTGGCAGCCCCTCACAGGTCCTGCTTCTCCTGCACTGCTCCTCTTAGACTTGAGAGAAGAGCACCCTCTATTATTCCTGTGCTTCTTCCTTGGCACCGGAGACTAGGGGCGGTGCCAATGTTGAAGAAAAGGGCTTGCAGCACCGAGTATCCTCACGTGCCAACTCTACCTGGTGCCAGGATGCTTTTCGTTGACTCCACACTAACTGATGGGTTAGAGGCTGTTGAGGGTGGTCTTTAGGCTTCCTCCATGAGGAAGATTTTCAGCCTCTGGGAACGGTCCTTCAAGGTCCTCAGCCGAAAGCTCTTACAGAACTTACACTTTACCTTTTGGTGAGCCCCGCCCAGACACTTTAGCCACATGGAGTATGGGTTGCTCTGTGGCATCGGTATTTTACATGTGTTGCATGATTTAAAGTCTGGAAAGCCAGGCATGCCCCTGAAACGGGAAACAAGCTGAAAAACTATGCCGAATAAAAATCTAACTAACTTAACTCTAACTAGAAAAACAAAGGGCTTAGCCTGAAGTATAAAGCTAGGGGAAGATTCTCTCAGAGTGGAGATATGATGGAACCGACTAGCCGCTGCAGCGGTAAAAAGGGGGAGTAGTCGGCGAGCCCTTATACACAGCGCTATGCACACGCAACTCCCGGGGGCTCTGTCCGACCACAGGGAGTTCCTAGGGAAAAATCTACCAACAGCTGTGCGCATGGCACGCGCACACCTATTTGGAGTTGGCGTGAGCAGCACTCGAAGGAGAACCATTATGTGGTGCTAGAGATGATGGATGAGGTGGAAGAGGAGATGCCATGCACCCCCGAGGCTGGGAGGATCATAACCATCACAGCCAGGAGGAAACATTGGGTTCTGGTGGTTGGGGACTCTCTTCTGAGGGGGATGGAGGCACCCATCTGTCACCCTGACAAGGCTTCTTGGGACATATGCTGCCTGCCAGGTACCTGTATCAAAGACGTTACGGAGGGATTGTCGAGAATCATCGCCCCTCTGACTGTTACCCCATGCTACTCATACATGTGGGAACCAATGATACTGTGAGAGGTGATTGTCATCAGATCAAAGGTGACTACAGGGCTCTGGGAGCACGGGTGAAGGAGTTCGGAGCACAGGTGGTGTTCTTCTCAATCCTTCCGGTCAAAGGTAGGGGCCTGAGCAGAGACAGCTGCATCCTGGAGCTGAATGCCTGGCTGCAAAGATGGGGTAGTCAGCAGGAATTTGGCTTCCTCAGCCATGGGGTGCTGTTCCAGGAAGGAGGACTGCTAGGCAGAGATGGACTCCATCTGTTGAGGAAGGGGACCAGCATATTCGGACGCAGACTGGCTAACCAAGTGAGGATGCCTTTAAACTAAGTTTGAAGGGGGAAGGAGACCAAGGCCCACAGGTGAGTCACAATGTGGGAGACCTGGGGGAAGGGATGGAACTTGGGAGATGCCAGGACTATAACACCAGGGATAAAAGAGAGGGTAGGTGGAACATAGTGAGGTGGGGAACCAAATAATTTTCTTAGGTGTCCTAATGAATCCCTAATACCTGAGGTGACTGGGGGTGGATGATACTGGGAGGAAATACAAGGAGATAGATGCAATAGAACTGAAAATTGACAGGGGAAAGTAGGGCAATTGGCCTGGTATTTTAGATGCCTCTACACGAATGCGAGGAAACAAGCAGGAAGAATTGGTAGTACTGGTGCAGACAAGGAACTATGATATAACTGGAATAACAGAGATGTGGTGAGATAGCTTGTATGACTGGAGCTCTACCATGGATGGGTATAAACTGCTCAGGAAGGACAGGCAGGGAAGAAGAGGGGAAGGAGTAGCACTATATGTAAAAGAGCTCTATGACTGCCCAGAGCTCCATTATGGAAGTGGAACCAAGCCAGCTGAAAGTCTGTGAGTTAAGTTTAGAGCAGAGGACAACAAGGGGGATGTCGTGGTGGGTGTCTGCTATAGACCTCCAGACCAGGAGGAGGAGGTGGACGAGGCATTCTATGGACAACTGACAGAAGTTTCTAGATCACTGGCCCTGGTTCTTATGCGGGACTTGAATTACCCTGACACTTGCTGGGAGGCCAATACAGCAGTGCACAGACAATCCAGGAAGTTTTTGGAGAGAGTTGAGGACAACTTCCTAGTACAAATGCTGGAGGAACCAACTAGGGGCCCTGCACCTTTTGACCTGCTGCTCATAAACAGAGAAGAAATTGACTGGGGAAGTAGAAGTGAATAGCAACCTGGGCAGCAGTGACCATGAGATGGTAGAGTTCAAGATGCTGAGTAATGGAAAAAAAAGAAACAAAAAGCAGACACTTGACTTCAGAAAAGCAGATTTTGGTTCCCTCAGGGAACTGATGGGCAGGATCCCTTGGGAGGCTGATCTGCAGGGGAAAGACATTCAAAAGAGCTGGCTATATTTTAAAGAAACCCTGCTAAAGGCACAGGAAGATACCATTCCAATGAGCAGAAAGAACAGCAAATGTGGAAGGCACTCGATGTGGCTTAACAGAGAACTCTGCACTGAGCTAAAGCATAAAAAGAAAGCTTACAGGAAGTGAAACCTTGGACAGATGACTAAGGAAACATATAAGGATATTGCTTGGGACTGCAGGCATAAAATCAGAAAGGCCAAAGGACAATTGGAGTTGTGGCAAGCAAAGGATGTGAAGGATAACAGGAAGTGATTCTACAAGTATGTCAATAACAAGAAGAGGATCAAGGATGGTGTAGGTCCCTTACTGAATGGGGCAGGTATCCTCATGATGGAGGATGAGGAAAAAGCAGAAGTGCTCAATGCTTTTTTTACTTTACTTTTGACAGGCAGGGCCAGCTCCCAGCCCACTACATTGGGTATGGCAGATTGGAGAGAAGAAGAAAGGCCCTTGATGCCAGAAGGTCAGGTTAGGGACTACTTAAAGAAACTGGATGTGCACAAGTTCATGGGGCTGGACAAACTGCATCCAAGGGTGCTAAGGAAGTTGGCCAACGCAGAGGCAGCCTATGGCAATTGGGGGCCCTAGGCAAAGGCCCTTTACGGGGCCCACTATGGCCCCCCAATGCCTACCTAACCATCACCCCCCATGGAGGGCAGGGGAGTGGGGCTGTGGACTGTCAGGTCCAAAAGCTTTGCCACCCACCAGCCAGTCAAACCGGCCTCCCTCCAGCAGCAGAGGAGCACCACTCCCCGCCTACTCCCAGCTGGCCACACCTCCCCAGGGAGAGGGAGGAGAGTGGTC
Source organism: Podocnemis expansa (assembly GCA_007922195.1). Taxonomy (NCBI): domain Eukaryota; kingdom Metazoa; phylum Chordata; order Testudines; family Podocnemididae; genus Podocnemis; species Podocnemis expansa. The sequence goes on from ML682003.1 coordinate 8,225,508, forward strand.
GGTGCAGTGCGGCCCTCCGGCTTGCCGAGAGTAGGGCCCCCTGGAGTGGAAGGCTCCAAAGAGTTCAGGCCACATCCCACGCAAGGATGGAGTACAAGCTATTAGAAAAACCATCCCAGATAATGACACAGCACAGCTCGTGACTGAACTTTGCGACTTTGTACTCACCCACAACCACTTCAGATTTGAGGATCATTTATATCTCTAAATCAGTGGCACTGCTATGGGCACCCGCATGGCCCCACAATATGCCAACATCTTTATGGGCGACTTAGAACAACGTTTCCTCAAGTCTCATCCCAGGACACCTCTTCTTTACCTGACCTACACTGATAACATCTTTATCATCTGGACACATGGCAGGGATGCTCTTGAAGATTTTCACAGAGATTTCAATAATTTCCATGACACCATCAAACTGAGCCTGGAACACTCCACACAGGAGATCCACTTTCTTGACACTACAGTACAAATCAGAGATAGACGCATCACCACCACCCTATATCGAAAACCTACTGATCAGTATAGTTACCTACAATCTTCAAGCTTCCATCCTAAACACACCACACGATCCATTGTCTACAGCCAAGCCCTAAGATACAACCGCATCTGCTCTGATCCTTCAGACAGGGACAGACATCTTGAGGATCTCTATCAAGCATTCTTGAAACTACAGTATCCACCTGGGGAAGTAAGACGACAAATTGACAGCTAGATGGGTTCCCCAAAGTCATCTACTACAGGAGAGAGCCAAGAAAGAAAGCAACAGAACACCACTAGTCACCACATACAATCCTCAAGTCAGACCTCTGCAAAAGATCATTAAGGACCTACAGCCTATTCTAAAAGATGATCCCTCTCTCTCTCAAGCGTTAGGAGACAGACCACTCCTTGCTTATAGGCAGTCCCCTAATCTTAAACAGATACTCACCAGCAACTACAGATCTAACAACAGAAACATTGAAGCAGGCGCACACCCCTGCAAAAAACCACGCTGCCAAGTCTGCCCACATATCTACACAACAGACACCATCATAGGTCCTAATCAAGCCTGCTACTCCATCAAAGGCTCATTTACCTGCTCATCTACTAATGTGGTCTATGCCATCATGTGCAAGAAATGCCCCTACACCTTATCTATTGGACAAACAGAACAATTGCTCTGTAAGAGACTGAATGAGCACAGAGCTGATATCAGAAATCAAAGAACAGAGAAACCAGTTGCTGAGCACTTCCATCTTCCTAATCACTCGATGATGGATTTGTTAATGACTATCGTTAGAGCTGTACCTGGGACATTTAGACTTCAAAGAGAGACAGCTGAACTCGAATTAATATGCAAGCTAAATTCTGTGAAAGCAGGACTGAATCGAGACTATGGATTCTTTTCCCATTACAAAGGGTAATTTGACTTCAGGCTTCCCACAGTTTGAGCCTGTAAACTGCTCTGATTTGCTGTTACTTTATGACCTGATCCTATGTTTTACACCCCCTTGCATTTAGTTTCATTCCTTTCTGTAAGTTCACCCATCTTTGAAGCATCTGAGGAAGTGGGATCTTCTCCCATGAAAGCTCATGCAAAAAATAAATGTTAGTCTTAAAGTGCCACACAACTCCTTGTTGTTTTTTCCACTGGACTAGACTAACACGGCTATCCCTTTTAAAATTGACACTTTCTCCCAGCCACCATAGGCCTGGAAGTGGCCAGAACTCTTCGGAGTGGGCCACTCCAGGGGGGCTCACTCCTGACAAGCCACAGCGCTGTGCTGGCCACTCTCCTCCCTCCCACTGGGGAGGCGCAGCTGGCTGGGAGTAGGCAGGGAGTGCTGCTCTGCCCCCACTGGAGAGAGACTGGTCTGGCAGGCAGGCAGCAAAGCTTTTGGATCTGGTGGTCTGCTGCCCTCTACTTCCCCACTGCCCCACCAGCACATAGGTAAGTGAAGCAGGTGGCAGTTATGGGGTCCCCTTGCAGCTCAGGGGCTCTGGGCTGCCTCCTGCTTCACTTACCCCAAAAGCCGTCTCTGCTGATAAGATAGCAGTACCACTGACCATTATCTTTGAAAACTTGCGGCGAACGGGGGAGGTGCCGGAGGACTGGAAAAAAGCAAATATAGTGCCTATCTTCAAGAAAGGCAAAAAGGAGGATCTGCGGAATTACAGACCTGTCAGCCTCACCTCAATCCCTGGAAAAATCATGGAACAGGTTCTCAAAGAATCCATCCTGAAACACTTCGAGGAAAACAGAGTGATCAGGAACAGTCAGCACGGATTCACCAAGGGTAAATTGTACCTGACCAACCTCATCTCCTTCTATGATGAGATGACTGGATTTGTGGATGCGGGAAGAGTCCTTGATGTGATATACCTCAACCTTAGCAAGGCTTTTGATACGGTTTCCCACAGCATTCTCGGCAGCAAGTTAAGGAAGTATGGGTTGGATATGTGGACTGTAAGGTGGATAGAGAACTGGCTAGATCAATGGTTTCAGCGTGTAGGAATCAATGGCTCCCGTGTCTAGCTGGTAACCAGTAATGAGTGGTGTGCCCCAGGGGTCAGTCCTGGGGCCAGGTCTGTTCAACATCTTCACTAATGATCCGGATGATGGGACAGATTGCACACTCAGTAAGTTTGCGCAGGATACCAAGCTGGGGGGGAAACAGTAGACACACTGGAGGGCAGGGACAAGATTCAGGGAGACCTTGACAAATTGGAGCAGTGGGCCAATAGAAATCTCATGAGGTTCAACAAGGATAAGTGCAAAGTCCTGCACTTGGGACGGAAAAACCCCATGCACTGCTACAGGCTGGGGAGTGATCAGCTAAGTCGCAGCGCTGTAGAAGAGGACCTGAGGGTCATGGTGGACAGGAAGCTAGATATGAGTCAGCAGTGGGCTCTTGCTGTCAAAAAGGCCAATGGCATACTGGGCTGCATCTGAAGAAGTGCTGCCAGCAGATCAAGGGATGTGATCATTCCCCGCTATTCGGCACTGGTGAGGCCGCATCTGGAATACTGTGTCCATTTTTAGGCACTCCACTACAAAAAGGATGTGGACATATTGGAAAGACTCCAGCGGAGGGCAACAAAAATGATCAAGGGGCTAGAGCACAAGCTCGATGAAGAAAGACTGAAGGAACTAGGCTTATTTAGTCTGCAGAAGAGAAGACTGAGGGGAGATTTGATAGCAACCTTCAACTACTTGAAGGGATGCTCCAAGGAGGACAGAGCTCGGCTGTTCTCAGAAGCAACGGAGGACAGAACAAGGCGCAATGGTTTCAAGTTGCAGCTGGGGAGGCCAAGGCTGGATATTAGGAAAACCTTTCTTACTAGGAGAGTGGTGAAGCATTGGAACAGGCTATCTAGGGAAGTGGTGGAATCTCCATCTCTGGAGATATTTAAGGCTCGGTTAGACAAAACCATAGCTGGGATAATTTAGTGAGAGTGGTCTGCCTTTTTTGGCAGGGGGTTGGACTAGATGACCTCATGAGGTCCCTTCTAACCCTATGATTCTAAGTCGTTCTGCCTTTGCTCTCTAAATATTATGTGTCAATTCGCCTGATAGCCTGAGATGGTAAGCAGCCTCTGATCAAATCTACTGGATCAGGCCCTGCACAGAACTTCAGTGGTCAAATGCCTACCTTTCCCTGTTCTGTGACCTGCTGTGGGGCTCAGCTGAGACAGGCATCTAGATGCCGGGAAGGAGACAGCTATATGAATAAGCAGCATCAGAAAAACATGCACCAAGGAAACTTTTACTTAAAAAATGTAGGTGCTGAGTGAATTTAGGTACCTAAAATGTTTGAGGGTGAAGGGGAAGGGATACATTGCAATGCTGCAGAAACCGGGACACAAGTACTTAAACTAGGGCCTTAGGCACCTAACTTCTTTTGTGCATTCAGACCTAAGTCTATTTCATCTCCAAAAGTACCTTTTAACAACTAAACATATAATCTCACAAAAAAAATTAGAACAATTTTGTTTGACAAGATCTATTTTCCATAGAACCAAGCTGACTGATGTTAATGATATTCCCATTATACACTAAAAGCTGATACACCAGAAGCCAGTAAGAGAAAAAAAGTAGATTCCGCCCAAAAATCTCTCTCCCTCTCTGTGTGTCTGTCTGTCTCTCTCTCTCTCTCTCTCTCTCTCTCTCTCTCACACACACACACACACACACACACACACACACACTTACTTTAAATATATGAAAGTGGGCATGGAAAATGTCATATATCAGAGTCACTCTCACCTTTTCACACAGAGAGGAGGAGAAAGAAGATTGAAAACTACTATTACCCTAATTTTTTCACATGGCAGAAGAGAAACTTGTGCCAGTGGCAGTCACACAGAAGGCTTGGGGGTGGAGGCCTAGGAAACTGCATACTGGCATTACTCTCACCTTTTCACATAGGGATGCTGCAAGGCCTCTTCTGCTGTCAGCCGTTTATCAGGGTTAAATACTAAGAGCCTCTTTAGCAGGTCCAAGGCATGAGGGGGGGTAGATGAGGGTAAAAGCTCCTCAATTGTTACTCGTCGTCTAAAAAGCAAGAAACAAAAGTTGTAGCTCCCAGTGACCAATTTCATTGCAAAACTGTATCTCTACTCTGGAAATCTCATGTAGGTAATTCCTAACCCCAAATTTCACTCCCAAGGAATGGATCATGACTCAAGAAATACATTGTTATGCTCACATAACTAGCTTTTTGTGAGTTCACCAACCTAGATGGTTAATGACATGGAACATTTTGTGTTAACAAAGTTAGAAAGCTAAGCAAAGAAACAGGAGTAAAATGTCTTCACTAGCAACTTAGAGTAGAAGTAAACCCCTAAGAGCATATATATATAAAAAAAAATCTGATTCACTTTTTTAAAAGTCAGTTTAAATTAAAAAACCCCTCATTTTAAAAAATCACTATTTTAATTACCTTGCCATGTCATGGTAATAACATTTGAGTGACTGGATACTGAACAATATCATGTCTCCCATTTTGTCATGCATCCTTTTGTTTATTTGTATTTTTCTGTTTTTATGGGTGAAAGGATGGCCAGTATATAGTGGTTCTGGTGTTCACTGAATATGATTGACATTAGGCATGACAATCAATGTGAAACTTTTGATGTTGGCTATTGATAGAGATCCATAGTGGTTAGTTAAGGTTGCACATGAGAAGAACTATTACTTATCTTACAATAATTATGGTTTGAGATATTTCATCTGTGTGGATCCCTTCCAAAGTACACACATGCCTCATGAATGAGAGATCAGAAATTTTGACCGGCTGTGTCTGTTGGGGGCATATTTACACCCTGCATATCTTTGTGCCTCTACAACAGCTTTTCAGTTCCATAATTCAGAATCCCAGTTAGGATAAAACTCAGAAATAGGAATGGAGACAGAGTCCTGGGATCACATGAACAAACTGTCTTTAAGAACCACAGTTACTGTAAAGTGAGTAACTGTTTCTTTCTCCGAGTCCTAACATATGTGAACAGGGGGTTAAAAGTATTATCTGGCAGGCTCCAGAACCCTCCTAAATGGGTGGGCCCCCTCACACATCCCAGCTACTAATCCCCAAACGCCTATCCCCTACCCCAGCTACTGCCCCAACACACCTGCCCACCACCCCAGCTACTGCCCCCCCACACCTAATTCCCCACCTCAGCTACTGCCTCCCCCACACGTAATCCCCCACCTCAGCTACTGCCCCAGCCCGTCTCATTGCTGGTCCCCCAACCCTTCCCCACCCCTCCGCCGTGCCACGCCATCTTCCCCCACTGCCTCAAGCCAACCTCTCCCCCACACCCTTTCCCCATTGAGCCGGCTCGCCTGTCCCCAAACCAGGGATTTCCCTAACTCCCCTCTACACCCCCACTGGATTTCCCAACACCCCCCAAGTTGTCAGCTAGTAAGAGTGTTATACCAAATTAGCGAGCACCCCCTAGCCCCCCCAAACCCTAATTTCAAGTCTGGGAGAGAATACTGCCCTGATTCCCACCCCCCCCCCCGGAAGCCCCCTTACCTGGCCACCATGCACCTACAGAGCAGTCCAGCCCAGGCTGACTGAGCAGCCTCAGGCCGGGCCGGGGCAGCTCCGTGTTTCCCAGAAAACACAGGAATGGTATTCCAGGCCCTGCTATTTTTAGGGGCTAAGTGTCAGGGGCCCCTAAAATAGAAAATGGAGTTGGAATGCTTCGTGCTAGGGCTTGCTATTTTTAAATGCTAGGCTCCAGAATGCAGCTGTAGTAACCTTGGGGAGGAAGGGGTTAACACCCTGGTCAGTGAGTCCCAGGGGAGCCAACAGGAACAAAGTACAGGTTTTTGAACTGGAGCAGTAGCCTTGCCTGTTCCTGTTTGGTGGCAGCAGAGCTCCTGGAAGGATGAGGAGGAGGCCAGTAGAAAGGCCTGAAGAAGGATCCAGTGACATCCTTGCTCAGTTTGTAACTGACCAGGTGTGAGTAGAACAGGGAATGTTTAACTAGACACAGTCAGGATATTTCATGGGTTAGAGAGCATAAATCAGGGTAGGACTGGCAGTTGAAGAAGCCAGTGTAGCTGCAGTGCCCAGTTTCTCACCTTTCTCTGTCTCTAAGCACCATTGCTTTTCCTTCTCCTCTGCTTCTATGTGCCTCATCTCTAGGAAAAACTCCATCTTGTTCTTAGTTAGAGATCTTCCTGTCTTAAACATACCCTCCCAGCTTGGCCTTTGTGGTATGGAAGGGACATGACTGCCCCACCCACTCCTACCTCCACAGCCTTATTACCCCCTTCCTTGTCCCCACTCCATGTGTCTGCCTTGGAGTTGGACTTCTGGGACTGAGCTGGGGCTGGTGTCTCCATGGCTCCTTTGCCCCACTGCAAACGCATTCACTGGGCTGCTTTCCAGCCCTACTCTGGTCTAGCTATCCCATTGCCACAAAAGCTAGAAAAAAGTAAACTGCTTGTTTTGGACTCCCTGGCTTTTCCAGTTAAACCCCTTGCGTGTCTTCTTCCCCATGCAGCAAAAGAAAAAAAACAAAACAAAACCTCCCAAAATTTCCACTACCCAACAGGAAAACGTGTCCTTTTAAAAAGCTTGACATTTGTGCTCCTGCTTCAAAAAAAAAAAATCCACACGGGTATGCCATGATGTCAAGGCTGCTTCCCCACTCTGTCACTCTGGCCTTACAGCTGGTCTAAAACCTCTCCAAGGCCACCAATTTCCTGGCTTTGGTGTGGTATTGCTGTCACCATCCAAATACAAAAACCTCTTGAAAACCCAGGAAGGCACACTTGAGAATTCCTTCCTGCGAGATACCCTCAATCACTTTCATTCCTCCCTCCAGAGAGCAACTGAACCCCAGCTGGAATATCAGCTGGAAATGGGACAGAATCCCCTTCAGTAGTTGGCTGTGCAGTCTGAAGCACATGCACACAAAACCTCTTGCCTTATAGGACACAGAACCAGAGCTTACTTTAAAAAGGTAAAATTTTTAATTAAAACAAACAGATAAGAAACACAGAGAGCTGCTTCTCTGGGGTTTAACTTAGGTAGTTAGAGGGTAGCAGGAGTGGGTACATGTGCTCAGCACAGAGGAATCCAACAAAAACCCCAAAACAAAGAGCTACCCTGACCACATGTAGTTAAACAGTCCCTGTCCTACTAAATACATGGGCAGCTACAAACTGAGCTTATCTTTGGCAAGGATGTCACTGGATCCTTCTTCCAGCCTTTCTACCTGGCCTCCTCCTGATCTTTCCAGGAGCTCTGCTGCCACCAAACAGGAACAGGCAAAGCTGCTCATAGACTCTAAGGTCAGAAGGGACGAATATGATCATCTAGTCTGACCTCCCACACACTGCAGGCCATAAAACCTCACCGACCCACTCCTACAATGAACCTCAAACCCATAACTGAGTTATTAAAGTCCTCAGATCATGATTTAAAGACTTTAATACAGAGAATCAACCAGCAAGTGAGCCATACCCACTGCTACAGAGGAAGGCAAAAAAAAACCCAGCGCCCAAGCCAATCTGCCCTGGGGGAAAATTCCTTCCCGACCTCAGATATGGAGATTAGTTAAACCCTGAGCATGAGGGCAAGTCCACAACAGCCAGTCAAGAAGAACTTCTCTGTAATAACTCAGAACCCACTCAATCTAATGCCCCTTCCCAGGTCACTATCATACCCATCACCAGTAGTAAAAGACAGACAATGGCCAAGCAACACTGTCCATCACATCGTTCTCTCCATAAACTTATCAAGCTCGGTTTTGAAGGCACTTAAGGTTTTTGCATCCACCACTTCCCTTGGTAGACTATTTCAGAACTTTACTCCTCTGATGGTTAGGAATCTGCATCTAATTTCTAGCCTAAATTTTCTGAAGGACAGTTTGTATCCATTTGTTCTTGTGTCCACATGGGTGCTGTATTCAAATAATTCCTCTCCCTCCCTTGTATTTATCCCTCTAATGTATTCATAAAGAGCAATCATATCTCCTCTCAGCCTTCTTTTCAGAAGACTAAACAAACCAAGCTATTTAAGTTGTCTCTCATAGGGAAGACTTTCCATTCCACGAATCATCCTTGTAGCCCTTCTCTGCACCTGTTCCAGCTTGACTTCATCTTTCTTAAAAATGGGTGACCAGAACCGTACACAATATTCCAAGTGAGGTTGCACCAGTACCTTGTATAATGGCACTAACACCTTCCTATCTCTACTGGAAATACCTCTTCTGATGCACCCCAAGGCCACATTAGCTTTTTCCACTGCCACATCGCATTGGCTACTCATTGTCATTCTGTGATCAACCAGGACACCCAGGTCCTTCTCCTCCCCTGTCAATTCCAGCTGATAAGAAAAATTCCTGTTATTTGTCCCTAAGTGCATGACCTTGCACTTCCCATTGTTGAATTTCATCCTATTTCTAATGCTTCACTTTACAAGGTCATCCAAATCATTCTGTATGCTATCTCAATCCCCCTCTGTATTGGCAATACCTCGCAGCTTTGTGTTGTCTGCAAACTTAATCAGCACATTCCCACTTTTTGTGCCAAGGTCAGTAACGAAAAGGTTGAATAAGATGGGTCCCAGCACTGATCCTCGGGGAACACCACTAGTAACCTCCTTCCAGATAGACAGTTCACCTTTCACTATGACCCTCTGTAGTCTCCCCTGTAACCAGTTCTTTATCCGCCTTTCTATTTTCATATTAATCCCCATCCTTCCCAATGTAACTAATAATTCCCTGTGTGGAACTGTATCAAATGCCTTGCTGAAATCTAAGTAAATTAGGTCCACCGCATTCCCTTTATCCAAAAAATCCGTTATCTTCTCAAAAAAGGAGATCAGGTTGGTCTGGCATGATCTACCTTTTGTAAAGCCATGTTGCATTTTAGTGCAGTTATCATTCTCAATATCCTTAAGTACTTTCTCCTTCAAAATTTTCTCCAAGACCTTGCATGCTGCTGAGGTCAAACTAACAGGCCTGTAGTTACCTGGATCACTTTTATTCCCTTTCTTGAAAATAGGGACCACATTAGCAATTCTCCAGTCATAAGATACAACCCGTTTTCACCGATGCTTTAAAAATCCTTGCTAATGGACTGGCAGTTTCATGTGCAAGCTCCTTCAGTATTCTTGGATGGAAATTATCCAGACCCCCTGATTTAGTTCCCTTAAGCTGCTGAAGTTTGGCCTCCACCTCAGATATGGTAATTTCCACTTCTAAATTCTCATTCCCATTAGCTGCCCTACCTCTGTCCCTGATCTCACCATCATCCTCATTAAAGACAGGGGCAAAGTACTTATTTAGATATTCAGCCATGCCTAGATTATCCTTGATCTCTAACCCATCCTCAGTGAATAGTGGTAAAACCTCCTCCTCTTGTGTTTTATATGGCTGAAGAACCTTTTACTATTGGTTTTGACTCCCTTTGCAAGGTCTAACTCTGCTTGGCTTTTGGCCTTCCTCACTTGATCCCTACATGCTCTGACCTCTAAACAGTAGCTCTCCTTTCCTATCCCTCCCATCTGCCATTCCTTGTAGGCCTTGTGTTTCCTCCTAATTGCCTGTCTAAAATGTACATTCATCCAGCTTGGTTTAGAACCCATGCCTGAAATTTTTTTCCTCTTCTTTGGAATGCAGGCTTCAGATAGTTCCTGCAGCTTTGTCTTGAAGCAGTTCCAAGCATCCTCAATATTCATATCCATGAATTCATTGGTCCAGTCCACCTCCCTAGCTAATTCCCTTAATTTTTTGAAGTTAGCCCTCTTGAAGTCAAAGACTCTGGTCACAGATTTATTTTTGTTTACCCTTCCATTCAGTTTAAATTGGATTAGCTCATGACCACTAGAGCCTAGGTTGTCCCCTACAACTAATTCCTCTATGAGGTCCTCACTACTGACTAATACCAAATCTAAGATCGTGTCTTCTCTTGTTGGTTTAGAAACTGCTTGATGGAGAAATCTGTCTGCTATCACCTCCAATAAAATCTGGTTGCTTTCATCCCTGTTAGCGCATATCCTACAGTCTATATCTGAGAAGTTAAAATCTCCCTTAATCACACAGTTCCCAGTAGTGTTTACTTCCTTAAAGGCCTTAAAGAGTTCTCTATCTATGTCCAAATCAGATCCCACCAGTCTGAAACACACCCCAAGCACTAATCCAGGAGAAACTCTAGTGGCTTTCTTCTCCAATGTGGTTTTGAGCCAGATAGACTCTGTCCTACTAATTCCATCACTCTGAATTTCTTTGCATTCTATTGCATCACTGATATACGGTGCCACCTTTGCCATTACATCTTTCTTTCCTAAAGAGCACATAGCTTTCAATGCCTGTACACCAGTCGTGACTACTATTCCACCATGTTTCTGTTATCCCTATAATATCCAGTTTCAATTCTCTACCAGTAGTTCCAGTTCCTCCAATTTATTACCTAGGATTCTCGCATTGGTATATAAACATTTTAGCTTTTACTGCTCGGCTTTGCTCATATTCTTTACCCCATGTAGCCTTTTTTTTACTACTGCCAACATCGCCCATCAGACCAGTATTTGTGCTTCCCTCCTTTCTAACATCCATACTGCCTCCCACATCTTTGTCTTTTCTGACTTCAATTTCCTGCCCCTCAATGCTAGTATCAGGCGCAGAGATTGTCCGAGCATCTCCCAAGCATCTCCCCATACTCCCTACTTTAAAGCTCTCAATCAGTTGAGCTAGCCTCCCTCCCAGAAGTCTGTTTCCCCCCCTACTCAGGTGATGTCCATCCCAAGCAAACAGTCTTCTGTCCATGAACGCCTCCAAGTGCCCATGCATCCCAAAGCTTTCCTTGTAATACTACTTCCTGAGCCAGCTATTAACTGCCAGAATCTTCTCACACCTGTGTTGTCCTCCTCTAGGGACAGGCAGAATCCCACTGAAGATCACCTGAGCCTCCAGCTCCTTGAGAGTCCTCCCCACCCTGGCATAGTCTCCTTTGATATGTTCCAGTGAGAATCTAGCTATATCATTTGTACCCACCCACATGAAGGACAATCAGAGGATTCTTTCTTGCTCCCATGAGGACTCTCTTCAGCCTCAGATCCACATCATGTATCTTAGTTCCAGGCAAGCAGCATACCCTTCTGTTCTCAGGCTCACTTCTAGTTATAGGCCTGTCTGTCCTCCTCAGTAGAGAATCCCCAGTCACATACACTTGCCTTTTCCTGGAAACAGTGTGCCTCTCCAGTCTATCCCCAGTTCTCACTGACCGGGAGTCATAATGTCTACAGCTGCTGTTCACAATCCTCTGCATCCATTTCTGAATGCTCCCTGGGCTCTTATTTATCTCCAGTGGCTCAACTCCACTTTGAATGGGACTAGCTGCTCTCCTCTTCTGCCTCACATTCGTACTTTCTGTGTTCACCTGCTGGACTCCTTCATTTGCTAATTCAGCAAACCTGTTACTGAGTTCTATTTCACCTTCACTACCTGGTCTTTTTTTCTGCCACCTTCTCACAGTCACATGTTTCCACTGCTCACTTTCTTTACCTAGCAGTCTCCCCTAAGAATTAGCTGCTCCTGTTTCCATCTGCAGGTCTGAGTTTCTGTCTTCAGCCTCCCCAGTCCTCTGCTCCATCAATTATTCAAACTCCCTTCTAAACTCAACCACAGTTGCCACAATGTTCCCTCTAAGCCCATGATGCAGCTGAGCAAATTCTGGATGTCACTGAGCAAGTTCCCTGCTGGTTCCCCAACTCCCATTGGGCCCCTTCTCTGCTGCTTTCCAGCGGCCCCAGTGCATCCAATAACTTGCTCAGCTGCATCATCAGCTTTGAGGGAACACTGACTGTAAATAGCCAAAAGCAAGAAAATAGAATTAGATTAGAAATATCTCTCTCTTCTACTCTCCAAATTCACTACAAGCCTGAGAGACAGATTTAGTGCTTGGGTTCTTGTCAAACTAGTCAGGGGGTCTGAAACACTCAGCCCCTAAAGCTTTTTCCTGTGGCCTGCAATGACATCGTTACCAGTATTTGCAATATGGCTGTATGAAAAGATTTCAGTGGTGCAGCCCTCAGGCCAGTGTATGAGTCCTCATGCAGTCCTGTACTAGTCCTCATGGAGACATCATGATGATTTGAGTTTGAGACCCCCTGCACTATGTATGTCAAACATTAGCCAAATAAAAACTGGCATACAGTTTAGTCAGAACTAGACAGTAACCCTCGATTAAACATACTTCTTAATTAAAAATTCATCCTGATCCTAAGATTTAACCCTTCTTGAAATTGTAGAGCCTTTTATCAACAGACAACTTATTGATATTCCTGTCTTTACCATACATAGTTATTAATTTTCCTGTCCATAGGACCAGTTTAGCAGAGGTTGGAAATTCAAGCTGCCATTTACTGGAGCAAGTAGTTTCCTTTCTTTTTCTGACAAAGCCCATAATAGAATACGCAAAAAGGAAGGGTACAATTATACAGTGTTGTGAATAGCAAGGGAAAAATAGACTGAAGGAACAAAATTTCTGGATGTTATTTTCTGCTATGCTGCTGCTAATTTATTGCAATGTATTCTGCTTACAACCCTATATAGAGAACATTGTTGCACTTTGTGAAGTTATATTGCGCCAGAATGTTTACACATAACACTAAAAAAATGAAGACGCATACACATGAACTTAAGAGTGATACACATTCTGTGTATTCACACTATGGTGCTCATCTATTTCAGGAATGAAGAAGTTTAAAAAACTCTATTAGGTGAAATACAACATCCTCTCAAGATCCAAAGGGGCAGCTGTTAGTCTAGTTCAGTACAACAAAGAAGGATCCTGTGGCACTTAAAGACTACCAACTATATTTATTGCATGAGCTTTTGTGGGAGAAAATCCAGTTCATCTGATGCTTCGAAGATGAAGGAACTTAGAATGTAAGTCTGATGAAGTGGGATTTTTTTCCCCACAAAAGCTCATGCAACAAGAGTTGGTTGCTCACCTGTAGTAACTCTGTTCTTCAAGATGTGTGTCCCGTGATGCTCCACCTTAGGTACAGCAGCATCCCAGCACTCGCCAATGGAGTCTTGAAAGCAGTAGTATACAGGCGGCCCTTGCGCAGAAGCGAGCTCGTGACCCCTCAGCGTGGCTTAGCGCGAGCACGCCCTTCTCCCGACAGTTCCTTTTTATCTTGTCCCAAACCTGCAACAAGGAGGACAAGAGGGGAGGCAGGAGGGTGGTGGAGCATCACGGGACACACTTTTTGAAGAACAGAGTTACTACAGGTGAGCAACCAACTCTTCTTCTTCGAGTGCTGCCCCGTGCTGCTCCACCTTAGGTGACTACTTAGCAGTTACGTGAGCAGGTGGAGGGTTGTCCTGCAGAGAGGAAAGTATCCATGAACCCATGTTTGCATCGTGGTCAGCCGCTAGATCCAAGGTATAACGGGATATGAAGGTATGAGGGGTAGACCAGGTAGCCGCTTTGCATATATCTTCTATGTGAACATTATTTAAAAATGCTGCGGTCGCTGCCATGGCCCTGGTGGAGTGAGATCAAATGCCAGGTGGGACTTGGCAGTTAAAGATGATGTAGGACGTGTGGATGCAATCCCTGATCCATTTGGAAAGTCTTTGGTTTAAGACAGGTTCACCTTTCTGCAAAAGAGACAAAAAGTCTGTTTGTCTTCCTAAATGGCTTAGTTCTATCCATGTAAAATGCGAGTGCCCTTCTAACGTCTAGGGTACGAAGGGAAGCCTGGGTATGAGTAATGTGGGGTTTTGGATAGAACGTCGGAAGGTGTATGCGTTGGTTCAAATGGAACAGAGAGGCTATTTTGGATAGGAAACTTGGGTCAGGATGTAGAGACCTTGTCCTTATGAAACACTGTGTATGGAGGATCAAATCGCAAAGCGTTTAATTCACCAACCCATCTTGCAGATGTTACGGCAATCAAAAAGGAAACCTTGATGGAAAGGTGATGGAAAGAACAGACTGCCAGAGGTTCGAATGGCGGTTTCAAGAGTGTCCTGAGAACAATGTTCAGGTTCCAAGGGATGGCTGTAGGACGAATAGGTGGAAAAAGGTTCTGCAGTCCCATCAAAAACCTGTTTATGGTAGGGTGGGTGAAGAGCGAAGGATCAGTGGGGGAATGGAATGCAGAGTGCCACCAAATGAACTCTAAGGGAACTACTGGAGATGGAGGAGTGTTTCAAGTAAAGGAGGTAATCTAAGATCTGAGGGTGAGAGCCTGATTCCTATACCAGGTAGTAAATCGAAGCCATTTGTGCATGTATGATTTCCTGGTGGATGGTTTCCTACTATTAAGGAGAATGTTCTGCACCTCTTGCGAACAAGAATTGTCCATCATGTGGAACCAACTAAGTACCAGGCCGTCAGATGAAGTCTCCTGATGTCTGGATAATGGGATGGAATGTTGGGCTGGTATAAGAGCTCGTTAGTCAATGGGAGACGGATTGGTTTGTGTGCTGACAGATCTAATAGATGAGGAAACCAAAATTGTCTGGGCCGAGCAGGTGCAATCAATATTACTGTGGCCTGGTCGTGTTTTATTTTCTGAATCACCCTCGAAATGAGAGGAACTGGTGGGAACGCATCAAGAAGGTAATTTGACCAGTCTAGGAGAAAGGCGTTGCCCAGGGTATGGTCTTCGTTCTGTGCTCTGGAGCAGAATCAAGGACATTTCATGTTTTGTGCTGTGGCAAATAGGTCTATTGATGGGTATCCCCATACATGGAAAAAGCTGAGTAGGATAGTTGTTCAGCTGCCACTTGTGAGCAAGAGGGAATACCCTGCTGAGGGTATCTGCCATGGTGTTCTGTAATCCGGGCAGGTAGGTGGCGGAGATATGTACTGCACTGCGGATACACCAAATCCAAAGTCTTACTGCTTCTGCAGAAAGAGAGGGAGATCTTGCTCCTCCTTGGCAATTGATGTAGTAAACACATGCGATGTTGTCCAACATGATTCTCACTGATTTGTCTTGAATGAGTGGAAGAAACTGGCGGCAGGCATTTCTGACTGCCCTGAGCTCAAGTATATTTATATGAAGAAAAGTCTCGTGATGCGACCATTTGCCCTGGGTAGAGTGGGTACCCAGGTGCGCTCCCCAACCAATAAGGGAAGCGTCTGTTGTGATTGTGCAGGACTGTTGAGAGTGATGAAACAGAACCCCGATCAAGAGGTTTTGAGGATTCTTCCACCATTCCAGAGATACGTTGACCTTTGTGGGAAGAAGCACCATCTTGTGCATTGAATGGAATTGGGGCTTGTACACTGTTGCCAGCCAAGCCTATAGAGTTCTCATGTGTAGTCTGGCATTGGAAACGACTGATGTACATGCTGCCATGTGACTGAGCAGCTGTAAGAGTATTTTGACAGTCACAAGAGGGACGGTGTGAATGAGCTGAGTGAGGTTGTGAATGAGTAACCTGCGAGGCTGTGGAAAGTAAGCCCGTGATGTGTTTGAATCCAGTATGCCACCGATGAACTCTATGGACTGTACTGGATTGAGTGTGGATTTTTATATATTTATTTTTAGACCCAGCTGATGAAATAGGGTCATGGCTGCGGAGACAGCTTGATGACATTGTTTGTATGAAGGAGCTACAAATAAGCAGTCGTCGAGATACGGGTATATCATTATTCCTTGAGTACAAAGGTAAGCTACAGCCACAGCTAACACCTTGGAGAAGACACGGGGTGCAGTGGAAAGTCCGAAGGGAAGAACCTTGTACTGGAAGTGTTGGTCGCTGATGGTGAATCTCAAAAAGCACCTGTGGGAAGGATGAATTGTGATATGAAAATAAGCATCCTCGAGGTCGAGGGCTGAAAACCAATCACCCTGTCGCAGCAGCAGAATAATAGTATTCAAGGTAACCATTTTAAACCTTTCACATTTGACGAACTTATTTAAGGGCCTTAGATCAAGTATGGGGCGCCAGCCACCTGACTTTTTGAGTACAACAAAATAGCGGGAATAGAAAAACGAAATTGGGGAGGGACTGGTTCAATGGCTCCCAACTGGAATAGATGCTGGATCTCCTGATGGAGAACTTGTTCATGAGAGGGGTCCCTAAAGAGGGACAGGGTAGGGTAATGGGTAGGGGGAGTGGAGAGGAGAGGAATAGAATAACCAGATTTAATGATCTCCAAGACCCATTTATCAGTTGTGATGGCAGACCAAAATGAAAAACGATGCGCTAGCCGAAATTCAAACGTGGAAGTGGGGGGGGAAATCTATGCCGTGGTATATTTGGGGGGTTTCAGGCCCTCGACCAAAACTTCAATACTGAGGCTTGGAAGGAGGTGGTTGTGAGAGCAAAGATGGTTGAAGTCTTGGCTTACGTCTATACATTCTGTTCTTAACCCTCTGTTGATGGTCAGAGGCCCTAGCGTCAGATAAAGATGAATACTGAGGATTATAGCAATGCTGGAACGGGTTGTGGACGAGCTTGAGTTCTGCGAGGATATGAGGTAAGTATACCGAGAGTGCGCAAGGTAGCACGGCAATCCTTCATAGAAAGTAGTACCTCGTCAGTTTTAGCGGAAGAGGTGATGTTTGTCAAAAGGTAAGTCCTCAGTTTTGTTTTGTAGGTTGTGTGGCAGAGCAGCTGAGTGTAACCAGGAGGTTCGACGCAGGACCACAGCTGCCACTGTCATCCTGGCTGCTGTATCGAAATATGTCTGAAGAAAAAGTACAGGTGACTAGATGACCTTCTGCGACTAACAGTTTTAAGTGTTCTTAGGATCTGGAAGATCAGAGGTAAGTTTAGAGAGTTTGTCGAATATATTGTAGCTATAATTGGAGAGAAGAGCTGCGTAGTTAGCTAGTCGAATGAGAAGTGTACATGAGGAGTAAACTTTCCTGCCTATGGTATCCACGTTTCCAGTTTTTATCAGATGGGGTGGTCTTAAAATTAGGCTGTTTATTCCTCTGATTAGCTGCATCAATCATCAACAAATTTGATGGGGGATGTGTGAATAAGAATTTCATGTCCCCTTGGGGGAATATAGTATTTTCTGTCTGTGCATCTGCTCGTTGGTGGGGCAGAGGCAGGATTTTGCCAAATAAGATTCGCTGGTTCCAGGATCCCTTCATTCATAGGAATAGCAATCCTAGATGAGGCTGTTGAATGAAGTATTTTGAGAATCTTACGTTGAAGCTCTGAGACCTCTTGTAGATCAATGTCTAAATCCTGAGCCACACTCCTAAATAAATCATGGAGGGCTCTTATGTGATTTTTGGCAGCCTGCCTGCAAGGGAAAGAGAGTGGTTGCCATAGTGATGTGAAGAATGCTGGGCATCGTGAGGAGCAGTGAGAGGCATGATGACAACTGTGTCTGCTAGGAGCAGGGTCATAGGAATGAGTGTAGGATCTGCAACAACGGCGAGAAGAAAATATAGAGGAGCAACGCGAGGCTGCATGGTGATATGTTGAGGCAACGCTCGGAGATCGTGATGAATAGTAGTCGTGGTAAGGGGCAGGAGAAATGTGATGTTGCTTATGCCTCCTTTTTCTCGGAGGTGAATCTGGAGTCTGACTGAGAGTCACAGCATGCTGTACCAGTGCCGATGTATTTGCTGTTGGAGGAGGAGGAGCCAAAGGCAGGACAATATACTGTTGCGGTGCCGGTTGGAGAATGATGTCTGGCACCGGTGCAATCATAGTGCTACTTTCAGGCACTGTAATGTCAGGCACTGGGGGTCTAGGCGCCATAGCAGCATCTGGTACCGTGGCCCAGGTACGGTTATGCTGCTGAGATTCAGCGAGAGACTCCGGGTCCGTATGTGAGGGACGGCGCCGGTGGTGAGGCTTGCCAGAGCTATCTCAGCTCCGTTTGGAGGCATGAGATGCTGCAGATTAGGAATCACCCGAGGAACCAATAGCCTCTGGGGTGTTCTGCTTAGATATGCTCTTTAGAGGAGAGCGCCCCTTTCTAGTTACAGGGATTTGGCTGGCAAGCGGCTGTTTATCTGACGCTTGATGGTCAGGGCAAGTGTCCAAAGTAGCCGGTGCAGGAGGACACACAGATTTTTCCACGAGGAGAATTTGGAGCTGAGGGTCTCTAACCTTTCTGGCTGTGGCACTAAGATCAGAGCAATGTTCCGCTTTTGGGGAATGCAGGACTCCCCGAGGCAGCGGATACACCGCGTGTGCCCATCAGACACAGGCATAGGTTCATTGCACTTTAAACATCTCTTGAAGCCAGAGGAAGCAGGCATAACGCGTGTCTCCTTGTATAGTAGTAACAGTAGAAACCGCACACCCTGAGGCGGGTGCTGCAGCTAAAGCAGCAGGTTTTTTGTTTTTTTTTTTAAGAGACTACTGAACTAAAGAAAGTAAAATATGACTAAAACTGGGTTATTTGTTGATGAACAGGAGCCCAAAAGAGAGGATAAGGAGGAGAGCGGAAAAAAAACATTGGCAGTCGGGGACAGATAAAAAGGAACTGTCGGGAAAGGGGCATGCTCGTGCTAAGCCGCGCTGAGGGGTCATGAGCTCGCTTCTGCGCAAGCGCTACCCCTACACTACTGCTTTCAAGACTCCGTTGGCGAGCGCTGGGATGCTGCTGCACTTAAGGTGGAGCAGCACGGGACAGCACTCGAAGAAGAAATATAATTGTTAGTCTTTAAGTGCCACCAGACTTCTTGTCCGTTATACAACATACTGGGTACAAGCCAAGCTGCTATGCTGACATCTCTTAGTGTTTGCATCAGTGGCTGTGTGTGTATCTGTCTGTCTGGGGACACGTGTGTGTGCATGTCTCTCTCTCTGCGGGTGGCTCTCTGTATGTGTCTGCCTGCCTGGAGGTGGCTCTGTGTGTGTGTTTGTGTCTGTCTGGGGGCGGCTGTGTGTGTCTGTTTGTCAATCTCTCTGTTTGGGGGTGTGTGCATGTGTGTGTCTGTCTGTCTCTCTCTCTCTCAGGCGTGGCCAAACTGTGACTCAGGAGCCGCATGTGGCTCTTCAATGAAAGTGTGTGGCTTGTGGAAAAAAGTCAGCAAATCAATTTAGTAGGTATAAATATATGGCTACATGCCTCAGTGCAGCTCTTGAAGTTTTAATAATCAACTTGTGTGACTCTTGAGTTCCATAAGTTTGGCCCCCCCTGGTCTGTCTGTCTGGAGGTGGCTGTGTGTGTGTGTGTGTGTGTGTCTGTTTGGGGGTCTGCGTGTGTGTCTGGGGGGTGATTATTGGGTGGCTCACCCACATGGGGGGGGCACCTGTGCTGGAGGACTCTAGGGCCAACAAATTACACTCTAACCCCCTGCAGCAGGGGTAGTTTACCCAAACCCTGGTCAAGAGCCTTCCCCGCCCATCTGCCGGTTTCTCCGGCCGACCCCCAGTTGGGCTCCTTCCCGACCCACTTCCCTGAGTCCAGGGTGCCTTCCCAGCTGACCCCCAGCACCACCCTTCCCCTGCTCCCCACTCCAACCCTGGTAAACTCCCCCCTTCCTGCTTGCCTGGCTGCCAGAGATGCTTCCTGGCCACAGGCTGCTGCCGCCCCAAGCATCATCAGGGTGGGAAATTTTAAACTGACCTTTCCTGACGCAGCCCCCTGCCAACCGGAAGACTATGTCTTCCGGCTGGCTAGGGTCCGTGGCTGCCGGCTGCACACTGCCGGCAGCTATTTGTGCACTAGTGAATAACTGTTGCTGCGCACAGCTTACAGGGAACATTGCGGCTGTATCTCCAACCCTCGGATCATCTCCTCCAACAGCTCTATGAGACTGCACTTCATACAAACAACATTCTTTGGGGTTACACTCTCCAAGATAATGTATATCCCACAGCTTTCACATCCTCTCATCTTCATGGTCTCTTCCCTTGCTGGAGTGACTTCTGCTGCTACCTCCATCTCTGTCATAAATCTGTCTTTCCCCCCTCCAAATTCCCCCAACCAACTCCCCCTCAAACTCCCCTGTTAACAGCCTTGGTGCCTGCTCCCGGTGCTGCAGCTTGCTTGAGTGGCTGCCTTTATAGCTCCCCCAGTAGGAAGGCTCCACCCCTAATTGGGGTCACCTGATCCCAACCATCACTCACAGCCCCTGCAAACTGAGAAGGGAAAGGGAAAAAAAAAAAAAGAAAAAGAAAAAGAAAAAAAGCCAAACCATTACTCCCTCTCAAACTCCCCTGTTGCCTGCTCCTGGTGCTGCTCCAATTCATAAACCTGTACTTTGTTCCTAGTGAGTCCCAGGGGAGCCAATGACCAAGGTTTTAACCCCTTCATCCCCAAGGTTACTAAAGCAGCATTCCAACTCCATTTTCTACTTTTAGAGGCCCCGGAACGCTGAACCCCTAAAAATAGTGGACCCCAGAATGCCATTCCAGCCTACTTTAACCTCTAATATGAGGATACCACCCAAGACTAGTTAGCTATAACCAATTAGTAGGAAGAACAACAGAGGCAAATTCAGTACACCATAACAAAAGTGTTTACGAAGGCAAGCAAAATTTGGAGACACACACTGAATTGTTTAAGTTCAAAAAGTGAAGTGAGAAGTCCTTAAGTTCCCAGAAGTTTCATGGGTTGGCATGACAATCAGATGATAGATTTTAAAATGAAAGGACTTGTTTCCATTTGTGTTTCAATTGGTTAATTTCAGTGTGATGTGGCTGCCATCCTTTTTTACAAATCCTTTATCGAGGGGTCACTGTGACAGACAACAAAACAGCGTGATGATGGATGAATCAGGAGAAGCAAGTTTCCCTATTATGTCTTCTACCACTGTCATATAGTGTCCTGAGATCCACCAAGACACCACCAAAACTGTCACCCTGATCTTGAAAGGTGCTTTGACCAAATCAATTCAGATAATATCCACTAGCTTCAACTAAATCTTAACCACCACCTGGAGTCTGTTTACTAGGTTCTAGATGTCACCCTCTCCGTGACCTATCATTTTCCTTCCCCATCCAATTTCTCTTCTTTATGTTCCTTTTGCCTTTTTGTTTCATTTAGCCTCTAAGAAAGCTCCACCTTTTTCAATATTGCCATGACCAGGGAACCAGCTAAAAAGTAAATGACCTGAACAGCCCAACGTGGGCAAAAGTTTGTCCAGTCTTAGATCGGCTGCTAAAACCACATATTGGGCCTATAATTTCCCAGCATCTAGAATGCAAAGGAAAAAAGCTGCATTTTCTCTCTTTTCAGTTTCTAAAGGGATAGCCGTGTTAGTCTAGTCCAGGAAAAAAAAAAAACCAAAAAAAAAAAACCACCACACACACACACCAAAGAGTCGTGTGGCACTTTAAGACTAACAGATTTATTTCTTGCATGAGCTTTTGTGGGAAAAAATCCCACTTCCTCAGATGCTTCAAAGATGGGTGAACTAGCAGAATGGAATGAAAATAAATGCAAGAGGGTGTAAAACATAGGATTAGGTCAGACAGTAACAGCAAATCAGAGCAGTTGTTAGGTTCAAACCATGGGAAGCCTGAAGTCAAATTACCTTTTGTAATGGGAAAAGAACCCATAGTCTCAATTAAGTCCTGCTTTCACAGAATTTAGCTTGCATATTAATTCAAGTTCAGCTGTTTCCCTTTGAAGTCTTGATGTTCCAGCCACATCTCTGACAACAGTTGTTAACAAATCATTTATCGAGTGATTAGAAAGCTGAAAGTGCTCAGCAACTGGTTTCTTTGTTCTGTGATTTCTGATATCAGCTCTATGTTCATTTATCATTTTGCACAGCGATCATCCTGTTTGTTGAATGTATAAGGTGTTGGGGCATTTCTTGCACATGATGGCATAGATCACATTAGTAGATGAGCAGGTAAATGAGCCTTTGATAGAGTAGCTGGCTTGATTAGGATCTGTGATGGTATCTATTGTGCAGATATGTGGGCACACTTGGCAGCGTGGTTTGTTGCAGGGGTACGTGCCTGCTTTAACAACAGAAACATTAGATCCGTAGTTGCTGGTGAGTATCTGTTTAAGACTGGGCGGCTGTCTGTACGCAAGGAGCGGTCTGTCTCCCAACGTTTGAGAGAGTGAGGAATCATCTTTTAGAATAGGCTGTAGGTCCTTAACGATCTGTTGCAGAGGTCTGACTTGAGGGTTGTATGTGGTGACTAGTGGTGTTCTGTTGTTTTCTTTCTTGGGCCTCTCCTGTAGTAAATGGTCAGCATGAATTTCTCAAGAACAAATCATGTCAAACCAACCTGATAGCTTTTTATGATGGGACAACAAATCTCGTGGATAGAGGGGATGCAGTAGATGTGGTGTATGCAGACGTTAGTAAAGCTTTTCATATGGTCTTGCATCACCATCTCATTAAAAACTAGGGAAGTCCAACCTGGATGGAGCTACTATAAGATAGGTGCAAAACTGATTGGATAGCCACTCGCAGAGAGCAGTTATCAGTGGTACACAGTCATGCTGGAAGGGCACAACGAGTGCGGTACTGCAGGAATCAGTTCTGTTCAACATTTTCATTAATGATTTAGATGATGGCATAGAGAGGGCACTTATAAAATTTGTGGGTAATACCAAGATGGGAGGGGTTACAAGTGCTTTGAAGGATAGGATCACAATTCAAAATGATTTGGACAAATTGGTGAAATGGTCTGAGGTAAACAGAATGAATTTCAATAAAGACACGCGCAAAGTACTCCACTTAGGAAAGAATCCATTGCACATATACAAAATGGGCAATGACTGCCTAGAAAAGAGTACTGCAGAAAGGGATCTGGGTATCATAGTGGACCACCAGCTAAATTTGGGTCAACAATGTAATGTTGTTGCCAAAAAAAAAAAAAAAAAAGGAAACACCATTCTGTGATGTATTAACAGGAGTATTGTAAGTAAGAATAGAAGTAATTCTTCCTCTCTACTCTGCCCTGATTAGGCCTCGACTGGAATAGTGTGTTGAGTTCTGGGCACCTCATTTCAGGAAAGATGTGGACAAACTGGAGAAAGTCCAGAGAAGAGCAACACAAATGATAACAAGTCTGGAACACTTGGCTTATGAGCTGGGTTTGTTTAGTCTGGATAAGAGGAGACAGAGGGGCATGATAGCAGTTTTCAAAAATCTAAGAGGTTGGCATGAGGAGGAGGGAGAAAAATCGTTCTTCTTAACTGCCAATGATAGGACAAGAAGCAGTAGGCTTAAATTACATCAAGGGAGGTTTACATTGGACATTAGGAAAAGAATTCCTAACTGTCAAGGTGATTAATCACTGGAATAAGTTGCCTAGGCATGTTGCAGAATCTCCACCAATGGAAGTTAAGACAAGGTTAGACAAACACCTGTCCAGGATGGTTTAAGCGAGTACTTGGTCTTGCCTTGAGTGTAGGGGACTGGACTTAATGACTTATCATGGTCTCTTCCAGTTTCTATGATTATTGGAACATAATGGCATATATCACATTGGTGGACAAGCAGATGAATAACCCTTAGATGGAGCAGCTGATTTGATTAGGTCCCATGATGGTGTCATTTGTGCAGATATGAGGGCAAAGCTGGCAGCTGGAGCTGGGGTGTGCAAGGCTGCAGAGGACAGGGGCACAGTAAGGGGCACAGGGCAGAGAATGCAGGGCTGTGGGGGATGAGGGAGGTGATAACAGGCTCAGAGCCAATGAGTGCAGGGCCACTGGGAGAGTCAAGCACAGTAAAGGGCTCGCAGCTGGGGAGCGTAGGGCTGCAGGGTGGACAGGGGTGTGGTAAAGGGCGTGAGGCCAGGAAATGCAGAGTCATGGGGGTGCGGTAAGGGGCTCGGGGCTGGGGAGTGCAGGGTGGTGGTTCATCTCGAAGAACACTGGTTACAGGTAAGTAACATTCTCTTCTTCTTTGAGTGATTGCTCCTGTCCATTCCCCTTTAGGTGAATGCCTAGCCTTACCTTAGGTGATGGGACGGAATGCCAGCTGCCCCTTAGAATGTCTCACACTGGTAACGAACATTCTAACTCCTGATAAGTCAACCACAGAGGTTCCAGGCTCGCAGGTGCAGGGACTCTAGGTTCGGATGTATGAGATGACCGCAGTCCTGCATTAACGGGTCTGGTAGGAGCAGGAGCTCCACTGACTGGCACACTGACAGGCTTTGGAGAATTGTAAACCAATGCTGCCGCGGCCATGCTAGCACTATTAGGATCACTGTTGCACTGTCCTGCTTGATCTTCTGAAGGACTCTGGTTACCAAGGACGTTGGAGGGAACGCACAGCATCTCTGGCCCCCCCAATGAATGTCAAAAGGCATCTGCTAGAGAGCCCTGACTGTGGCCCCTGAACAAGCTGAACCTCTCATACTTGCTGTTGACCTTGGAGGCAAAGAGGTCTATCTGGGGATGTCCCCAGCGATGAAAGACCTCCTCTGCTACCTCTCCTTTCAGGGACCACTCGTGGGTCAAGAACCTCCTGCTGAGGCTGTCTGCTATGCCATTGTGGCGGTCTGGCAGGTATGATGCCACCAAGTGGATTGAATGGAGGACACACAGACTCCACAGGCAAAAGGGGGTAGAGCACGTCCCACCCTGCTTGTTTATATAAAACATTGCTAAAATGTTGTCCGTGCAAACTAACACCACCTTCCCTTCTAGATGAGCCCAGAAGGTGAGACACGCTAAGCAGACTGCCCTCAGCTCCTTGACATTGATGTGGAGAAGGGCTTCCTCCGTCTTCCATTTGCCCTGAGTCCTGAGCCCCTCTAAATGAGCACCCCACCCGAGGTCTGAAGCACTGGTGACCAAAACTGTTGACAGAGTGGGAGGGCAATATAGAACTCCACTGCAGACATTGTCTTGGAGACACCACCAGTCCAGAGACTTTAGAATCTCGGCTGGGAGGGTGATCATTTTGTCCATACTGTCTCGAGCTGGGCGGTAAACTGACCTCAGCCAGATCTGCAATGGGCGTGCATGGAGGTGGGCCTACTGAACCACATAAGTGCAAGCCACCATGAGACCCAGCAACTTGAGACACGACCTTACAGTGGTGAGCAGGAACCTTTTTAAGTCTGTCACTAGGTTCCTTATCGCCTCGAAACATGACTGGGAAAGGAAGGCTCTCGCCACCACTGAGTCCAGAGAAGCTCCAATGAATTCAATGCATTGAGTCGGGATTAAGGTAGATTTCTGGCTGTTCACTAGCAGCCTCAGACCAGAGAACGTGTCCTGGATTGTGCTTAGATGTTGCAACACTTCCTCCTTGGAGCAGCCGGAGATCAACCAGTCGTCCAGGTATGCAAAGACTTGAATCTGACAGCACCTGAGGTAAGCTGCTACTACTGCCAGGAACTCTCTAAAAACATGTGGTGCTGCCGCCAGGCCGAAGGGCAGGACCGTGAACTGTAGATGTCTCTCTCCTACCACAAATCTCAGGTACTTCCTGTGTCTCGGGTCTATGAAATGTGGAGATAGGCGTCCTGCAAATCGAGGGTAGCATACCAGTCTGTTGGATCCAGGGACAGAATGATAGAGCCCAGGGTAACCATGCGAAAGCGAATCTTGCGTAAGAAACAGTTCAGACCCCCTTTCGCTTTCGGGATTAGAAAATAACGAGAATAAAACCTCTTGCGCCTTTGATTAGCAGGGTATCCACTTCTTGGTGAAGCAACTATTCATAAGATGGGTCCCTGAAAAGGGACCAGAAAGGGGGTGGGCAGAATGGGGGTAACAAGGAGAACTGGAGGGAATATCCCCGTTGCACCGTGCGGAGCACCCACTGGTCCAACGTGATAGCAGCCCAGGCACAGTAGAACCAAGATAGTCTGTTGGAAAAGGGGGGTAAGGCTAGGGGGTAAGGCTGGATTCAAGCTGGCTGGCATGTCAACCTCGGGTGCACCCTCAAAAGCATTTTTTAGACGTGGCGGGCTGCCTGGAGCTCCCCTGTTGCGCGCCGGAGGAACAGTGGCTGTTCTTGTGTGTGTTGCAGCTTCTTCTACGGTCAAAATCCTGGCAGTGCTGGTACAAGCGAGCAGCTGGCTGTGGCTTGAACCGCTTCCTCTGGGAGGCAGGAGTATGAAGGCCCAGCAACTTTAATAAAGACCTCGAGTCCTTAAGTGTCGAGTTTAGCATTCGTTTACTGTGAAAACAGCTCTGGACCTTCAAAGGGGAGGTCCTGAATGGTGGTTTACACATCTGGAGGGAGCCCAAAAGCCTGCAGCCAGGAACTCCTACACATGGTAACTCCCAAGGCCATAGCTCTAGCAGCTGCATCAGCGGTGTCCAGGGCTGATCGAAGCAAAGCCCTTGAAATCACCTTGCCCTCCTTGATTGCCACCACCAGTTCCGCTGCCACCTCTTGAGTCAGTTTCTCAGAAAACTTCTCTAGTGCGGCCCATGCATTAAAAACATACCTACTGAGAATTGCCTGCTGGTTTGAAATTTTCAGTTGTAGGCCACCCATAGCATAGCTCTTTCTGCCAAAGAGGTCTAACTTCCTGGCCTCCTCTGACTTGGGCGTGGGACCAGGGTGCCCCGGAGCTCTTTCTGATTAGCCGCGGCCACCACCAATGATCCCCGTATGGGGTGGAAGTAGAAATGTTCATAGCCTTTAGATAACAGGAAATATTTTCTCTCAACCTGGTTTGCTGTAGGCGTGATGGAAGCTGGAGTGTGCCACAAGGTTTTAGTTGTGGACTGGATGGTCTTGATTAGTGGCAAGGCCACTCTGCTCAGTCCTTCTGGTAGTAATATGTCCACCATTGGATCTGCCTCCTCTGATATCTCCTCTGCTTGAATGCCCGGTGGGCATTCCTGGTGGGTTTTACTGTCCTCAGGAAAGGTCACTGGTTTGGCCCCTGCTACCGCCTCATCTGGGGGGAATGAAGAAGATTCCACCAACAGGTCCAGTAGTCTAGCTTCTGTTTGCCAAGGAAGTCCGCTGACACTCATTGGTCAAGCTGATCCTGTCCCCTTTTTCCGAGCCTGCTTCAGAAATCTCCTCCGTAGCCGGGGGGAGGGGGGCACTGGCTGATTATGATGGAGGAGGATGAGGCACTGAAGGCAGGGCTGGTCTGGGGCCCTGGTACTGGTGGTAGGCCCAGGGAGTCCAAAAAGGCCACTGATGTGGGGCCAGCCAAGTAGGCTGCAACTACGGTGGTTGCGGCTGTTGGGGCTGTTTCCTCTCCCTGGGCAGCGGTGAAGCCAACGAGCTGACCTCTGAGGCAGTGGGGCTAGAGCAAGGAGATCAGGGCGGTGCCAGGGAACGGTGTCCAGGGACTGCCATCCCTTGTCTAAGAGCTGAGAACGACTTCGGTGCCGGACTCAGCTGGGGGCTGTCTGTGCCTGCCTTAGGCAAGCAGTACCGAGGGGCCCCAGCCACCGCTATGATCTCTGGCGGTACCAAGGGGCATTTGGCCTAGGGCACACCTCACGGGGAGTGACCAGCTTCAACGCTCGGTGCTGGTATAGGGCGGTGCCGTGGTGACCTAGGACGTAACAGCATCAGTTTGCCCCTCAACGGCCCCGGTCTGTCAGGCACCAGGGGTGAGACTCTCGGAGGTAGCGGCAGTACCAGCCGCTGCAACAGGTCCTGTGTTGCCACAAACACCTCCGCGGTTGACGGTAACATAATGTCCTTTTCCAGGATTTCTCTGGTCGGCGAAATCAATATTGGGCTGAGTGAGTGTTGCGATCCCTCCCGGGGTACCTGGTGACACAGGCTCTACACTTTTGGCTCCCTTCTCAGCTGGCGCCGCAGACTTAGCAGGTGACCAGCCCCTACCAGTCTCCTTTTTCTTCCACGGCGGTGCCGGGGAGTGCGAATGGTGCTATGAAGCCTGGGAGGAGCAAGTGGCGTGCTCCGCACCGATGGTGCCATGCTAGATCTTTCCGAGCTCGACAGCACCGGTCGGAGAGCATCCTCCATCATATGGATCTTTAATCTCCGGACCCTGTCTTTTTGAGCATGGGGCTTGAAGCTTCGGCAAATCTTACACTTGTGCTTTAGATGCGATTCCCCAAAACAAAGCAAACAGGACCAATGCGGGTCATCCAATGACATCGGTTTCCTGCAGGAGTCACAGGATTTAAAGCCAGGCGTGAACCCAACCCCTCACTGGGGCGGGATCTGCCAACTTCCACAAACGAGAGTGCTGATAGGACTCTGAAGGGGAAAAACACTGCACAAAGCAGTCCGAGGTTCCAGCGACCGTCAATGGCGGTAAAAATGGAACTGAGGAAGAGAGGGTCGGCTGCTTGCTATATATAGAGCACCATCAATGTGCCACTTCAGGGGGCTCCACAGCTGACCCTACGGGTGCTACAGAGGAAAACTTTCTGGTGATCCATTCACGTGGCACGTGCACACCTAAAGGGGAATGAACAGGAGCAATTACTAGACGAAGAACTGTTAATGATGATGTAGTGGTCTGCATAAAGAAAAAGGTTGGGAACCACTGGTATAAATCATCCTCAAATCTGAAATTGTTGTGGGTGAGTACAGTCTCGCTAAGTTCAGTCACAAGGACACACCACACGACCCATTGCCTACAGCCAAGCACTAAGATATAACTGCTTTTGGTCTGATCCCTCAGACAGAGGGGGACACCGTCAGTATCTCTATCAAGCATTCTTAAAACTACAGTACCAACAGGGGAAAGGAGGAAACAGACAGACAGAGCCAGGCACCCAGAAATCAACTACTACAGGAGAAGCCAAAGGAGGAAAACAACAGAATGGCACTGGTCATCACCTACCACTCCCAAGTCAAACCTCTACAGTACAAGGATCTACAGCTTATCTTACAATATGATTCCTCACTTTCTCAAGCCTTGGGCAACAAACCTCTCCTCTGTTACAGACAGCCTCCCAACCTTAAGCAGATACTCCCCAGCAACCTCAGACCAAACAGCAGTAGTAAAGGTTACTCATCCTTGTGCAGTCACCACGGTTCTTCAAGATGCATGTTCCTGCACTGCTCCACTATAGGAGTATCTGTTTACGGTTGGGAGGCTGTCTGTAACATCGTGCAAATATGTCTTTCAGGACCTCATCATTCAATTCCCATTTGTGGGGTTCTGCAAAGTTTCTACTTAAGCCGTCTGCTGTGATGTTTGCTTTGCCTGGTACATATATTACTGATATTTGTATCTTGTGTTGTGTACACCCTTTCCATAGTTTCATCACTTATACACACAGGGATTGGGATCTGGCTCCCCCCGACGGTTGATGTAGTACATACAGGCTAAATTGTCCATCCAGACTGTGAGTCCTTTGTTAATTATCTAATGGAGGAAATGGTGGCATGCATTCCTCACTGCCCACAGTTCTAACAATTTTATGTACAGAGATGTTTCCTGCACTGTTTGTCTGCCATGTGCAGTTAGCTCCCCTAGTTGAGCCCTCCAGCCTACTAGTGATGCATCTGTGGTCATGAGAAGGAAAGGGTATTGTCTGGTGAAGGGAACACCCTGCAAAAGAGTTTCCGGATCTGCCTACCATAGTAGCACATCCTTTATGGGTTGCAGAATCGCTAGAGTTCGATGTATTGACTGCCTGTGTGGTTTGAAATTTCTGAGGAATCACATTTGCAGTGGCCTCATGGGAAGTCTCGCCGTCCGTACTAAGCAAATTGTTGCTACCGTGTGCCCCAACAGCTGTACGCATATATGTACCACCACTGTGGGACAACTGCACGTGCCTTGTACTAAGTTCTTTATGGTGTCAAGGTGTTCTTGCATGAAATATGCCCTGCAAGAGGGGGTGTATATTCTTGCAACTGAATCTCATGTGAGGGGCATAGTGAGGAGTTTTTGTAGTTTACCGTAAGGCCCAGTGAGTTGAAGAGCTCATCTGTGTCTTTTATTGCTACTTGAGCAGTCTGATATGACCATGCTTTTAACAGGCAGTCGTCTAGGTAAGGAAATATCGTGATTCCTTGTTTGCAAAGGTGGGCTGTAACTACTGCCGTCAGATTTGAGAATGCTCTTGGGGCCATGCACAAACCTAAAGGTAGGACAGCATACTGATTGTGTTTGTCCTGGAAGAGAAAATGAAGAAACTTTGTGTGCCGGATGGATAGTGATATGAAAGCATGCACCCTTCAGGTCGAGGGAAGCCAACCAGCCCTCGTGTTTCAAAGCCAGAAGCATTGTTGGAAGTGTTACCATTCTGAATTTGCATATCTCGACAAACTTGGTGAGCCTCCTTAGATCTAATATGGCTGTCCATCCCCCCCATCTTTGTGTGAGAAAATAACAGGAGTAAAACCCTTTCCCTGCGAATTGTGGTGGAACCTCCATCGCCTCGATGTTCAAAAGATTGTTTATTTCCTCCTGTAGCAGCTGTACAAGAGACGGGTCCCTGAAAAGGCAGAGGGAAGAGGGCTGGGAAGTGGGTTTGGATATAAATGGGATCAAATACCCACTGCTGATAATTTCTAACACCCATTTGTCCGACGTGATGGCTTTCCATAGATGAAAAATGGGAGCAATCTGTTGTCGAAAAGCCAAGATGTATTGTTGGTAACCTTCTAATAACAAGAAGAGGATCAGGGACGGTGTAGGTCCCTTGCTGAATGGGGCAGGCATCCTCGTGACAGAGGATGAAGAAAAAGCTGAAATGCTCAATGCTTTTTTTTCCTTCAGTTTTCACAGGCAGGGTCAGCTCCCAGCCCACTACATTGGGTATGGCAGATTGGAGAGAAGAAGAGAGGCCCTTGGTGACGAAAGGTCAGGTTAGGGACTGCTTAAAGAAGCTGGATGTGCACAAGTCCATGGGGCCGGACGAAATGCATCCAAGGGTGCTGAGGGAATTGGCCGATGAGATAGCAGCACCGCTGGCCGTTATCTTTCAAAACTCATGGAGAACAGGGGAGGTGCCAGAGGACTGGAAAAAAGCAAATGTAGTGCCTATTTTCAAGAAAGGGAAAAAGGAGGATCCGGGGAATTATAGCCCAGTCAGCCTCACCTCAATCCCTGGCAAAATTATGGAGCAGATTCTTAAAGAATCTATCCTCAAACACTTAGAGGAAAATAAAGTGATCAGGAACAGTTAGCATGGATTTACCAAGGGTAAATCATGTCTGACCAATCTCATTTCCTTCTATGAGCAGATGACTGGTTTTCTGGATGCAGGAAGAACTGTTGATGTGATATACCTTGATTTTAGTAAGGCTTTTGATACAGTTTCCCACAGCATTCTCATTGGCAAATTAAGGAAGTATGGGTTGGATAGGTGGACTATAAGGTGGATAGAAAACTGGCTAGATCAACGGTTTCAGCGTGTAGGAATCAATGGTTCCATGTCTAGCTGGCAACCAGTCACGAGTGGTGTGCCCCAGGGGTCGGTCCTGGGGCCGGTTCTGTTCAACATTTTCATCAATGATCTGGATGATGGAATAGACTGCACTCTCAGTAAGTTTGCGGATGACACCAAGCTGGGGGGAACAGTAGACACGTTGGAGGGCAAGGACAGGATTCAGGGAGACCTAGATAAATTGGAACAGTGGGCCAATAAAAATCTTATGAAGTTCAATAAGGACAAGTGTAAAATCCTGCACGTGGGACGAAAAAACCCCATGCACTGCTACAGGCTGGGAAACATTCAGTTAAGTAGCAGCAGTGTAGAAAAGGACCTGGGGGTCATGGTGGATGGGAAGCTAGATATGAGTCAGCAGTGTGCTCTTGCTGCCAAAAAGGCCAATGGCATACTGGGCTGCATCAAAAGAAGTATTACCAGCAGATCAAGGGATATGATCATTCCCCTCTATTCTGCACTGGTGAGGCCACATCTAGAATACTGTGTTCGGTTTTGGGCTCCCCACTAGAAAAAGGACAGGGACATGCTGGAGAGCGTTCAGAGGAGGGCAACCAAAATGATTAAAGGGCTGGAGCACAAGCCCTATGAGGATAGGCTGAAAGCATTAGGCTTATTTAGTCTGCAGAAGAGAAGATTGAGGGGGGATTTGATAGCAACCTTCAACTACTTGAAGGGATGCTCTAAGGAAGATGGAGCTCGACTGTTCTCGGTGGTAACAGAGGACAGAACAAGGAGCAATGGTCTCAAGTTGCAGTTAGGGAGGTCGAGGCTGGATATTAGAAAAAACTTTTTTTACTAGGAGAGTGGTGAAGCATTGGAATGAGCTGCCAAGGGAGGTGGTGGAGTCTCCATCTTTGGAGGTGTTTAAGGCCCGGCTGGACAAAACCATGACTGGGATGGTTTAGTGGGAGTGGTCCTGCCTCTGGCAGGGGGTTGGACTAGATGACCTATGAGGTCCCTTCCAACCCTAGGATTCTATGATTCTGGACTGGAGTGAGGTAGTCGGGCAAACCCTTGACAAAACTCTCAAAACTGCTGTTTGGTCATCAGTGGTTGTGTGGCCAAAGAGGGTTGATTTGTTTGTCTCCATCTTGAATGTGATTGTCTGGACATTGTGCAGGGATTATCAAGCCTCCTATTTGTTTGTGAATGTGTATCTGTTGGTGTTACATTGATACATATTGTTTCTCCTTCTAGGAGTAGGAGTAAAGATGCCTAAGGTTTGGAGAGTCGTCCTCTAGTCTTTCAACATGTGCATTATTTCATTTGTTTTTTTCCCTGAACAGCTTCCTTTTGTCAAATGGTAGATCTTTTATAATGGACTGCAGCTGTTTGGGGAGCACCACTGAATACAGCCATGACAATTGACACATTACTGCTGCTGTGCCGATAGTTGTGGCCACAGTATCTGCAACATCTGAAGCAGCCTGCAGTGCAGTCCGCGATATTAGTTGGTCCTTCTGTATGAATGAATTAAATTGTTCTTTTTTGTCTTCAGGTATATAATCAATAAATTTTGCAATCTTAGCATAATTGTCATGGTCATAATTGGATAATAATTTAGTGTAGTTGGCCACTCAACTGCAAAGTGGCTGAAGTATAGACTTTTCTACCCAGGAGGTCCATCTTTTTATCCTCCTTATTTGTTGGTGTCAATCTATTATGGGTTTGTTTAAAGTGTTGATTGGCTCCTTCAATAACCAAGGAGTTAGCTTGAGGATAGGTAAAAACAGGAATTCATTGTTCCTAGGCGCAATGAAATATTTGTCTGTTTTCTTATTTGTTGGTGTGGCTGATGCCAGTGTCTGCCAGATATTGTTGGCCAGCTCCATACCATCATCCACAGGCAACAAGACTTTTTGAAGTGGTTGAGGATTGCAGAATTCTGTATAACTTGTGTTGGGATGTTGGAGTACTTTGTATAGGCATGTCCATAATTCCAGTGACTCTTTTGAATAGCTCCTGGAATTGCTTATTGTCATCAGTTGTGGAGCATGTATTCTCCGTGTTACTGATTTCTGGTGAATTAGGAATAGTGTTTTGTAGCGTTGTTTGCTGATGCTGATATGGCTGAGGAGGCAATGTGATGACAGGAGGTTGTGGGAGAGCTGGCACTTGTGATGTGGAAGATACAGCTTGTGGTACTCCGTAATTTCGTCAGTTATCTCACATTATCCATGGTATTATGTATGGGGTGGTCAGGTACCAAGGAATTTGCTTATGGCCAGACAGGATTTGGCTGTGGAGCCTGATTGGTTAGACTCAGCAGATCTTTATCTGCATTGTTCAACTGATCAGTATCAGAGTTAGTGTCCTCCCCTGAAGAGAATGATCATGAGCTATAATGCTCAGGGGATGAATGTACCCTGTATAAAGGAGATATAGGAGAGGTGGTGTATGAAGGTTCCTCTTCTCTTTAGTAGCGACGAGTTTTCCTTGTGTGCTTTTTATTAGATGGCTGTGGGTTTTGAGCTCCCTCTTGTGTTGTGTTTTGAGACTGCGGCGCCTTATCAGTTGGCGCTAGTGTCAGCATTTGTATAGCCTGCAGTGCTGCAATCGGGGAAAAGTGCCATTGGGGCCAGCAATGGGATCACAGGTGCTGGTATCATCAGTGCTGGTAACCCAGGTGCCAGTAGTGTGGTATTCGGGGCCAATGGAACAAGGGGAAACATCATTGATGTGGCTGTTATGGCCCTTTGCAGTGCTGCAGTCATGGCAGTAAGAGCCAGTGCCAATTTAGTGTAGGCAGCTCTCAATCTGTGCCCCTGCTCTGGTGCCAAGCTTGAGGGGTGTGCTCCCTTTTGTGGACCAGAGGTACTCAAGCAACCTAAAATCTATTTTGTACCTATTTGCTTGTGACTGCTTTTAGGCTTTTTGGCAGTCACCAGAGAGGACAAGTAGGAGCATCTCTTCTGCAGTTTATGTTTGTCCAGGGATATGCTGGGGTCCAAAGCCAGCTGAAGCACTCGCTCCATCAATGGGAGCTTCATTCTCATACTCCTACCCTTTTTGGCTCTGGATTTCATGTTGGTACAGTGGGGGCAATTCTGAAACAGGTGCCCCTCACCAAGAAATCTGATACAATCATCATGGCCATCAGAGGCAGGCATCGGCTCTTTACATGCAACACAACACTTAAAAGCCTGAGGCGTTCAGCATTCTCGCTGTCAATGTGGTTTGGTTTTGTTGTTTTTGTTTTTTTAATTAAATAAAACCTTAACTAAGCCTACCTAGCTAAAACTAACCAAAGGAAACTTAAGGGAACTAAGCTAAGGTAATAAAGCAACAGCTGAGGCAGCTGTGAAGAGCTGCTGAAACTCTGTGCTAAGCCAGAGGCAGTTGAGAAGGAAGTGAAGGGTGAGGGAGGTGCATGAATTCCAAACGGCAACAAACAGTGGTGCAAGCTACCTGAGGTGCACGCACCCCCCCCACGAGGCTCTCCTGAAAAAATCTTTGATGCTAGGTGCGGGTGCGACCACACTGCTTGAAGAAGAAACATGAAAGCACGCACATATCCCTGTAACAAACCATGTTACCAACTTTATTTAAATATCTGCGCAAATGACACCATCATAGGACCTAATCAAATCAGCTACTCCATCAAGGGCTCATTCACCCACTCATCCAGCAATGTAATATATGCCATCATGTGCTAGCAATGACCCTCTGCCTTATACAGGAGACAAACTAAACAGTCTTTGTGCAAAAAGGTAAATGGACATTAATCTGCCATCAGCAATAACATTCAAAAACCAATAGGGGAGCATTTCAATCTCTCTGCTCACTTTGTGAAAAATATGTTAACTGTTGTAATTAAACAAATTCATTACAAATCAAAGCTTCAAAGAGAAACTACAGAGTTAAAATTCATGTGCAAATTTGATACCATTATCTTGGACTTGAATGGAGATATTGGTTAGCTTTCTTATCACCAAAGAAAGCAAGGAGTCTTGTGGCACTTAAAGACTAACAGATTTATTTATCGCAATGAGCTTTCATGGGAGAATATCCCACTTCATCAGACACTTTGAAGAGGGAGAACTTACAGAATTGGATGAAAATAAATGCAGGGGAGTGTAAGACATGGGGTCAGGTCATACTGCAACAGCAAACCAGAGCATTTGTAAGGATTCAGACTTTAGGAAACAGCATACAGAGGGAGGGTGAAGTCAAATTACCTGTTATAACGTGAAAAGAATCCATAGTCACGATTCAGCCCTTCTTCCACATTGAGCATTAAGCCTTCTCCATAGGGTCTGTCCTGTTTGTCCAATGTATAAGGCGTGGGGGCATTTCCGGCATTAGTGGATGAGCAGGTGAACAACCCTTTGATGGAGTAGCTGGCTTAATTAGGTCCTATGATGGTGTCTTTTGTGCAGATATGTGGACAGAGTTGGCAGCATGCTTTGTTGCAGGGATATGTGCCTGCTTTAATGTTTCTGTTGTTAGGTCTCTAGTTGCTGGTATCTGTTTAAGGTTCGGGGGTTGTCTGTAGGCAAGAAGTCTCTCTCCCAAGGCTAGAGAGAGTGAGGGGTCATCTTTTAAAATAGGCTGGAGGTCCTTAATGATCTGTTGTAGAGGTCTGACTTGAGGGTTGTATGTGGTGACCAGTGACATTCTATTTGTTTTCTTTTTTGGGCCTTTTCTGTAGTAGTTGACTGCAGGGTACCCATCTGGCCCTGTCAATGTTTCTTTACTTCTCCAGGTGGGTACCGTAGTTTTAAGAAAGCTTGATAGAGATCCTGAAGATGTCTGTCTCTGTCTAAGAGATCAGAGCAAAGGTGGTTATATCTTAGGGCTTGGCTGAAGACAATGGAGAGTGTGGTGTGTTTAGCATGGAAGCTCGAGGGATCTAGATAACTATACCAAATCAGTAGGTTTTCGGTATAGAGTGGTGTTGATGTGTCCATCCCTAATTTGTACTGTAGTGTGCAGAAAGTGGATCTCCTGTGTGGAGTGTTCCAGGATCAATTTGATCGTGGGGTGGAAATTGTTGAAATCTCTGTGGAAATCTTCAAGAGCATCGCTGCCATGGGTCCAGATGATGAAGATGTCATCAATATAGCACAAGACTTGAGAAGAGGTGTTTTGGGATGAGACTTGAAGAAACGTTGTTCTAAGTTGCCCAGAAAAATGTTGGCATATTGTGGGGTCATGCAGGTACCCATAGCAGTGCCACTGACTTGGAGATATAAACTGTCCTCAAATCTGAAATGGTTGTGGGTGAGCACAAAGTCACAAAGTTCGGTTACAAGCTGTGCTGTGGCATCATCTGGGATGGTTCTTCTAATAGCTTATAATCCATCCTTGTGTGGGATATTAGTGTAAAGAACTTCTACATCTATAGTGGCCAGGATGGTGTTTTCAGGAAGCTCACCGATGGCTTGGAGTTTCCTCAGGAAATCAGTGGTATCTTGAAGATAGCTAGGGATGCTGATAACATAGGGTCTGAGGAGGGAGTCCACATAGCCAGATAAGCCTGCTCTAAGAGTGCCAATGCCTGAGATGATGGGGCATCCAGGGTTTCCTTTTTTATGGATTTTTGGTAGTAGATGGAATATTCCTGGTTGGGGTTCTGGTGGTGTTTCTGCCTTTTATTTGTTCCTGTGCTGCCTTAGGTAGTTTCTTGAGTAGGCATTGTAATTCTTTATGGTATTCTTCAGTGGGATCAGAGGAAAGACGTTTGTAGAATGTTGTGTTGGAGAGTTATTTATAAGCCTCCTGGTCGTAATCCAGTTTAACCATGATGACGACTGCATCTCCTTTTTCAGTCTCCTTAATGATAACGTTAGAGTTGTTTCTGAGGCTGTAGATGGCATTGCGTTCCGCATGCTGAGACTATGGTGTAAGGGATGTTGTTTGTCCACGATTTCAGCCTTTGCACGGTGGCGGAAACAATCAATGTAGAAGTCTAGTCTGTTGATCCGATCTTCTGGGGGAGTCCAAGAAGAATATTTCTTCTTGCAATGTTTGGAGGAAGGTACCTGTGCATCACTGCATTGATCACTGGTGTTATGGAAAATAATTGAGTCTTAGACAGAGAAAGAAGTCCTCCAGGTTACCGCAGAATTTTATCTTTTATGTGGCGGCTGTGGGTGATTTTGTCCACTTTCTCTACCTCCTTTCCTTCTAATATGTTGTTCTACACTGTCTGAATCTAAATCACTGCTCTGATTTGCTGAAATAGTCTGACTTAATCCTGTGACTTACTGCACGTATTTTTCCTCACAATCTGTAAGTTCTCCACCTTCAAGTGTGATGAAGTGGGACTTCACCCATGAAAAGCTCATGCGATAAACAAATTTGTTAGTTTTAAAAGTGCTACAAGACTCCTTGTTTGTTTTGCTGAACTAGACTAACATGACTACCCCTTTAGAAAGTGTATTAAATTATCCTATGAAAAGTATAACAACCTAAATGTTCTTAAATAAGAGAGAGCCATTTACACCTCTCTCCCCAAAAAAGTAAAGAGCCTTTTAAAAATATTTTTATCTAGTCTCAATAATGTTATGTTTTGGGGGAAAGTGAAAAGGAAAAGAGATTCAAGAGGACTGCAGGAAAAGTTTTCAGTTGCAGGATAGGAGAGCGAAATGCAAGTGCAAGGCTAAAATTAACAGCAACTGGACTACCTACTATGTTGTTACAAAGAATACTCAGGGAGAAAAAGCCAGGATGAGAGTTAAACATTCTTCAGGATAAACCTCTGGCTGGGACAATTTAGTTGGGGCTGGGTCTTCTTTGAGCAGAGGTTTGAACTAGATGACCTTCTAATTCTAACCTTCTATGATTCTTCTGAAATCTTGATCAGAAGCAGCTGAGGACTGACAACTCAATACTTCAGTGAGCGGCAAAATTACCTCAAGATCAAAGAACATCTCAATACCTAAAATAAAGATAGTTCAGGATATACAAAGGTGGCCAATAGTTCCTGCAGAGGATTAAATCCAAAGACGACTAGCCATGCACTTAAGACCAAAAGCTCTTCCAGGGATCAAGAATTGTTTCAAGCTAATTGAAGGAACTGTGGGATTCCATCTTATATCTCCAGATGGGTATCTCACCTTGTATTTGGATCTACACCTGGACCAAAATTTAGTAATACTAGAATTAAAAGTCTAAATGCAACAACATCTAAGACAGCTCACCTTAAATCTGGCTAAAAATCAGGTAAAATGTACCAAACTATCCAAAAACCTACACCATTTAAAGGAAATAATTTCTAATAAGTAACTTAAGTTTTAACATCTTTCTTAAATAACAAACTTTTGCCAAAGTTAAACCTGTTCCTATAACTAAATAACGAATGCAGCCAACTGAATGAAAGATAAAACACTCCATAGCGTGCACTTTGGTTGGTTTTCCAGTGCAATGTGTGAGCTAAAGAAGTACAGTGTGGTGTTGCTGACTAGCATTTTTATTGCCTTTTACTATATTATTATTATTATTAACGACAAGAACAACTGAAATTTTGCTTATTACCAGGGTGGAGTCCTGAGCCTTCTTTCTTAAACTATACAGAATTCTTTTTAATGTGAGTTTTCTCTCTAAGAAAAATCAGTCTTTTAACAAAAACATCTAAACTTTTCATAAATTTGAAACTAAAAAACCAGTAGAGTGAGAACCAGCTACCCTCAAAACCACAACCAGTACAAAGAATACAAGAAAACATTTTACATTTCACAGCATCACACCATAAAAGCCTAGAATTTGGGCCATGACAAGTAAAAAGCTTGTCAAGTCAAATTAAATATTAATTCTCAGAGTTGATCAATTACTTTTTCTATTTAAAGTTCTTGCCTTGAGGATGAGTGAGTTTATGGAGAGAGGTGGGTCCCTGCCAGCTAGTTGCTGAGCTTATTCCCACATTGTGTGTATCTGTTGGTTTCTACTAGTGACCCAGTGTAAAAGCCTCACCTGGAGCTTATGCGATTAATAACAGAAGTTCTGTAATCCGAATGGATAGCTAAAATATCTGCAACAGAAAACAGACTTAGTGAATGTCATTGGCTAAATTCCCACAGACATGCAGTTTTTGTCTGGAAATCTTGAATTTGAACCTTTAAAGAATTCATCTGGGAAGAGAAGATTCAATATTATTTTACTGATCTCTAACATTTTTCAAGAGAGGATCTCAACTGCTTTATATACATCAATGAACATTGCCTCACAGCACCTCTGAGGTACAATAAGTAAGATTCCCATTTCAGAAATGGACAATTGAGAGACAGAGATTACTGTACACCACAGCAGGTGCTCTAGAGATAGTTGGTGGAAGAGCTGGTTTGTAACACTGAAATTTCTACATGGAGGAAAATATTTCTGACAGTAGAGGACTTTTTTCTGCTTGACTAAAAATCATAAAATTGTGCACTGAAGCTAGATGAATTCAGACTAGAAATCAGGTGCTCCTTTTTAACAGTGGGCTTGTATATAAGAGCACTTAGTGGATGGCAAGTTGGGTGTAAGTCCATAGTGCACAGCAGCCTAGTGTGTGTGCTACCTCACCTTATGGACCCGCCTACTTGTACACTAAAAGTTCCACAGTTCCACTTTGACCTACTCCCATTTCAAAGTGGAATAGATCAAAGTGCATCATGGAACTTTTAGTATGGGGTAGTGGGATCCACACAGTCAGTTAATGCATGGCACACCAGTGCACAATAAATTTACTAACTGTTCATACAGACAAGCCCCTGTCAGAGTAATTAACACTGGAACAATTTGCCAAAAGATGCAGCGCCATCATTTGTAAGTCTTTAAATAAAGACTGAATATGTCTCCAGAAAACCTTTCTATAGCTCAACCATAATATATAGACTTGATGCAAAAATTCTGGATGAAATCCAATAGTTTATGATGCACAAATGGTCAACCTCGATGATCAAAATAATCCATTTTGGCCTTAAAAATTAATGAATTTCAGGTTCCAAGTATTATATTACAATTACATCGATCACCTAAATATATTTAACACTCTCATCAACCAAATCCATGAATACTAGAAGCAGCATGTTGTTTATTTCATCTGACCACCTAAGATTTTACCTTCCACATTGTCACCAACATTCCATCACTCAGTCTTCTGAGTTCCTGGGAGAGAGCAAGAATGACTCATAACTGGAATACAAATGGGCTGCTCTTTTTTTCATCCCTCCCATCACTTCTCATTAAATAATTCCCCTCATGGAAAAGTCTCACCTTCCTGGGATGGGGCAGGAATCACACTCAAGATGTGCTCTATTTGATTTACTGTGGATGTTCCAGGGAAAAGAGGTTTTCCAAGCAGCATCTCCCCAAGAATACAGCCAATACTCCACATGTCCACACCCTTTGTGTAACTGCAAGACACAAAAGAGATAGCAGGACAACCCAGTATTCTTCTGTAATCATGAAACCCCTTTCTATGTTTGTCTATCCTGCAAGGAAAAAATACCTGTCTAATTGCCCCACCAGAGACATTGTGCTGATGTGCAATTAGTATATGGAAACCTGGAGAAAGAAAATGGGGAGCTGGCAATCAACTGAGGGATATCTGGTCAGAGCCTAATTGAGATAAGCTGTCAGAGAAGCTTCATGACACAATTAAAGATCACTTTTTTAACTTTTGTAACTGGATCATAAAAACTGAGTGTACTTTTCATGTGATTAAAAATCAAGATACAAGCTGATTTCAGAGAACTGAAGTACTGCAGTCAATGACAAAACTTCCTGAGATCTTAAATACATAGAAATCAGCTATAATTACCTAAGCAGAGTAAATAGGAAACAATGGGCAGAATGACACAAAAGAGTTTGCCAACATTTGCACTCCTTAACATGTTTTTAATTATTCAAACTACAAACTTTTGCATAGTGAAAACAAAAGATGAACAAGCCTGGCACTTAATTTCAATCCTTAATTTAAAAAATAATCCGAATATTAAACAAAAGAATCACTTGGAGATCGCAAAGGAGGAGTTTATGACAAAAAGACGGTTGCTTACCTGTAACTGTCGCTCTTTGAGAG
Source organism: Podocnemis expansa (assembly GCA_007922195.1). Classification (NCBI taxonomy): domain Eukaryota; kingdom Metazoa; phylum Chordata; order Testudines; family Podocnemididae; genus Podocnemis; species Podocnemis expansa. The sequence goes on from ML682003.1 coordinate 8,267,198, forward strand.
GAGTTGTTCCTTGTCCACTCACACTGTAGGTTTTGTGCACATGCTTGTGCACTGTCACCAGAAACTTTTTCCTCAAGCCGTAACTGCAGGGCCAGCTCCAAAGACCCATGGAGTGCCACAAACGTGCTGCAGTATATCAGGCAGCACCAGATCTGAGCCCACTCAGTCCCTTCTTTCTGCTAACTCCAAAAGAGGGGAAGGCAGGTGGGTTTTGAATGGACATGAACTCCTCCTCTCGAAGAACGACAGTTACAGGCAAGCAACATGTCCATTCATGCTGCAGGTGATTCACAAACTTTACTTTGGATGGTGGGCAAAGTTAACATCTGGTGGACTGCAATACCATGCTCCCAAAAAGCACATCATCTCTTGCTTGTTGTACAATGGCATAGTGGTACGTGAACAAGTGTATGGATGACCAGGTTGCTGCTCTGCAGATGTCAGCGATAAAAGGTTAGCCAAGAATGCTGTTGAGGAAGCTTGAGCCCTCATAGAGTACCCGGTAAAGGAACTTCAGCTTTCTCATAACACGGTCTAATGCAGTCTGATATCCAAGAAGAAATGCACTGTGTAGAAACCGGAAGCCCTTTCATCTGATCAGCCACTGTAATAAAGAGCTGAGCAGATCTATGAAAAGGCTTGGTCCTGTCCAAATAAAAGGCAAGGGCCCATTGTATATCCATTGTGTGCCACCCACAGTTGTCATTTGAAAGATGAGGTTTAGGGCAGAAAACTGACAGAAACACGCCCTAGTTGACCTGGAAGTTTGAGACCACTTTAGGCAGAAAAGCCAGACAAGGTCTAAGCTGAACCTTGTCTTTAAAGAAAACAGCATATGAAGGAGCCCTAAGCTCAGATACTCTCCTAGCTGACCTTATGGCAACTATGAAAACTACCTTCATGGAGAGCGTCAAAAGCGAGCAGGTAGCCAAAGGTTCAAATGGTGCACCTGTGAGCATAGCAAGCACTAAATTCAAGTCCCAAGGTGGAATTGGGTTACAAATCTGTGGGTACAGTTTCTCGATGTGAGGCCATTGGGTATGAGAATACAGATTTTTTTTCCTGCAAGAGAGGGTGAAAGGCTGAGACTGCTGCTAAATGTACTTTTAGTGATAAGGACAACCCCTTCTGTTTAAGATGTAGCATATATTCAAGCACCACCTAGACTGGCAGTTCCAAAGGTGACAAATTATCCTCCAAAGCCCAAATTGAAAAACATGTCCATTTTGCAGAATATGAAACTCTCGGGAAAGGCTTTCTACTGCCGAGTAGGACAGTCTGAACCTGAGTTGAGCATACCTTTTCTTCCTGGTTTAACCATGGAATCTCCATGCTGTTAGACGCAGGGATGTCAAATTTGGATGTAGGAATTTTCCAAAATCTTGCAACAAAAGGTCTATGCTTTTTGAGAGCTCCCAAGGTTGGGTGATGCATAAGCTCAGGAGAGTTGAATATCAACACTGGTGAGGCCATCCTGGAGCTATTAATACTATGTTCGCCCTCTCCCTTCTGACTTTTTGAAGCATTTTGGAGATCCAAAGAATCAGTGGGAAGGTGTACAGCAGGCGACCAAACAGGGAAGGAGGAAAGCATCGGAGAGCGATCCCAGTTTCTTCCCCTGAAGTGAACAGAACTGGCTGCACTTCCTGTTCCACCTGGAAGTGAAAAGGTTGATTTGGGGATAACCCCACCATTGGAAGACCTCAGACAACATCCAGGTGTAATGACCAATCTTGGTGATGGAAGAACACCCTGCTCAGGTGATCAGCCTCTGTATTTCTGACTCCAGGAAGGTAATAGGCTTTTCTATGAATCCCATGGGCTACTGCTAGATTCCAAACACAGATGGCCTCTCTACATAGGGCAGAGGAGCGTGTGCCTCTGTTTGTTTATGTAGTACCTGGCTGTGGTATTGTCCATCAGCACATGTACAACCTTTCCTGTGATGCTGCAGAGAAACACCTCGCATATGAGACAAATTGCCTGAACCATTCTGATGTTGGCATACAGAGGTCTGTCCCACTGAGCCCAGATGCCCTGGCTTCTTTCTCCTGTGTTGAGGCATGCCCCCCAACCAATATCTGAGGCATTCATAACAAACGTAACTGAAGAAACTTTGTCTAGAAACAGTACTCCTTGTAGGACTACTATAGGGTCCTCCACGAGTCTATTGCATTAGTATGCGAGTGGGAACAGTAATGATCCTGGGCAGGGGTCTCTGACCGGATGATACACTGACATTAGACACATTTGTAGTGGTCTCCTTTTCAGACGTGCCAACCGAGCCACGTAGGTGCGTGCTGCCATGTGCCCGAGCACCTTCACACACTTTCTGGCTGTGGTTGTTTGGTTCCCACATAGCTTGTGTCTGATGTTTACCAGAGCTGTAAAATGAGACAGGGAAGGCAGGCCCCAGCCTGTCAAGAGTCTAGAGTTGCACCTATGAAATCTATCCTCTAAACCGGAGTCAGTTTCGACTTTTGTAGGTTTATCACTAACCGTAGTTTTTTGCAGGTGTGCAACACCATGGCTGGATCTGACCTGTTCTTTGGACCTGCCCCTGACCAACCAGTCATCTAAGTACAGAAAAATATGGATGCCCCTGCTTTTACGTGAGCTGCCACCACAGTGATGTACTTTGTAAAGACTCGTGGGGCCGAGGATAGGCCACAGGGGAGGGCAGTGAATCGGTAGTGATTGTGTGCTACCACAAAATGAAGGAATTTCCTGTGGGTTGGGCAGATAGGTGTATGAAAATAGGAGTTTTTTAAGTCAAGGGAGGCAATTCAATCTCCTGGATCCAAGGAAAGAATGATGGAGGCCAATGACATTTCCTCTTGTGAACGTACTTGTTGAGACCAAGGAGGTTTAAAATTGGTCTGAGGTCTCTGTTTGATTTCAGGATCAAACAATAACGAGAGTAAAAACCCCTTCCTTCCTGGTGAGAAGGGACTGGGACAACCTGCTCCAATTTTAAGAGGAACTTGATTGCTGTCAACAGGGTTTATTTTTGAAGCGGGTCCCTGAAGAGGGACCGGAAAGGAGGTGTGGGTGTGAGAGGAAAACAAAACTGAATGGAGTAGCCCCAGAGGATAATATTTAGGACCCAACAGTCCATGGTTACATGTGCCCATGGGAGGGCGGGGGGGGGGGGGGGGGATAGGCGGGTGAAGTATTGTGTGAATGAATCCAAAGTAGAGATTGGTGACTCATTCTTGACCATGGCCTCAAAAAGGGTACCTGCTGGACAGGCAACATGGTCAGCTTTGATGGTGCATAGGTGCACCTGTACTCGTGGAAGGGTGATGTCTACCCAACTTCTAGGTCTGTCTCTTTGCCTGTACAATTGGTATCTCTGAGGTTGTGACCTAAATTGAGGCTGCAGAAGTGGTAGAAGTGGCCAGAACAGACACCAGTTCAGTGGAGGATTCTAAAGTCCTAGTGACCTCAGAGTTGTTCTGGAGTCCTTTAGGCCATGTAACTTGTCATCGGTCTTTGCAGAAATAGAGAGACACATTCAAGTGCAGGTCCTGAATCGCTTGTTGGACATCCTGAGTAAACCCAGAGGCTTGTAACCATGCAATGGTGCATTGAAGCTGTTGAGGCTATTGCTCTTCTCGAGGTGTCAGACAAATCATACATTGTCTGCAGTGATGCTCTTGCCACCACTAGGCCTTCCTCTAAAATGGTTTAAAAGTCATTTGTTTGTTTCTGTGCCAATGATTCTCCAAAGCTCCAGAAAGAATTCCAAAGATTGTAATTATATCTACCTACCAGGGCCTGATGGTTCACAATACGAAAATGCAGGCTGGCAGTTGAATAAATTTTCTTTCCTAAGGAACCTAGTTTCCTATGGTCTTTGTTCTTTGAGGTAGACCCTGGGTAACCCTGTCTTTCTCTTTAGTTTGCTGCTTCTACAACTTGCCTTCTACAAAGTGCCTGGTGCAAAATGGTTGAAAAGATAATTATAGTTCTTTGCCAGCACATACTATCTTTTTTCAACAGACTTGGCAATTGGGGGAACAACTGATGGCATTTGCCAGAGTGCCTGCACACTTTTGAAGACGCCCTGATGCACCAGAAGTGCAATCCTAGAGGCGCTGTTGATGATAAGACATTGAAAAGACTATCTGTAGATTCCTTAGGTTCCTGTGCTTCCATGGCAAGCTGGTTGGCTACTCTTTTTAACAGGTACTGGTAAGATTCAAAGTCATCTAGAGGAGCCAATGTATTGTGAGTGGTTGGATCATCAGGAGACAAGGAAGATGATTGAGCCATTGGGAAAGGTATATGGGGCTCTCTCAGAGGGCATGGACATTCTTTTGAGGTGCCCTCCTGCAGGTCCAAATCCTCCGAGGTGGAGGGATGATCCTCCTCCAGGCTGGGTGGGTTGACTGTGTCCCCGATGAGTGGGGAAGTTGCAAGGTAATACCCAGGTTGAAAAGCCTTTGTCCATTGAGATGGCCATTGTCCCTGGAGCCAGGCTGGTATCTCCGGCAAACCAACATCTTGAACATTTGGAGCCCACTTGGATTTTTTCTTGTGGTTAAAAGAGACCTCAGAATGGACACATCTGCTTCAATGTCTCTGATTGTTTAAGTTCAAAGCGGAGCTGTAACTAGATGACAAGGAGGAAAGTCCTCCGCCTACGCTTTTTATGGGAGCTATTGTTTAGACCACAGTCTGAACTGGAAGATGAGTGGTGCTGTGATAATGAGGAGGACGATGAACAATGTTGGGGAGCTGAGAATTTTCTAGTTCTTTTCTTGGGTGTCTCAGGGGTCCCCATCATTCCATCCCCTCTGGGAGACGGGGTTGTTGGCAGCCAGTGCCAGATGGTGCTCTGATTGCTCAGGTGTTAAACTTTTTGAGTCTGATCACCCATCATTGGCAGCAGTAGTATCCAAAGGGCAGCCCTTGCAGTGCCACGGTGAATTAGTGACTGTTTGGGTCTGATCTTTGGGACGCTGCCGGTGCCACTTGGAGCCAGGCTCTACAGAGCAGGATGTCAATTTCCCCTTTGATGCTTGCTTTGAATTTGAAAGCCAGTGGGGTTTTCCCCCATGCATCGGAGCCTTAACAGGGCTGGATGGAGGCGAAGGCATGGTCATATGTGACCTTGCAGCCTGAAAAACCTCCAGCATCAACGGCATCAGGAGGCAAGAATTCATTTCTTGGTCCAGAAGGACAGAGCTCAAATCCCAAGCGATAGTTTGGGGGAAAACTTCCACATGTAGAGAGAGAGTTCGACCCATGAGGAACTACTATGGGGGAGCTGACACGTCTCTGGTGTTTCCTTGATTTTTCCAGGGGTACACTGTGATATCTAGGCTTACATGCCCCCATCAGTAATGGTGCCAGTGCCGGGGTCAGTGCCAATTGAGCTCCGCGCACCAATGAGGAGCTTGGTGCTGCAGATGATATCAAAGCTAGCACCAGAGTTAGAGCAGTCTCCATCAGGAGGGCTTTCAAGTGAATCTCTCTTTCCTTTTGTGTCTGCAGCTTAAAGCCTTTACAAAGTTTACATTTGTCTTTCCGATGTGATTCCCCGAGACATTTTTCATGGGGGTCACTCTGCGGAAAATCCTTTCCACAAGCAGAGCAGAGGTTAAAACCCGATAATTTAGGCATTACTTCCTACAGCTACACAACTAGCAACTAAATAAGTAAAAACACTAACTAATTATCTTAACTAGAGCTACTATCACAACAAAGAAACTGATAACAGCAATGGAATGCCAAAGCACTGTGAGGTTTCCGGCAACCGCCCAAGGCAGAAAGAAGGAACTGAGCGGGCTCAGCTCCAGTGCTGCCTGATATACTGCAGCATGTTTGCAGCACTCCAGGGATCACCAGAGCCAGCCCTACAGCTACGACTTGAAAAAAAAAAAAAGTTTCCGGTGACCATGCACCAGTGCATGCACACAACCTACAGTGTGAATGGACAGGAACAAGCTCTCAACAAAGAACAAAGCTTTCCAGATAAACACAATAGCTTTCTTTAGGTCACTGCTACAATTACAAAATTAGCAGATAAATGGAGTACAGCAGGGGTTCTCCAAACTTTTTCCCCTGAGGGCTGAATCTGCTTTTACTTCATTAGCAAAGGGCCAGATCCCTGACCCAACTACCTGCCAGCTCCACAGCCCCCTTCCCCAACCCGGCCACTGGCTCCCCGACCCCAAGATCCTTCCTCACTGACTTCCTGACCCCCTTGGGGCCCCTTCCCTGACCCATCCAGCTACCAGATCCCTGGACTGCTTCCACAACCTGCTAGCTGGCACCCCAACCCCCTGGCCGCTTCCCCAATCCCCCTGCTGCTAGTTTCCCAACCCCCAAAGCCCTTCCCTGCCAGCTCTCCAACCCCCTTAGACTCCATCCCTGACTCCCCCACCTGCCAGCTCCTTGATCACCCAGGCCCTTACTCGCCAGCTTCCAACCCCCGGGCCTCTTCCCTACCCACCTGCCAGCTCGACAACCCACCGCAGGCCCCTTCCCTGCCTGCTTTCTGACTCCTTAGGCCCTTCCTCACCAGCTTACCAACCCCCCGGCCCTCCCTCGTTGGCTCACCAATCCCCCAGGCCCCTTCCCCAACCTGCCCACCCACCCGCTCCCCCAAACCTCTTGGATTCCTTCCCTGCAGCTCCCTGAGCCCCTTCCCCAACCTGCCCACCTGCTGGCACCCCAAGTCCCCACGCCCTTCCCTGCTGACTCCCTGAGCACCTTCTCCAACCAACCCACCAGCTCCCCAAATCCTTCCTCAACCCACCCCTTGGCTCCCCAACCCCCCAGGCCTTTTCTCCAATCTGCCCACAGGCTCTCTGGGCCCCTTCCCTGACTGTTAGCTCTCTGAACTCCAGGGCCCCTTCCCCCTCACCCAGCCAGAGCTGCAGGGGTATCCTGAATCACTCCCTGGCCAGGCTGCTCCTGCCCTAAGCCATGCATCCGAGCTTGCTCAGGATGGGAGATGTCAAAACTGTCAGACTGGCTGCACCTCCCTCCAGGCCGGATAACAGTGTTTTTCAGGCTGTATTTCACAGAGTCCTGGAGTACAGTGGCTGTAATAGTTTTAGATTTTAATAGGGGATTTGATACTATTTCTCATGAAATCCAACAGCAATGATTAATTCAAATTAGTAAGGATATCACAGCTCCACAAAGATTAAGAATTGGCTTGCAAGGCCTAAACAGAAGCGTTAGTATGTATGACAGAGTATCAAGTTTTGGAGACCCACACAAGTTGGTGTTAAATGTGGTTCAATTTGAAATTATTTACACAGGTCATTGACACCAAGAAATCCAGATCATTTTGTAAGCAGGGTACAATCAAACAATCTGCATTTTAATATGACCTAGTGTGACAGGCTGCTCCCCAGATCCAGTCCAGTGTACTGCCGTAATGCCCTGATTCCCACTCCTGAACTCTGATTCACCCCATTTTGCCAAGTGACCACTCACTCCTGAGTCAGTCCACTCCAGCCTCTCACATGCAATCGCTCCCATGCAGTGGATGTATGCCCTCTGGCTGCTCATGGAATGGTACCCAAGCGAGCACCCCCAGTCCCAGTTACCTCACCAGGAGCCACTGTCTTACAGGGATTAGGACCCACTCCCAATCACCATACACTCAAGTCCATCCATTTAACAAAGAAATGGATCATGCCCAGTCTTTTTCACTCACATCCTCTAAAGATCACACACCTTTAGATAAAACAGTGACTAGTTTATTGATCAGATTACAATTCTAAGTAAGAATATGGCCAATCAAGGCAGAATCATAATAAAAGTGAGTCAGGAGGGACCACAAGGAAATAAAAGGTAAAACACACATACTAACCTAACAGCTTTACCTAAACTGACCTCACTGTCCAAGTTTATGCTCAAAGTGTTCGGCTGTCAGATGTCTGTATAACCAGTCTTTGCCTGAGGCCAGGCAGGGCCCAGATCTTGCAGTTGTTCCAAGATGGAGATTCCCAGGTAAAAAGCCCCAAATCCTCCCAAGAGTCTCTCTGTTTCCAAACCCTCTGGACCACTCCCTTTCCGGGCAAAGGCGATCTCTTTGTCCTGTCTGAGCCAGGGACTTAAACTTGCATATTCTTTGTTACTACTTGCAGGTACTTGGTTGTTCTCAGTTCTAGTTGTTTACACACTGCTGGAAGAGAGCTCTGTCTGTCTACCACCCCCCTAAGCCATGCTAAATATGATACAGGTCTGTGCATATGCATGATGCTGCAGGAAACATGATACCACAGCAATCACATAGAATATGTTATGAACATTCATGAAGGCACCTTGCATGGCCTAACTGGCATAAAAACACACAATCACAGTGCACAAGTGAACAGAAAAATCAAAGATCATAATCCAGGGTGCACAGATGTGCATCCTATGACACCTGGTATAAATGCATACTTCTAGGACGCAAGAACATACAAGATGAGGGACTCTTTCATAAGACGCTGTCTTTGAAAAAGATTTGGTGGTTGTAATGCTACCCAGATTTAAGGGACCATACATGGTACTTTTTCATATTAATATTTTATAATTGCAATAATCCATAGAAGCTGTGCCATGTTTGGTACCAATAGAAAGGTTGTAACTTGCTAAGAATTATTATATACTTTATATGTAGATATCATATCTCTAGTAGATGTTAGGTATATGTTTGTTATATCTGTAGTTCAAATTATGTGGTTCTGGGAAACTCCACAAACTGGATGTCTACAGTGACTTTTTCTGTAATGGCCCATTAAGGGAACCACAAGGACAATGGACCTAGGGAGAAACCTGCTTTGTGAGTCACCGAGACTGACCATGTGACTCAACTCCATTTTGATCTGCAAAAACTCAACAAAGCATAGGCAAGGCTAGAGGTAATAAAAGGCAGCCATACTAACTCCATTTTGTCTTCAGTCTACAACCAACACCCATCTCTGGAACTATTCCACTTCAATTGGACAAAGGACTGAGGCCTACCCAGATGCTGGGTGTTTACCAGAGGAATTGAACTAACATGGAAACTCCAAATTCTTCCATGGATTTGCTTCACATGGACTCTAAATCCTTTGTATTTATGTGATTCACTCTGACTCTTTAATGTTTCTCACAGTTTGTCTCTTTTCCTTTTACATTAAACCTTTAGTTCTGGTTACTAAAAGAATGGTTGGCAGCATGCTATTTTGGGTTAACATCCAAACCTATATTGGTCTATGAGATGTGGCTAGCCCTTTGGAGTCAGGAGAACCTCTCTCTTTAAGAGACCCAGTGGATAGCTGGGGACAAGATCAGCTGATGTGCAATAAAGGAAGCTGTCTCTATTTTGTTATGTTTTGTGATAACTGCTATGGGGTCTTATACCCTCAGTATATTCGGGCTTGCCTACCTTGCACGCGAAGACTGGACTCCGGCTGACTCTGTGGATGTACCCTTTATCAGGTTCAATGGAGAGAAAGGCGGATACAGCAGTGCATTGTGGAGTGCAGAGAGCAAGATGAGGCGTGTAGGTTATCTTGGTCATCCACTGCATCCGTCCCCATCTCCAGTCGTCTTGACTTGTTCTTGCCACTGGAAATTGATGGTCTCAGACAAGAGAGTGAGGTCGACGCTACGCAACTCTTCCTCACTTTAATCAAAGTTTCGCACAAGTCATCAGTCATCTTTTACCCATTCCATTGTCCCCAAGTCCTGTGGCGATGGGCACACGACGTAGCGACAGGTGTAGGTACACTGGTAGTCGTAGCCGCAAACCTACACACAGACGGCTCAGACTATAGGGTCGTTCTCCACTGAATGGAGCAAAGGGGGAGTTCGGCAGCCGTCTGAGCGACTGAGCAGCCCTGTTTAGGACCGCACTGCTCACCTCCTTGGTATTGAGGAAGGGGCTAGAAAAGGTGCCCTAAAAATCGCTTGCTCCATATTATCCTAGCCTGTTTATCACAGCCGGTGGGAACCCTACATATGCGGTTGAAACAAATCATCAAGGAAAAAAGCAAAGACTACAATTCTGAACCTTCTACATGGAACGTTCGCACGTTTCTTGACAGAGATGGTTCAGGTAGACCTCAGAGACGTACAGCACTTATTGCAAGTGAGCTTGCCAGATGCAATATTGATATCGCTGCCTTAAGTGAGACCAGGCTGGCGGGAGTGGGAGAACTTTGTGAAGAAAGTGCAGGTTACACCTTCTTCTTGAGTGGATGAGGATCTGCAGAGCGACAAGAAGCTGGAGTCGGCTATGTAATAAAGAAAACACTTATTGGCAGATTGGTTGGCCCCTCTAGAGGTGTGAACAATCGCCTAATGACATTGAGACTCCCCCTCTTAGGAGGGCAGAAGTTTGCCTCCATTGTTAGCGCCTATGCTCCCACCATTACCAATTCGGATGTGGTTAAAAACAAGTTTTATGAAGACTTGAATGATATCACCGCTGTTCCCAATGCCGATAAACTCATCATTCTTGGTGATTTTAATGCAAGAGTTGGTTGTGATAGCACCTTTTGGGAAGGAGTGATTGAAAAGCACGGTATTGGTAACTGCAACAGTAATGGTCTGCTGCTCCTTCAGACCTGCGCAGAACTTGGTCTTTTGATTACGAATAACGTCTTCCGTCTTCCCACTCATAATAGGACATCACGGATGCGCCCTTGCTCTAAGCATTGGCACCTCATTGACTTTGTCATCATCAGGAGGAGGGACGGCAGGATGTACGAATCACAAAGGCCATGTGTGGTGCCGAGTGCTGGACTGACCACCGCCTTATTGTCTCCAAGCTTAAGCTCATGTTCAACCCAAGCGACGTCCACAGGGTTTGAAAGTATCAAAACGTCTGAATGTCAACAAGCTGATGGTCAGCGATATCAAGCAGCATTTTGTCGATACTCTAGACAAACGCTTGCAGTCCACCTTGTTGGACAATCAGGACGTGGAGGCAGCATGGGCCGCACTACGTGAGACAGTGTATAACACGGCCATGGAGCGTCTTGGACCCTCTACTAGGAAGCATAAAGACTGGTTTGATGAGAATAGCACAGAGATAAAACAGCTACTAGAGGACAAACGCCGTGCCTACAAAGCTCATCTGGATGACCCAAAGTCAACAGCGAAAAAAGATGCGCTGAGGAACGTACGCAGCACGATTCAACATAAACTGCGTCTGATGCAGGATTCCTGGTTGAGCCACAAAGCTGATGAGATACAGGGCTTTGCAGGTAGGAACAATGAGGAACTTCTACAAAGGGCTGAAAGAAGTTTACGGCCCTACCACCTCAGGCTTATTTCCCATCCTTAGTGCCGATGGGTCTACACTGATTACTGATAAAGAGAAAATTCTTGAAAGATGGGCTGAACATTTTGACAGCGTACTGAATCGCCCTTCTACCATCAATGATGATGCCACTGATCAGCTGCCTCAAGTTCTGATTAACGAGACACTGGGCACTACACCCACTTTGGAGGAGATACAAGCAGCAACTCGTATGTTATCCAATGGCAAAGCACCTGGCTCAGATTCCATTCCAGCTGAAGTCTACAAAGAAGGTGGCACTGCCCTAGCAGAGAAATTCCATCAGCTGTTCCAGTATATCTGGCAGCACGAGACAGTCCCACGAGATTTCAAAGATACTTCCATAATACATCTCCAAAAGCGTAAAGGAAATCGTCAGGTCTGTGACAACCATCGTGGAATTTCTCTATCCATTGCTGGCAAGATTTTGGCCAGAGTTCTTCTCAACTGCCTCACTGCACACCTTGAGCAAGGTCTCCTGCCAGAGAGCCAGTGTGGCTTCCATGAAGGTCGTGGGACTATTGACATGGTGTTTGCTGCCAGACAGCTTCAAGAGAAGTGTCAGGAACAAAATGTTGACCTATACTCTATCTGTGTCGATTTGACCACGGCGTTTGACACAGTCAGCAGGGATGGCCTATGGAGAATCATGGCGAAATACGGATGTCCTAGGAAATTTATTGCCATTGTATGACAGCTACACAATGGCATGTTGGCCAGAGTATATGACAACGGAGAGACATCTGAACCATTCTCTGTCTCAAACGGAGTGAAGCAGGGCTGTGTTCTTGCTCCCACTCTATTCAGTCTTATGTTTTCCGCCGTGTTGACAGATGCCTTCAGAGACGTGAAAATAGGCATCGGCATCAGTTATTGTACTGATGGCTCACTCTTCACCCTCAGGAGGCTTCAAGCTAAAACTAAGATCATGACAGACACAGTTGTTGACTTCTTATTTGCCAACGACTGTGCCCTTAACACTGCCTCCAAAGCTGACATGCAGTTCGTCACTGACAAGTTCTCTGCGGCCTGCACAAACTTTGGCTTTACTATTAATACAAAAAAGACCAAAGTAATGTATCAGCAAGCCCCAGGAAAGCATTACGTTGAACCCAACATCACTATCAACGGACAGCGTCTGAACGCGGTGGACAAGTTCACCTACCTTGGAAGCACACTATCCAGAAACGTTGTCATTGACGACAAGGTGAATGCCAGACTCGCCAAAGCTAGTGCTGCTTTTGGCAGACTCCACAAGAATGTGTGGATAGAAGAGGCATCAGCCCAGCGACAAAGATCAAAGTGTACCGTGCCATAGTTCTTTCCACACTGCTCTATGGCTGTGAGACATGGACAGTCTACCAATGTCATGCAAGAAAACTAAACCATTTCCGTATCACCTGCCTTAGAAAAATTCTTGGCATTAAGTGGCAAGACAGGATCCCAGATACCAAGATCCTTGTTCGTGTCAGCCTGCCCAGCATCTATACCATCTTGATGCAAGCACAACTTTGCTGGGCAGGTCATGTGGCTCGCATGCCAGATCATCGGCTACCAAAGAAACTGTTATATGGTGAACTCCAACAAGGCAAACGCTCCCAAGGGGGCCAGAAAAAGTGCTTCAAGGATACTTTAAAAGCGTCACTAAAGGCCTTCGGTATCAGCTACTTTACATGGGAACTGATAGCCCAGGACAGAGGAGAGTGGCGTTCAGCTGTCTGTTGGGGCATGGAAACATGCGAAGCCAACTGTATTGATGCAGCTGAGCAACGCAGACGAGCCAGGAAAGATAATGCCAGCAAACTTCCATCAGCCGCCACCATTCCCTGTCCGCATTGTCAGAGAACTTTCCAGGCATGGACTGGTCTGATCAGTCATTTGCGCACCCACGGACCCCCACCCCAACCCCTAGATGACTAGATGGTCTTCGTCGTTACCGACGGACGAATGAATGAATGCTATGGGGAATCAGAAGCAGGACGGTGTTGCTGAATGGGAGTCTGATTTAAGTACCACTCATCAGTGTTTAGAGACTTTGTTTCTCATTTTTGCAGCTTGCCCTGATTTTTGCATATTCAGAAGGTTATCCCAGGTGGCCCAGGTCACAATGGTCATGGTGGATAGTCAACTGAACAAAGCCCTCAGTGTAACACTATGGTGAAAAGTGCTAAAACAATACTTGGATGCATAAACACAGATATCTTGAATAAGAGTAGAGAGATTATTTCTCCTTTGTATTTGGCACTGAGGTGACCACTGCTGGAATACTGGGTCTGTTTCTGGTGTTCAAAATTCAAAGAGGATGATAATCTGGAGATTTAGAAGACAGCCACAGAATGATTTAAGGATTGGAAAACATGCCTTATAGCAATAGACTCAAGGAGCCCAATCTACTTAGTTCAGCTAAGAGAAGATTAAGATATGAATTGTTCAGAGTCTGTAAATACCTGCATGGGGAACAAATTTTGATAACTGTCTATTCAATTTCACAAACAAAGATGTAACAAGATCCAGGGGTTGTAAGCTGAAACTAAACAAATTCAGACCAGAAATAAGGTCTAAATTTTTAACACTAAGGTTAATTAACAGTTGGAAAATTTACCAGGGGTTGTGGTGAATTTTCCATCACTGGTATTTTTTATATCAAGATTGTATATTTAAGAAAGAAAGAGAAAGAAAACGTGCTATGGTTCAAACAGGAATTATTTTGGAAAATACTCTTGTTTGTGTTATACATGAAGTCAAAAAAGAAGATCTAAGTCATCTTTTCTGGCCTTGAAATCTATGACTCTATGAATTAATCCCATGGAAGAGGGTGCCTACAAGATGTTATTAAAATTCAGAGCACACCAAGCCTGAAGAAGCAATAAACACCCATGAAAAGAAATGTGAGCAGAAATTAGCAAAATGAGATTTAACATGAACCAAATGCATCTCATACACATTGTGAGAAATAATCTAACACACAGATCCTTAAGTGTAAAGAAGAAACCTTGGAAGCAAAAGTGGCTAACCAAGAGACTGAAGAGTGAAATCAATCAACCTAGGTTCTTTTACTGAGCCCATCACCATGTGGCATGATACTTAAAGCGGGTAGTGTATTAAGCATGAGTTTGCAAAGACTGCTGTAATGTTTGACTGTGTATACAAAGAAATCACATCACTGAATGGAACTCCAGTTACCCTTCTCTCAGCAACAAAACACGTGGAGGAATAAACATAACAATGCCAGTGAAAATGTTATAGTTCACGAATTGAGTGAAGATCAGCAGCTCCTCTAGGCACCCTGGGCCTAACCTCCTTGGTTTAGGCCTTGCCGCTAGCTTTGTTTCCTCATTTAAAGTTGACTGAAGTAGGCTCAAAGCTTTTCTGCCATACAGCCAGCTTCTATGAGTAACAAAAAGCTTTCACCCAGGTCCATCAGTCCTACCCCTAAGCCATGTGAAGGGAAAAGATGACTCCCTGATCCATATTTAGGCTCAATGTTCCCCCTAATTTTTCATAGTCTGTGTGCGCAAAAAATTTCTTTTGTGCAAATTTTCAGAACCAGTATCCAAATTTGTGCGCACTCCAGTGAGTGTGTTCAAACTTGTGAGTGTAATGAAGCATATGATGCAAATAATATCTAAATTTTACTTTTATATGGTTATGGAAATGATTTTAAACATTACAAGACCTTATTTGAAACATGCTATTTGAAACTGCCTTCTTAAAGTAGCACAAAAATATTGGCACTGTTGAATTTTTTTGTGCGTGCTTAATTTTGTTGTGTGCACAGGCTTCACAACCTGTGTGCGCATGCACACGCGCACAGCTTAGAGGGAACATAGTTTAGGCTTCAGTGAGTTTAAAAAAAATTTTTTTTAAATCTTATCAGCTCCAGCGGCTTCTCCTGTAGCAAGAGAATTGACGGAGCAAAGCCCCCAGTGTACCTCCACAGGAACTAGGGAAACCTTGTTTTAAGTTGAGCAGCTAGGAGATAAGCTTGCTATTGGGGAACACTTAAGACCGGACTTGAAAAGCAGGGCTGAGGCAGATTCCAAAGATTTATGAAGGTAATATATTTTGATAGGAGATGGAAGCAAAAAGATTAATATGGCATACGTGAGGAAGAACCAGATGAATGTCAAGTGAATGGTCAGGACTAAATAGCAGGGGAATGCACAGCTATCTGGTATGCAAGAGACCAGTGGAGAAAGAAGTTAAGGTGTTTACTGTTAAATTTGTGAAGATAAACTGAGATCAGGGGCATGAATGTATTGGTGTTTGTAGTAAGGGTGGACTATAAGATTTTTACCTCAACTGTTAAGTTTTCTTCACAGTGCAATATCAACAAACAAATCATATCAGAATAGTCCATTTCAGAGTCATCAAATAGATTGTTTCCCAGTCTTTCAATTACCTTCGAGAGGAAAGCAGAATCTCAGGGGCTCGGTACCAGCGTGTTGCCACATATTCTGTCAATGCAGGGTCACTTTGGTCCTCATGGATCTGACAGAGGGAACGGGCCAGTCCAAAATCACAAAGCTTAACAAAGCAGTCTGCATCCAGCAGAATATTTGAGGGCTGCAGTTGAATACAAACATATTTACAGGAAATTCTTTATCTTCTACTAATGGCAGAGAAGAATGAAATTTTAAAAATTCATGTCTGGCTGGTACCCTGGTGCAAAGTGCTTTTTGGGCTGTTATGAGAAAACTGACAAATGAGGTAAGCATGACCCGCTAAAAGGTCATGTAAAACTATGGTTATCTTTCTCTTCACTCCATTCACCCCCTCGTATATCTCATTAAACTCCAGCCTTGAGTGGAGGACAAATCTTTCCCATTAAGTAAGGACTAATGAATGCAAATGCACCTTCTGGTCTCTGTGAATGACATTCCCCGAGTGGATGAATTTGGTGGCCTTCAGGAGCTGATAGAGGATGTAACACTTATGGATGTCTTTCAGCAAATTCCCCTTCTTGATCACAGCATGTAAATCTGTTTCTGTAACATAGAACATTAGAGAGTAACTGGCTGGGCGGAAAGGGATCCAAGGCTAGGGTGTCAAGTCTATTCTCCAAACTCTAACCTCCCTAGTTCATTTTAAACAGGAGCTCAACCAAGCCAGTAGTAAAAAAAAAAAAAAAAAAAAAAAAAAAAAAAGTTTAATCTGTTATATCACTATGTCTTGAGCTACTGCATCACCATAATACAGGACAGGGGAAAAACAGCACCTCTTCATTCAAAGAAAAGATTAGACAGTAACTGAAAATTTGCAATAAGATTTGTCATTTCACTTGCATCCTACATCACATGCATCCATGCAGGACTTCCTGTGATCTACAGTCACTCATTCATTTCTCCTTTCAAATTCTTTTACTGTCCCACCATGTCCTGTTTCCCCAAAACTGCACCTAGCTACCCACTCACTTCCTTTAAATATCACTTCATCCCTCCCAATCTGCCTTCTGTTGCCTACCTTCCAAATCAGTTCCCATGCAATAGCTTCACCATGAACTGCACCAAATTCACAGGTTCACTCTTCCATCTACCAACATCAATGTTCACTACATGAAACCTTCTACTCTGCTACATTCAAAGTAGTGAATAAAATTCATGCTTCACAGAGAAAGAATGTAAATTGCTGATGGACTGACATATCTCACCCATAGATTCAAACACCAGATAGATGTCCCTGTCATTCTGAGCTCGGATGACATTAAGCAGCTTGATGATATTTGGATGTTCTCCAAATTCCTACAGGAAAATAAGACATCCTTGTCAGAGTCACGTCACTTCACTTACAAATCCAGCAGTGAGAGACAACAGTCTATTGTAGTTAAGATTCTCCAAAAGGAATCAATGGCTCCATGTCTAGTTGGCAACCAGTAACAACTGGTGTGCCCCAGGGGTCAGTCCTGGGGCCAATTCTGTTCAACATTTTCATTAATGATCTGGATGATGGGATAGATTGCACACTCAGTAAGTTTGTGCAGGACACCAAGCTGAGGGGAACAGTAGACACGCTGGAGGGCAGGGACAGGATTCAGGGACACCTAGACAAATTGGAGCAGTGGGCCAATAGAAGTCTCATGAGGTTCAACAAGGACAAGCACAAAGTCCTGCACTTGGGACAGAAAAACCCCATGCACTGCTACAGGCTTGGGAACATTCAGCTAAGTAGCAGCACTGTAGAAGAGGACCTGGGCATCATGGTGGACAGGAAGCGGATATGAGTCAGCAGTGTGCTCTTGCTGCCAAAAAGGCCAATGGCACACTGGGCTGCATCAGAAGAAGTGCTGCCAACAGACTGAGGGACATGATTGTTCCCCTCTATTTGGCACTGGTGAGGCCGCATCTGGAATGTTGTGTCCAGTTTTTGGCACCCCACTACAAAAAGGATGTGGACAAATTGGAACGAGTCCAGCGGAGGACAACAAAAATGATCAAGGGGCTGGAGCACAAGCTCAATGAAGAAAGACTGAAGCAACTAGGCTTATTTAGCCTGCAGAAGAGAAGACTGAGGGGGTATCTGTTAGCAACCTTCAACTACTTGAAGGGATGTCTAAGGAGGCCCGAGCTCAGCTGTTCTCAGAAGCAACAGAGGACAGAACAAGGCGCAATGGTTTCAAGTTGCAGCTGAGGAGGTTGAGCTTGGATATTAGGAAAAACCTTCTTACTAGAAGATTTGTGAAGCATTGGAACGGGCTATCTAGGAAAATGGTGGAATCTCAATCTCTGGAGATATTTAAGGCCTGCTTAGACAAAACATTGGCTGGGATAATTTAGTGAGAGTGGTCCTTCTTTTTTAGGCAGGGGTTGGACTAAATGACATCATGAGGTCTCTTCTAACCCTATGATTCTATGGTTCTAAAATAAATGCCAGGCAGTTATTGCCTTCATTGTGTCTCTACTAAACACAGATGTGTTTGGGAGGAATAAATAAACTTAGCTTGTTTTGTAGTATGAGCTGCCCCTTATGATGTACAACCCTCACCCCTGTTTCCAGGGGAAGAAAAACAAAACAACAACAGCAAGAGTCCTGTGGTACCTTAAGGACTAACAAATTTCTACAGGCATAAGCTTTCATGAGCTGCAGCCCAAAATCTGACATAGCAGGTTGCACCTGATGAAGTGGGTTGCAGCCCATGAAAGCTTATGCCTGAAGAAATTTTTTAGTCTTTAAGGTTATGTCTACATTGCAAAGCTTAGCTCAGACTTCCTTAGTCCGAACTAAGCAATTCCTAGATAGCTCAAACTAACCCAAGATTAGTTCCAACCATGTTTTTTTAGTTCGAAATAGCTGCGCTGACCAGTTTGAACTAAAAATCTGAACTAGTTAACATGGCTCATTCAAACTAAGCCATTAGTCCGTGTCTACATCCTGCTAGTTCACACTTAAAATTCAAACTAAGGCCTTAGTCTGGACTAACCAGTCTAACTTGTTTCTTAGTTCAAACTAGCCAAAGGCTAGTGTATACATGGGCTAAATTAGTCCGGACTAAGCTTGTTAAGTCCTGATTAATTGGCTAGTACAGACATAGCCTAAGGTGCCACAGGACTCTCATGTGTGGGTGAGGTTTTTGTTGTTTTTTTTTTTTCTTTTCCTATATACAAAGTAACATGGCTACCTGTCTGGAACCTGTCTCTGAGGTTACTTCTACCACATGTTAGTTTCAAAAAGCACTACACACCAAAAAACTGTAAAACCTGAATATCCACATTAACTCACATGCACAGTACTTGAAGCAAACAATTAATTTGATTATAAAAGCATGACAATAATGTCTCATACATAAATATTAATTACCATAATTATTGCTAACAAAAAAATTGTTCAGTGACAATGAAGGCTGCAGAAGTACACATCCCACCCACCCAAAACTTTATTTACATTCATTTAAAGAGGAATGAATTATGCATTCCCTTCCATCTACCTAATGCCTATAACACTGTTACTATAGTGTTCCATAAGGTTTTCACTTCCATGTAAACAGATACCAAAAGCAATCCAGATCCCAAATTCATTAAACTCGCACTGAAACAGAAAGCTTTAACAGTGAGCTCATAAGCTTTTGTATCAATTATATCAACCCATCATCATGGATCACTGTCATATCTTCCACAAATTTGTGAAGTTACTTTGCTGCGATATCACTCTTAAGGTTTTGCATTAGAATTTTGTTTGACCTGATCTTTCAATATATGGCCCCGTTCTTTATTTACTAGTCACAATGCAAACTTCACAATGTAGACAGAATTTTAATTTATTTTTCTGTAGTGCTCATCATTGTAGTACGAGTGCCTCAGAAACATCAGTGAATTTATCAGTGTAACACCCTGTGAAGTAGCTGATACTATTATTGCTGTTTTACTGATGTTGAACTAAGGCATTCAGAAGTTGAAACCAAAATTTTCAGAAGAAACCTAATTTTGGGTGTCTCATTGACTTGATGATTTACTGAAGACTTCTAGGGCCTGATTTTTCAGAGGTCCTGAGCCATTGCAGTACCCACTGCCGTTAACTGCATTTGAGAGTGTGTAGCACTTGTGAAGATTAGACTCTAGGAATTTCAAACTGACCTCCCAGAAAACAGAAGTTGTAAAAGTTTTGGTTTTATGGTGCATCTCCCCCCTCCCCCCCCACCCCCATCACATAGAAAGTCTGAGGCAGAACCAGGGCAGAATTCAGTTTTCCCAGGGTATAGTCAGCTAACTGCCTTAACCTCAAAACTATCTTTTCTCTCCCAACAGTCCTCTAACCATTCACTATACATCTTCCAATTTCTGCAACATTACCACCACAATTCTGTCCGTTTCTCATCCAAGGACTCAGTTTTGTATGTTCCCTTCAGAGTAATGTCAGAAACTCAATGGTGCAATACATCATGTACAGTACAGATTAACATTCTGAAAACTAAGCACCAACCCTTCAATAAGTTCTAGTGGGCATATGTGAATGGCAGTTTCTTCACACTTATTACACAGTGAGATCTGAACACTTCTGTGCAGAAATACCAAAAAGCACACCTTTGACCCAACAATTATCCCCTGGCTAAATTTCAAGTTCCTATTCTAAAGTTTTGAAAAACAAACAAGAAATCCTGTGGCATTTCTAAAGACTAACAAATTTATTTATCACATGAGCTTCTGTGGGAGAAAATCCCACTTTATTAGAGACACAAAGATGGGGAATTTACAGAATGGGAGGAAAATAGATGCAGGGAAGTATAATAGGATACGGTCATACTGTTACAGCAAATCAAAGCCAAATCAAATCAAAAAGTTCTGAAGTGCCTGAACACGCCAAAAACTAGTCAGAGAAAGTGGCTAATACTGGAAAAATTTCTGTTTCTTACCTCCCCACCTTAGGTCTTGTCTATACTCAAAACACTACGTCAGTCTCTATGGATCGACACTGCAGGATCGATTAAGCAGCCAGTGGAGACCCATTCAATCAATCCCAGAAGTGCCCTGTGTTCAATGCAGTTGTAACCCATGTGCCTAAGAAGGAGCAATCTCTTTTAGGGATCTCTTAAAGCAGCCATAGGGTGCGGTAGCATATTGAGCATGCTCCACAAGTTTTTCTGTTGTTGCTGGTGTCACAAGCCTGAGAGGTGGAGCCCAGCAAGGAGAAACCACAGAGCTGCAGAGTCTATAAGCTCAGTGATTCAGTGAGAGGAGCTGAGCCAGGTGCGGACTGTGGGATGTTTTCCCCCTGCTTTGGACTATTTTGCAGGGGAGTTTTCTGTTGTGGCACTGAGAGCTGGTTAACCAGTAGACAGGCTGCATGGTGCTGGTTGAAAAGATGAAAGAAAGGACTGCATGGATTCCAGTTGAAGATTTCTGCAGCTAAAGAAGATGAGGATCACTTCTGTTTTGCATTCAAGCCTCAAGAACTTAACGATAGCAACTGAGCTAATGGTGACTCCACCTGAACTTTGGGGCTCTTGGGTTTCTTAACTGTTTAAATTAATTTTGGTTTCTTAGGATAAGATTTTTTAAGTTAGTTAATAAAGTTTATAGTTATGTCTATTCTCAGTAGTATTTTAATGTTGATGGTAGCTCTGAGCAATTTTTGCTGCGAGTCCTGTACAGACTGGATCCTGGCTCTCCAGCTGCTTTCTACAAGGGTGTAACCTCTGTTAGGCACTGCAGAGGGGCTAATGAATGAACTCTAGCCCACTCAGTGGTTACACAGTAACTCCACCCCCCCACCCCCCAGAAAAAAGTAACACTGTGTTGACACTGCCAAAGTAGAGGAGGGTAAGTAAGACAATGAGAGATATGCATTCTACAGTATGCAGCTTGCATATCTCCCATCAACCCAGTGCGGCAGTATAGACCAGGCCTTAAGTCTTAAAAATGGATGCATCATTTGTGCTGAAAGTTTAAAATAATCCAACCCAAGACAGAGCTCAAGTATGGAAAACAGTAACCCAAACAGTTTTATTTAAGAAGCATATATGCAACTGCAGATAAGGGTGCAACATTCCCCTCCAGCAACATGGACTGGTGTGCACCTCTGCCAATGCAATTCTCCACTCCAGGGCCCCATCTTACTGCACCTTGCTGTGTGAATCCCCATTCCTGGTTAGGTCATGCCTTGCCTCCTGCATGTAATCAGTTCCTCACCCAGTGGAAGAGTGCTCTCACTAGCCACTCATGGGACAGATCCCTAGCAAACACTCCCAGTCCCAGATGTAAGCTTGGGAACTACCATTTTGTAGGTTCAGTGCACCCCCAATGCACTTTGCAAGCTCATTTACATCCTTCATTTTAACAAAGAAATTGATATGTACTAGCTTTTGCCCTCAGGTAGCCCTTTGCACACACTCATTCAACACTGTACTGCTTTAGATAAAACAAACAAGTTACTTGACTATAGTAAGATTTTAAGTGATCATAAGTCAGATATTATAAAAATCAAATAATCATTTGGACAAGGAGACAATCACAATCAAATAGAAAGAAAATTTGCATCTTAAACTACTATCTCTACTCTACTCTATGTCCAGAATACCCACAGGCTTGGCTGCTAGTGATTTTGCAGCCAGGTTCTTCCTGTTCTGTGAATAGGTTACTAGTCCTTAGCATTGCACAGAAGATGGAATCCAGGGAAGAGCCTCAGACAAGTCTCTCTCTCTTTATCAAGCTTCCTCCACACACACACACACACACACACACACACACACACACACACACACCAACCCCTCCCCAGCTCCCTCACCCAGGGTCAGGTGATTGCCCATGTCTCACAATGGGCGTGATCCTTCCCTCTTGAGCCATGGTGTTACAGATGCTTAACTAGTCCATTGTTCTTGTATGCATACCTTCACTAGGTGTGGAAACACAGCTTTGTGTGTTTGCATCAATTCAAGTCATGTGAGACATATTTGCAGACATGACCTGGATGAGTTTTATATTGTACACATGGATGATTTTGTAGGAAACATGCGACCATAACAGTAACAAAGTATGCCATGAACATTCCAAGAAACACCTTACATGACATACTTTGCATTTGACCATACACAGTTACACAGTAGGGTGAACGTGAATGATACACAGATCACATCACAAGGGAGTATGTACAGTATAGCATGTCACAAAAGGGCTAGCAAGGGGACAGTTAAGCAGCTTTAATGCCACTGCTTGCATCAGCAATAATTAGTTTAACAGATTCAGGCCAGAAGGAACCATTATAAGTCTGATCTCTGTATAATACAGTCATAGCATTTCATCAAGTTATCTCTGTATTGAGTTCCAAACCTTGTTTTGACTAACATGTATCTTCCAGAAAGGCATCTACTATTGATTTAAACAAGAAGAGATGGAGAATATAACCCTTTCCTTGTGAGTTTCTTCCAATGGTTAATCTTTTTTGCTATTAAAAATGTGCACCTTATTTCTAATTTGAATTTGTCCAGTTTAGCTTCCAGCCAGCGGTTCATTATGTCTTTCTCTGCTAGACTGATGACCCCCTTAATTTCTAGTATTTTCTCCCACTGAAAGTACAGTGACCAACTTGCCCTTTGATCTGCTTTTTGATACACTAAGTATATTGAGCTCCCAAATTCTCTCACTCTTAAGTAAATTTTTGGCTCTTCTCTGCACCCTTTCAAATTTTCAAACATTTTTCAAATGTGAACATCAGAACTGAATGCAGACTTGAACAAGTTGCAACAAAACCATCTACAAAAGGAAAAATCATCTGCCATGTAATCATATCAGTTCTGTTTGATCGTGTCTCTGGAGAAGGTTTGCTACATAAGTGATGAAGGCGGCTGGCTGGGGTCAACTTCCTGTAAAATTGATTTTAATGCTGCTGAGAATTTAATTGTATTTACTGTATGATTAATTATACTAGTATACTGTAAGGATGAAAGGGATGAGAAAACATGCTCTATAGTGGCAAGCTAAATCAACTGAGCTCTTTGAGCAGGTTACGCCCTGATATGAAGAAGAAATATTTAGTAATGGGCTCTTCAGTCTAGCAGAGAAAAGTATAACATGATCTAGGGTCTGGAAGTTGAAACTAGACAAATTCAGATTGGAAATAAGATTTTTTTTTTTTTATTTTTTTTCTTTTTTTACAGTGAGGCAATTAACAATTGGAACAATTTACCATGGGCTGTGGTGTATGTTTTGTCATTGAGATTTATTAAATTAAGACTGGATGTTTTTCTAAAAGATTTGTTCTAGAAATTATTTGGGAGTAGTTTCATGGTTTGTATTCTACAGGAAGTATGAATAGATTATCACAAATTCTGGCCTTCAAATATATAAAATTGCTTCTTACAATACATTTTACTAGAGTTTATCAAGTTTTGGTTATTTCAAGTTATCAGATTTCCTCCCTCTCCACTGAGAGAAGGAACATCTTTCATTTTCTTCCCTACCAAACCATGGCCTCTGGTCTTAAGCACACATCCTCCTTCCCTAGAAAAGGATTTCCAACCCTGATAGCATGACTTCTCTACCACAGCATCTAATGAAGAGCTAAAAGTAAGGATTGGCTATGGGCAGGACATATCACCCTGAAAAGGAAAAAAAAGAAGGCGGGGTAGTGAGACTACAGATCAGGAAAAAAAAATATTACAGGAGCATAGCTAAAGAAAAGATAAAAAATTAGTCTAAATCAGACTCAGTCTGGGAGGAACACCACCAGAGGCATGTGATTAGTCAAGGAAAGATTGCTACTGCTGAGACAGACAACCCAGAGAAGGATGATTAAGACATGGTAGGAGGCAGGGGACAGTAGCCAATGCACTGTTATCAAGGCCCAACCAATTCCCAGCAGTGAAAATATGTCCAGGCACCCAGCCCTGAAGGCAGTGTCTCCATTGGCAGCAATGCAGAAGTATGACTGGCAAACAATACCACGATCCCCCTACAATAGCCTTGCGACTCTCTCACAACCCTCTTTTGGGTGAGGACCCCCACTGATATACCACCAGGAAATTTAAGATGTAAATATCAGAAACCATGAACTGATGATTTAAATATCCTGTGACCATGAAACAGACTAAAACAAACTATGAATTTGGTAGAGCCTTAACTATGACTGAAGGATGAGAAGGAAAGAAGCAGATGCTGGTTGGAAGAGATATGCATAAAGAAGAGTAAAGGGCACATCAGCAGGCTGAAGACAGGGGTTACTTACCTGCAGGAACATAATTTCCCGGAATGTTCTCTAAAAATAAACAAAAACATTTTCTGTCACAATAGTAAAATATTAGATGGAAAAGGAAGTGACTGTTCAGTGGGCTGTTTAAAATCCATTTATTAAGACGTGAAGTGCCACATGTATCGATCAGGCTAGGAAAAACCTAATTGCTTGGTAAGATAAAAATATTTACACATCTATGGAGGAACTTTCTTCTTGACATCAGCCAGTCAGTGGTTAGTTACATGGAGACACACAAGGTCCAGTGATCTCTTACACATTTTTATCCTAACAAGTATAACTGTAGAGGATGAAATTCTTACTACCCACATAAATTTCAAATTACTTACTAAGCTGTTGCCCTTAATATAGTGTGGTAACAAGTTCCAGAGATCTATCCATCTAGATCAATGTGCAAATCCTGGAAGTATCTCTGGGCTCACCATGAATGCTTTTCAGAGCACATTGGGAAAAACAGTACCTTACCTGAGCATCCGTTCTGTTTCTGAAAGCATCAAAGATCTTCTTCACAGCAACTATTTCTCCTGTCCTGCGATCAATTGCTTTCCACACAATTCCATAGGCCTAGGGGAAAAGTATAGACGGATCCATCATTACATCACCCACAGCAATTCCAGTCAATCCCTAGGTTCAGTTTGGACCAGGTTGTGGGAAACATGCGGTTATTAAGAAATGAGTCTTTTGGCACATTTAAAGACTAACCAATTTATTTATCGCATGAGCTTTTGTAGATAGAACCTCTCCTCATTAGATGTTTGAAATGGAAAATGTACAGCATGGAAGAGAATAAAGAAATGCAGTGAAGTGTAAGTCATACGGTAAGTTCAGATTATTTTAGCAAACCAAACCCATTGTTTTGATTCAAATAATGTAAAACAGGTAAGAAAGTGGGGAGGTTTGAAAGGAGGGAAAATCACCTTTTGTAATGAGAAAATCAGCCCATATTTTTATTCAAGTCCAAGCTAATGGTGTCAAATTTGCAAGTGAATTCTAACCCTGCAGTTTCCCTTTGAAATTTTTCTGTTGGAGTACTGCAACTGACAAGTCTTTGAAAGAGCGTGCAGAAGTGCAGAATGTTCCCCTTTTGGTTTTTGATGTCACCATTCCTGATACCTGATTTGTGTCCATTTATTCTTTTGTGCAGAGCCAGCCCAGTCTGTCCAATGTGTAAGGTAGAGGGGCATTGTTGGCACATGATGACCTACATCCCTTTGGTGGATGAGGAAGCAAATGAGCCTTTGATGAAGTAGCTGATTTGATTAGTTCCTATGATGGTGTCATTTGTGCAGATATGTGGGCAGAGTTGGCAAAGGGGTTTGTTGCAAGGATATGTGCCAGTCTCTCTTAGTGGTTTTGTTATATGGTCTGTAGTTGCTAGTAAATATCCTGTTTGTTTTGCTGAACTAGACTGACACAGCTATCCCTCTAGAACTATGTTTTTAAGAGAATGTATTAACAGAAAAACTAAATTACTAATTATCTAAAGAGTAAAGAAATCAGGATCATTAAGAAGCACCGTAAAAATGGAGGGGGTCTAAAAAATAAGGCTATGTCTATACTACTGCCTACGTTGGCATAATTTATGTCGCTCAGCAGTGTCACTAAACCACCCCAGAGCAACATAACTTACACTGACATAAATGCTCATGTTCATAGCATTATGTTAGTGCGTTCATTTTCTCCTGCCAGAATAGTTTTTGCTGTTAGCAGAGGTGATTTTATTATACTGCTGGGAGAACTCTCTCTCATTGGCACAGTGTCTTCACTAGACAAGCTGCAATGATGCAGCTACAGCTACACAGCTGTGGCACTGAAGCACTGTACATGTAGACATGGACTAAATCTCGCTACATTTTTTAAAAGAGTAATGCTGTTGTCACATAACTGTCTAACTGGACCAAACTAGTGGGGTACTTCTAGTACATTATCCTGTATTTGACCCTGGCCTGCATTGGATGCCCAAGAAGAAGGCTGCAAGAAATTACACAATAGACCAGAGGTTTCCAATCTTTTCTCTGCTGTGGCACACCTTGATGCCTCCAATTATGTCGCAGCACAGCTCCCTTATAAATTCATGAATATCCAGATTAACTTGTGAATATTCATGAGCCATGGTGCCGTTTTGGGGCTGCTGCCCGCAGCTCCTGCTCCGGGGAGCCTACCAGGAGATTTTCACAGCACACTAGTTGGGAACACTACAATAGACTACTATGGAAAATCCTGTCCTCAAGGGAAGCTTCTTCCTAACTCCTCTAAGAAAGCATCTTAGACACTGATGAATTCTGTTTTATGCTACTTATAAAAAAAGTTACCCTATCCACTGTAGTTCTGGACATTCTCATTACCTGTTCAATTATTTTTATTACATTAACACTTAAGGACCTGTCAAAGAAAACAGTTGAACCCAACTTTGAGGGCAAACCAACAGCTAATTGTTTATTCTAAAAGAAACACACTGCAGCAGGGAGAGCAGATAAGATGCTGGTCTCTGCCCCTGAGATGCATTACAGAAACTTTTACAGCTCAACAGCAATATTAACATACATGCATATACGTAGGCAACAGTAATAAAATCTAACATTCTCTAATCGGTGCAAACTAATATTATTTCCTTAAAAGGAACCAAGGTCAAAGGGAATCTCATATAACAACTTAGTGTCAGAGTTAATGCCATCTAAGCAGATTTGATAAGAGAATGTTTTTAGTATAAGTCAAGGATGTCAGCGAAACTGTTGAAGAATAACAATGTCTGGAGCAGGCAGGCACGGAGAGACACTAACTAAAGTCCTGAAGGCCAGCAGTTTTTTCACATTATCTTTAATGGCATTTTGAGTGCATTCTTTTACAATTTTCCCTCTCAGGTCTACTGAGCCATCTATGTCTTAATACTGTCAGGCCTCAGCTACAGAATTCTTCCACAGACCCTAACTGAGAACCAACGTTTCCTCTGAGCTGCCCAGGAACGCAGGCACGCAGTCTCTGGCGCTCACCTGGGCAGGTAGCATAGCTGGCCGCACACAGCCAGCAGCCCCAGCCCCTACCCAACTGGAAGACAGTCTTCTGGTAGTCAGGGGGCTGCATCAGGCTGGGAGATTTTAAATCTCTCACCCTGAGCCTGCTCTGAGCAGGCCCAGGGCAGGAGTCCCAGCCTGTAGTGTGGAGCCCTCTGGCAGCCAAGTAAGGGGGAAGAGGAGGCCTGGATGGGTCAGACATGAGCAGCTGGTGGGGAAAGGGGGTTAGGGAAGGGGTTGGGGAAACTCAGAGGAGCGGAGAAGCTGGCAGGGGGATTAGGGGGAATTGGAGGAGTGGAGAAGCTGACAGGAGGGGGACTCGGAGGAGCAGAGAAGCTGGCAGGTGGTTGGGGCCGGGACTCAGTTAAGAGTATTTGGTTCTAATGCCTGTTTACTAAACACAATTGAGAAATTAATTAAAGGATAAAAATAATTCATTTCAGTATGCCAGAATTTTGCATACTTTTCATTTTACCTTCTGTGCTAGCTGTAGAACATCCTCTTCATTACAATGGGTAGTTAGACCTTTTCATGGCAATAATTCTTGAAACAGTAAGAAATTGAGGATGAAATTATTATAAAAGACACATAGGATAAGAGGAAATAACTCAGAGTTTCTGCACATTAAAGCCTCAATTTAGCAAAGAGCTTAACTAAACGCTTAACTTTAAGTACAGCAGAACTGCAGGGTTATAAAGGCCAGAGTTATGAACTGAATGGTCAACCACATACTTTATGGGGAACCAGAAACATACAATCAGGTAGCAACAGAGAAAAACAAAAGAAAAACTAATACAGCAAAGTGCTGTGTTAAACATAAACTACTAAAAAAAGGGGGGGGGGGGTTAAAAAATTACTAGGACATGTTTTTCTGCTTGTTTTATTTAAATTAAGATAGCTAAAATCAGCATTTTTCTTCCACATAGTAAAGTTTCAAAGTTGTATTAAGTCAATGTTCACTCATAAGCTTTTAAAAGAATAACCATAATGATCTGTTCAGAGTTACAACCTGAGGTATTCCTAATACTGAATTAACTGTATGTGCTTAAATTCTTTGTTGAAATAGGGGTGGACTGCCACACTGGGGCCTGCAAACCAAAGGATCAGATCCTCAGCTGGTGTAAATCAGTCTCACTTCATTGATTCCTAATAAGCAACACCAGCTAAGGAGCTGCCTCAAAGGCTCTAATGCTGACTAAGGTCTTTGAGCAGAAGGCAGAACAGGCCTCTTAGGCACTGTCTCTTGCTAAAGTGATCCACAGTATATGAAAAAGATTAGTGTAGCCTGGAAAAACTGATCAGGAGCAATGTTCCCTCTAAGCTGATGATTCAACTAAGAAAATTATGGATGCACCCAGAGAGCAAACAGGCAGTGGAAGATGGGGGCAGGGGGAACAGTAGGGAACTTGCTCAGCTGCATCATTAATTTAGAGGGAACGTTCCTGAGAGCTGTATGATATTATACTACATGCTATTGCGCAACTCCACAAACATATTTAGGCTTCTTAGTAGATCCGGGGCTGTGTGTGTAAATACTATTAGACAGGGCTGACAATATACATACACAAGAAAAATAGTAGGAGAAAGGAAGTATTATCTCTATTATATATATGTGCTGCAGCCCATAATAACTATTTAATGACTTGCCCAGTAAGGAAACAAAGCTGTGACAGAACTGGAAATTGCACTTGTATCTCCTAAGCCTCATTTCAGTATCTTAACACAAGACAATCCTTCCCCTAAACATTCAGTCATTTTTAAACACTCTTAAGCACTTGACTCCAATCATTATTTTATGACTATTTTATATTAATGTTTCTGAGACACTCTTAGGACAACAAGTATTTAGAGATATTAGAATAAATAAAATTATAGATTGCAAAACAGTCCAATCCTTATTTGATAAAATTACATTAGTAGTGGATAATAGGTCCACAGATGTTACATATCTTGATTTTAGTAAAGCGCACGATAGAGCGTCTCACCTAAAAATGTCCAGATTGTGTCAGGCCAATGCTTTATCTATCCCAATACCCTATCTTCCAATGCAAAGTGGTTCAGAAGAAATGACGAAAAGAGTTAATGATCAAGTGATCCATTCTCCATCAGCCACTCCAGCTGATAGCAACAGAAGCTGGGGACACTTCAAAGCATGATTTTCCATCTCTGCCCATCCTGACTACTAGACATTGATGGACCTATCCTCCATGAATATATCTAGGTTTTTCTTGGAACCCTCTTATGGTCCTGACCTTCACAACTCCCTCTAGAAAAGAGTTCCACAGGTTAACTCTGTGTTGCGCGAAGAAATGCTTTCTTTTGTTTGTTTTAAAGCTGCTGCCTATTAATTTCATTTGATTCCCGCCCCCCCCCCCAATTCTTGTGTTATGACAAGACAAACAGCACTTCCTTATTTACTTCCCCACTCCAGTCGTGATTTTAAAGATCAAAATCATATCCCTCCTTCATCACCTCTTTCCAAGGTGAGAAGTGCAAGTCATATTAATAAAACAAACAAGGAGTTGTGTGGCACCTAAAACACTAACAAATTCATCTGAGCATCAGTTTTTGTCAGCTATAAACCACTTCACTGCTGAAGTGGGCTATGGCCAACAAAAGATTATGCTACAATAAATCTGTTCATCTTTTAGGTGCCACACAACTCCTTGTCTGTTTTGCTGAAACAGGCTATATTTTTGGGTTGGCCCCCTACATGTGCAGCAGATTTGTCAAGGTCTGGATTAGAGATGGAAGGGATCTCAGGAGGTCATCTAGTCCAAACCACTGCTCAAAGCAGGGGCAACCTCAATTAAATCATCCCTGTCAGGGCTGGGTCAGCTCAAGCCTTAAAAACCTCTACGGATGGAGAGTGCACCCACAGGTGGTCTTGGGGGTGGGGGGCATTTGCCCAGGACCCCATTTGGGATGGGGGGTGAGAAAGGGTCCCATTTGGGATGGTGGGGGGCCTGGCTCACTGGCAGGGGGCTGTTGGGAGGAGTCAAGGATGCCCCCCCCGCCAAGACCACCCTGATTCTACCACCTTCATTGGTAACCTATTCTAGTACTTACCATCCTCCTGGCCAAACTTTTCCTAATATCCACCACTACAACTTAAGACTATTGCTCTTAGTTCTGTCTCCTACTACCACTGAACAGCCTAGCTTTGTCCTGGAACCCCCTCAAGTCCCCGCATTCTTCCTATCTGCAACTAAATAAGCCTATTTCCCTCAGCTTCTCCTCCTAAGTCATATGCTCTACTCCCCTAATCATTTTTGTTGGACTCTTTAATTTGTCCACATCCTTTCCGTAGAAGGGGACCCAAAACCAGACACAATATTCCAAAATTTGGCTTCAGGATTTCCCTTGCACCACCCCATCTAAATTATTCCCAACACACAACCCCACCCCCAGCTGTCATCTAGTATTATAGTATTGTACAAATTTAGTCACTGACTGGAAATGATTGAACTGAACTAAGGAATAAGGGCGTTCAGATGCCATGCCAGATTGATTCTCAGACGGGTGGACCAGATTACATATTGGATACACATGCATACCACACTTAGCTGATCTGCAATTTCATATCAGAGTTCCTTCAGAAATCTTGGGTGACTTATTACTGTTTAATTTATCAATTTGTTCCAAAACCCCCTTTAATGATGTCTCAACCTGGGCAGTTCCTCGGATTTGTCATTTGCAAAATCTTACTGGAAAAGAGAATGCAAATTATTTTAGATATGACACTGTCATTTGGATTGAAAATTGGCTGAGGTTAAACACAGGATACTGATGAGGACAACATACTGAACTGCAGTAGACATAAGGGATAGAACATATGAAGGGACTTAGACAATGCAATGCTATGTGTCAAGGTTCTATGATTCTATGATTCTATGATTAGATTCTATGATTCTAAGGTATCTAACTTTTTAGGCGCCTAGAAAATCCAAAACTACTTAGATCCACAAACCTGAGTTAGGTACCCAGGCTCCTTATATAATGAATGGAAAGAGGGACAAGTCTCAGGCAGGGGGTTAAATTATAATTTGGTGGGTCCTGGAACCCTCCAGCATGGATTGGTCCCCAAATACTAGTCCCCAGAACCCACCCCCGCACACGCACACGCAGCCACCCCCAGAAACACACACACACAAAACCCCTGTCAGCCCCCCACCCCTAAGCCCTCACCCTCTGCTGTTTGCAGGCTGCCTGACCAGCTGGATGCTTTTTCTGGCCACAAGCTGCTCAGCCTTGCAGGGGGGAGATTCACAAACTCCCAGCCTGCTGCAGCTTTCGGCTGGCTGGGCTTAAGGTGGAGCCACCAGAACACAGCGTTCTGGCTGCCGTAGCTATTTTTTAGCAGGACACCGGAACGCAGCGTTCTGGTGCATTCCTCAATTTTTAGGGGACCCTGAATGCTGCCAGTCTGAAAACAGGGACTCCCATGGCTGGCTCAGTCAGCTGACTTGGGCTCACATGACTATAAAACTGCAGTGCAGTCATCTGGGTTTGGGTTGCATTACCAGATGTCAGGCAAAAGGAAGACATGTCCTCCTTTTTACCTTCACATCCTCTGTCCAGCAGGCATTTTAAAAACACACAATTTTGTCTGGTTTTTTACTTACAGGGGTTAAAGTGTGCTGGAATACCCCAGAACCACTGTTCCCTCTAAGCTGTGCATGTGTGCATGCACACGCAGGTCATGAAACCTGTGCACACAACAAAATAAAGTGTGCACAAAAAAATTCAGTAGTGCTAATATTGGTGCTCACAAAGAAATTGTTTGCACACACAGTCTACAAGTACTTGGGGGGGAACCATTGCCCAGAACACCCTAATTTTAGGGGGAAGCATTCCAGGGCCCCCCAAAACAGAAAATATTACATAATACTACATTTTCTCTATGTGTCCTCCAATGTCCTCCTTTTCGTACCTCCCTGTACTCCTTTCCATGCTTTGGTATCTGGTAACGCTAGGTTTGAGCTGGAGTGTGGGCTCTAGGATTCTCTCCCTTCACAAGGTTCCAGAGCCCAAGTTCAAACATCTACATGGCATTTTTTCAGTCCTCTTGCTTGAGTCCCAGCAGACCAAATCAGATGACATAGGCCAGTGGTGGGTGTTTTACTGCTGTCTAGACAAACTCTTAGATTGTAATCCTCAAAAGACAAGTCACTAGGCAATGAACTACATAAAATAGCCAATAGGAGATGCTGATCAGAAGGGAGTGTGCTAAGCTCTGTCCCTCTTTTGCAGACAGGTGACTAAGTCCAGGCTGTAGGGAGGTGCCTTGCTCACTTTAGCAATCCTCAAATGGGCACCAGCCACTTGGTTTATGAACTTAAATAATTTCTTGTTGGAATGAATTAGGTAACTGCCTCATGCCCCACAAAATGCCAGAGGAAGTGCTAGTGGTACCCACCTTATAACTCACAGCCTGCTGGTTGTTAAATCACTTACCTCAGATTCTCCCCTTAGCTGTTGATGGAAAGGATAGAGAGAAAGGATTTAAAGAGGGATGTCCCACACCCCCAGAGACCCACATCCTTCCACAAACCACTGAGATAGTCTTATGTGAGGCCACCTAGGTGTCTCCAGCTCAAGCTGTCTCACTGTGGATCAATAAGGAAAAAATGGGTTGAACAAGAGGACTGAACCAGAACTTTCTAACCATCCAAAACTGTGTAATCATTGGAATACAGAATCATCCCTACACACTCTTATTCTTACCCAATCACTATTTTAATATTTATCCACAGTGGAATAGCTTCAACAAGACAGACTGAAGGAGCTCAGAATATCCTTTGGCGCACTGGTTAAAGCATTCACTGAGAGGCAAGACCCCTGTCCAAATCTTAATCATACCTCAGGCAGATGGAGGACTTGTACCTTGGGTCTCCTTTATTCCAAGTAAGTGCCCAAACCACTAAGCTACAATTTGTAAGGATGGTAGCAGCTCTTCCTCCTCAATTTTGATTGGGATCCAATCCAACAGGTGTCTCTAAGCATGCCCTCCAAGTTAAGCCCTGCACACAAGTTAGGCAGCTGAATGCCTGTTTCCCCCTGGTTTGTGAATTGCTCTGGGGCTTAAATAGGAGAAAGACATTCAGATGCCTAGCATGAGACAGCAGTGAGAACACCCAGAGGCAGAAATGTAGACATACAGAGAAATTTTACCCTGAAAAACTTAGGCACCAGTTGAGGTGCCTATGACATTTTGCAGATGTCTTGAGAAGTATTTCACTTCTTGGGTCCTGGATTCTTCAGACTTCCCTCCCCCTAACAACTCTAGTTGCCTTTCTGGAATGTTTTCAACTGGCTTTCTCTTAAACTGGAAAAAAAAAAGTTCCCAATTTAATTTTGACACAAAATATGACTAATAAATAAAGTAATAAAGGAAAAAGTAAAATAGCATCATAAAGTGAAAAGACTTAGAAAGGTAAACTGCAGATTATAGAAGGAGCAAGAAAACAGCCTCTTTTCCTTCTCCACTGTATTTCTCAACTTTATCAGCAACTTGGTTCCTTTAAAGCTTTGTTTTAACAAAGAAAATTAACTGAGAGGCATGAATTGGTTAGGTTTACCCTTTAAAAAGCATTAAACTTTAAAGCAGTCCAGCAAGCCCTGCATCTCTCAAACTTGCTCAGCAGCAAAATAATACTTTCCCCTGTTGTTTCCTTGCATAATATTATTAATAGTTGGCATTTAGAAAGCACAGAGAACATTAACTAAGTAATTAATGGTCTGAGCAGGGCCGACGGCAAAGGGATAACCAGCATGTCTCTTCCCAGCCAGCCATGGCACTCCTTGTTTCCGCTTGAGCTTTTGTGGGGAAAAGAAACCAGACACCTTGAAGATGGGGGAACTAACAGGATTTGTTATTCTCTAAGTGCCACAGGACTCCTTGTTTCTTTTACTGAAGTAGGCTAAGGCGGCTGCCCCTCTGGATCTCGGCAGCATTGTGACCAAGCGACTAGGCTGCTCTAACGCAAAACATCCCTTACAACAGGGGTCTCAAATGAGCGGCCCCTAAAGCTATTAAAAAAAACAAGGAGTCGCGTGGCACTTTAAGACTAACAGATTTATTTTTCGCATGAGCTTTCATGGGAGAAAATCCCACTTCGTCAAATGCTTCGAAGATGGGTGAACTTAGAGAATGGAACGAAAATAAATGCAAAAGGGTGTAAAACATAGGATCAGGTCATCCAGCAATGACCTATGGTTACCAGTATCTGTAATATTCTTGTACGAAAAGGTTTCAGTGGCGCGGCCCCCAGGCTAATGCACTAGTCCTCACGCGGCCCTCGCGGCGAGGTGAGTTTGAGACCCCTGCCTTACAAAGCAATCGGCGGAGCCAGCCCTTCACGTGCTCGCGTGGAGAGAAACGCTCCTCCTCCCCCCCCGGCGATTAACGGGCTGCCCCGGCTGTGGCGGGCGAGCCAGGCAGCGGGACCCCAGGGCACGGAGCGTCACCACAGCCGCGGGTTACGGCCGCCCACAAACACCCTTCACCCGGCCTCGGGGCCGGCCGCTGCCGCTCACCCCCTTGCCCAGGCGCTTCTTGATCTCGTATTTCTGGGAGACGAGCTCCTCCACCTCCACCTCCGCCGCGCTCATCCTGCCGCGCGCCTCGCCTCAGCCCGGGACGCGCCGGCGAGGTGCACGCCGGGACCCCAGCCGAGGCCGCGCCGTTGATTCCTGTTGCCATAGAAACGGAGGGCAACGTGCCGAGCGCCTGCGCAGAGCGTCTCGCGCGCCCACGTGACGGGAAGTGACGCGAACAAGGAGCGAAGCGCGGCCTCTGGCTTAGCAACGCCGACGCCCCTCGCAGCCCCCGAGGCCCCGGGGCGGGCTGCCGCCCGCCCCCCCCCCCCCCCCGGCCAGGGGTCTGCAGCTTGCGGCTCTTGGGTGGCCCCTTCCTTCCTTCCTGCTCCTGGCTCTGCCCCCCATCACTGGGGGCCCTTGCAGGTGGCTTACTCCTGGCTCCGTCCCCCAATATCTGGAGGATACTGCGTGGGCCTGCTCCTGGCTCTGCCACCAGGGGACCCTGCAGGGGGGCTGCAGCTGAATCTGGTGGCACATTACCAAAAAAACCCCAAGGAGTTGTGTGGCACTTAAAGACTAACAGACTTATATTTCGCATGAGCTTTCATGGGAGAAAATCCCACTTCATCAGATGCTTTGAAGATGGGTGAACTTACAGAATGGAATGAAAATAAATGCAAGGGGCTGTAAAACATAGGATCAGGTCATACAGTAACAGCAAATCAGAGCAGTTGTTAGGTTCAAACCCTGGGAAGCCTGAAGTCATTATCCCTGTTCACACATTCTCCCCCTCTTATCAACTGGTGTGAATGGGCCCTATCTGTCCTAACTGAACTGACTTGGCTAACACTTGTCCTTCTCCATCCTGGCATGTGTATATATAGGAGTCGTGTGGCTCTTTAAGACTATTTCCAGAAGGATAGCCATGTTAGTCTAGTCCAGCAAAAAAAACAAGGAGTTGTGTGGCACTTTGAGACTAACAGATTTATTTTTCGCATGAGCTTTCGTGGGAGAAAATCCCACTTCCTCAGATGCATCTTCAAAGCATCTGAGGAAGTGGGATTTTCTCCCATGAAAGCTCATGCAAAAAATAAATCTGTTGGTCTCAAAGTGCCACACGACTCCTTGTTGTTTCTTTGAGACTAACAGATTTATTTTTTGCATGAGCTTTCATGGGAGAAAATCCCACTTCCTCAGATGCTTCGAAGATGGGTGAACCTGACAAAGTGCGATTTTCTCCCATGAAAGCTCATGCGAAAAATAAATCTGTTAGTCTTAAAGTGCCACACGACTCCTTGTTTTTTTCTGCTGGACTAGACTAACACGGCTGTCCCTTTGGAAATGTGTATATATACACCTCTTCAACTGTAGTTTTGACTTCATGCATCTGATGAAGTGGGTTGGTGCCCACAAAAGCTCATGCCTG
This sequence comes from Podocnemis expansa, assembly GCA_007922195.1. Taxonomy (NCBI): domain Eukaryota; kingdom Metazoa; phylum Chordata; order Testudines; family Podocnemididae; genus Podocnemis; species Podocnemis expansa. The sequence continues at coordinate 8,304,132 of ML682003.1, forward strand.
AAAAAATCTGTTAAGTCTTTAAGGCGCCACAGGACTCTCACTGTTTTTAGTGACATAATAGGTATTGTGGAATGAGAATGATCAGTGGGACCCAGTGATAACCAGATAGAAACATAAAGGAATGATGGATAGTCACACTGGTGGGAGAGTGGCCCTATATAGGAAAGGAAGTATAGAGTCAAATCAAATAAAAAACTTAAATTAATCAAACTATATCACAGAATCTCTATGGATAGAAATTCCATGCTTATACAATAATGACCATCTGACCAGGACAATGATGGTTGTGAAATGTTTAGGAAACTTAGAGAGGCAACAATGGCCAAAAACACAATAACAGTGGAGAACTTCAACTATTCCTGCATTGATTGAGTATATATTACTTCATAAAGAGGTGCAGTAATAAAACTTCTGGACACCATATGTAAATGCTTCTTTGAGTAATTTTGTCCTGAAACTCATAAGAGGATAAGTAATTTTTTATTTAGTCCCAAACAGGGCTGGATTAAGGGGCCTCAGCCCCTTGCTACTGGCCCCCCCCCCTTGCCTGGATCCTTCAGCCCAACCCCCCCTCCCCATGGGAGCCTGGAAGCTGACCTGCACTGTGGGAGTCCTGGAGCCAGAGGCTGCAATTGGCTGTGCTCCTGCCATGCCATGCCCCCACATGGCCAGCTTCATGGAATATACCTGGAGAGAATGATCGTCAGTGTCAAGGCTTTTTCCCCACTCTGGCACTCTGAGTGCAGAAGGTGGGGGCCCGCAACAGGCCAGAAAAGCCACTGGCCTTAAAGCCTGCTCTTAAAAGTCTCCAAGGCCTCCAATTCCTGGCCTTGGAGTGGTATCGCTGCCACCACCCAAATGCAAAAAACCTCTTGTGACCCAGGAAGGCGCACTTGGGAATTCCTCCCTGTGAGGTACTTGCAATCCTCTTTATTCCTCCTTCAGGAAAGTGACTGAACTCCAGCTGCAATATGAGCTGGAACTGGAACAGGGTTCCCTCTAGTAGCTACCTGTGCAGTCTAAGGCACGGGCACACAAACCTCTTGCCTCTCAGGACACAGAACCAGAACTTACTTAAAAGGTAAACTCTTTAATCAAAAAGAACAGATGATAAACACAGAGAGTTGCTTCTCTGGGAATTAACTTAGGTAGTTACAGGGTAGTAGGAGACGGTACATGTGCTCAGCACAGAGAAATCCAAAAAACAAGCCAAAAACAAAGAAAATACCCTGACCGCGTCTAAGTAAACATTCCCTGTTCTACCCACGCCTGGTCAGTAACAAATTTAACTTATCTCTGGTAAGGATGTTGCTGGATTCTTCCTCAGGCCCCTCTGGCCTCCTCCTGATCCTTCCAGGAGCTCTGCTGCATCCCCAACAGGCCCAGGCCAGGCTGCTGTTACCATTCAAAAAGCTGTGCTTTGTTCCTATTGGCTGTCCTGGGACTCACTGACCAGAGTGTTAACCCCTTCCTCCCCAAGGGTTATTACAGTCAGCAGTTTTGCAGATGAGATGATCAGGGAAATAATAACAGGAATAGTTAAATGAGCAAGTCAGTGAATGTTGTCTTTTATTAATATTTGTAGTTTTTGTCCAATAGCTGAAAAACCTGATTTTGCTTACATTGTGTGAGGTGAAAGGGATTTGTCTGCTATAAATGCATCTACATGCTGCTCATTTTTTTACTTATTTATTTTCCCTCTTTTGAACACTGGTTTTGGGATTACCAGTATATAGTTTAAGATTTGGTTGGCTTTCACCTCCATGACTTGTAGCTGGGTTTGGAAAAATGGTGGTAGTAGCAGACTTTTAACAGTTCAAGTCTGCAGAATGTACAAGTACAGCATGGGATGACTATATCTCCTAGCAGTAGCCACAAAGTATCCTTTAAGATATGTCTACAGTATACCCTTTAAGAATTACTTAAGTGGCTAGAGAATCCATCTCTGGGTCTCCTTACACCAAAAGAGCAATGCAGAGGAATTAGTTTGGGGCTGAGGATCTGGCCCATAATCTTAGTTGATCAATTATACCCTCAGAAACAAGCACCTGTACTCAAGAAATTCTTGGAATTTTTACTTATTTTTATTGTACTTCTCTCCACCCTCTCCCCTGTCTTTTTAAAATCCAACAATACTATCTGCTGGCAGGAAAGCATCAATTCTTGATCATCATAGTCTGTCTCCAGAGAAGGAAATTCTAGTTACTTATTTTGCGGAGAAAACGATTGCAGTTTCAAATGTCACTTCACTATAAAAGTTAAGTTTAACCTTAACTTGATGATTTGGTACTAGTGCGCGAAGTAGGAGTGTGTCTGACGTTGGCTGATGTGATGCTTTTGAAGGAGCTGCCAAGGCTATTGACTTTCTTGTTTGAGCTCAGAGCCCCATGGCGCTTTAACCAATGGCGCATGCGTGCGAGGTCTTGGCTATAATGGTGCTCCTGAAGGAGCTGCTTTTGCTGTTCTCTCAGTTGAAGCTTGAAGGTTTTGAGGATGTGTGAGCGTCGGATGAGACTAAGAAGTTCATGGCGTAATCGCCAATTCTCTGCTTTCACCTGTTTGGTGTGCTGGATGAGACTGCGTACAGCTTCCTCTTCGGCTCTTTTGGCCAGAGACTGAACCTTCTGATGAGAGTCCAGCTCATATTCAGCTTTTGCTTGCAAAAATCTGCTCTTGACCTTGTGCATTTGCTCTGAGTGCTGGATTTTCGTGACCAGCAGTTCCTTCTCCAGCTCCTTGATTCTGCTTAGCTGTTCCAGCTGCAGGTCCTTGAAGGGCTGCAAGTCTTCAACCTCCTTGTTCATAAGAGAATACTTTGTCTCCATCTCCATCAATTGGTTCCTCACCTCTTTCTCCTTGTCTGTGTACTGTGAGATCAACTCTTCTTTCTGCTTCTGGATCTGTACCAGATCAAAGTGGTTCTGGTCATTTAGGGTAATAATAGCGTTTTGGCATTTCTGAGCATGTTTCATTATATAGGTCACATAGGCTTTGCTGTCTTCCCAAATCTTCAGAGCCTCCTTATCCAAGAACTCATTCTCCCACAAGAAATGGTCTACTCTCTTCATGTACATGTTCATGTGCTCAGTCAGGGTCTTAAATTCCTTCTGCAGATACTGTTCTCTTTCTATGACAATTGGTTCTGTGCTATTCCTTGCTGTGGAAATATCACCTTCCTTTCTGTTTGTTCCTTGCTTACTTTTTCCAAAATTGTTACCTTTTTGTTCTGGCTTCCTTTTCTTGGATGCCATCTTCAATGCTGGGGTGCCAGGCTTCTGGCAAAATACAACAGTATGGGAAGTTACGTATTTCAGGTGGAGAGCTAGGAAAACCTGTTTTAAGGTTGGCTAATTCTTCCAATCGGAACCTTCTTATTTTTAATATTTGTAACTTTGGCAGATTTTAACTGATTGGCCAAAGCAAAAGTTAGCTCAGGGCACCACACCTCCTTGAGCCAGGCCTGGCATGACTGAAATAGCAGGGGTAGAGGAGGCAGGGTGGTATAGAGCCCAGGGCTGGACTAGCAAGGAGCCTGCAGATCAGGACTCAGGAACTTTGGCAGAGCTGTGACTGTGGGAGGCTGGATGAATGCTGTAAGGATTAAATTCCCTGTGTGTGTGTAGAGTCACTGAGAACTAGAATGCTTCCGGGCATGTGAATGTGAAGGAAGTATGGCCCCATGACCAAGAGCTCCAAGGTAGCCCCCAAAGGTCTGAAAGTGGATGTCTGAAAATCTCTGACCTCAGTTATCCTACCTTCTCTCCCACTCCTGAGCTCTTGACAAACCTTCAGGTAGTATGTCTTTCACTGAAAGCCCAGGAACTAGTAGGATTATAATCTCTGACTGTCAAACTATACAGGCAATTAGCTGCTGTGTGGCCTTTGCCACACAGTAAGGAGTTTAAAATAGACAGCTGTATGTCTCCAGGGTGACAGAATATCATGACATCACAGGGCAGGCTCTATGTGTGCATGGTGATGAATGGGCAGGGTCCACTGCATAGCATAACTGTAGGTGCAGAAATTACCACATAGTTGTCTTTGTGTTGGAATATGCTGGATAACAATGCTATAGATATCAGAGCATCTGGTAATTCTTCCTCCCATTCCCAATCTAATGTTCGTGATTGCAAATTAAACTCTCAAACCCTGACTTGTGTGCAATGACATCTGTCTATACCTGCATTTCCCAACAAGTGTGCCATGGCACACAGGTATGCCCTCAGGCCTTAACAGGTGTGCCATGGCATTCTTTGAAAAACTACTCAAAGAGTCCTGGATTAGCACTGAATATTCATGAGTTCACTTGGAGACTATCTGGTGGCGTGCCTCAAAATAATTAAAGTTATCAAGGTGTGCCACAGCAGAGAAATGGTTGGGAACCACTGGTCTATATAAACCATTCATCTCAATGGGTCATTAAAACTGAAGCCCAGTGATATTTTAAATCGCAGCACGGCTAAGTGTTTCTGTAGGTGACTGAAATATGAGGGATATTTATTGCAGTGTGGTGGGTAATGTTAAAATGTTATATTTCTACGTACCTATTTACAAAGATAACTCCAGTGGGTTAGTGTCCCTGCTCCAGAAAGGAAAGTGTTAAAAGCCCTTCAAAAAGGAGTGGCAGATAGGAGTTGATGGCCATAAAACCAATCAGGACTTAGGAGCCTATATATATGCAGGGACATCAGCCCCAAGCTTGGTGTTTTCCCCTGACCTGCAAGGAGGCAGGAGGCCATCAACTTGACTGTGAGGGGCAGAACCAATAGACAGCTCGCTATGGACTGCCAAGGCTTGCCTGAAGCCCAGACCCTGATACAAGGGTGAAAGGTACCTGAGGGAGACATGGATGTGGCCCAGAGGACCTGATGAACTATACATGGAACTGAGTTTGGGGGGGTAAGGTAGCACCTGGTCAGAGCACATAGGGTCCCTGGGCTGAGGCCTGGAGAAATGAGCAGTGTGGGTCCTTCCCCCAGACTGCTAGTGGGCAGTGAATGGATTAGTGGCAGCCACTGAGACACAGTGAGCTGGCCTGGACTGGACCATACCGCAGAAGGTGGGGGGAGGGGAAGGGGACTGGAAGGACTCTGCTAGAGGGCTGAGTTCCAGACTAAATACCAAGAGAAACCATGAGAAAGACAGAGCACAAGTGTCACTTGAACAATTCCCTAGTTATGCCACCAGGAGGCCCTTGTCCAGTGGGTCACGTGTTGTCACCCATCTGCAATGACATAAGGCAAGAGGATAGTAAGAGTCCAACATGGGCATTTGTTATAATACATGAGAAATACTGGGATCCTGTTATCATGTAGCTGCAGGATCATCATCGATTTGCTGCTTCTTTTCGAATGGGTGTTACAGTACTAATTAAGAAGTGTAGTGGGACAGGTAATTGCTTTGAATTTTAGTTCTGTGGGAAATGAGATTTCAAATTCCTGTCCTTGAAATGTAAACTCAACTCAGATCCTTACCCAAAAAGTGGTAAGAAAATCTCTGTTGCTTAAAAGTGTTAACGGTCTGCTAGTTACCAGAAACAAAACCAACTGGTTTTTTTTCCTTGAAATATTGGGGGTTGGAGGTGGGTATTGGGGGTAGTGTGTGGATTTTGAGCATGAGTATTGGGGGCTGGGGGAATATTGGGGATGCAGGGGTTAAAATAAGGGGGAACGCCCCCAAATGCAGTTCTGGGGCCCACAAATTTGAGAGCCCAGCGTTTCAGTGTCCCTGAAAATAGAGGAATCCAGAAGAAAGCGTGTTTTGCCCTGTCCTAGGTGCTGCCAGGTCCTACACCCCACCGTTTTTAATCACAATACCTACTGTATTATGCAGTGTTTGGTAGTTTGTGACAATAATTGCTATAGACATAAACACAATATAAAATTTTTAGGAAGTGATAATGGATGCATGTGGTAGACTCGTAGACTCTAAGGTCAGAAGGGACCAATATGATCATCTAGCCTGACCTCCTGCACAATGCATGCCACAAAACCTCACCGACCCACTCCTACAATGAACCTCAAACCCATAACAGCACTATTAAAGTCCTCAAATCATGATTTAAAGACTTTAATACAGAGAATCAACCAGCAAGTGAGCCATGCCCAATGCTACAGAGGAAGGCAAAAAACCCCCAGCACCCAACCCAATCTGCCCTGGGGGAAAATTCCTTCCCAACCCCAAAAACCCTGAGCATGAGGGCAAGTCCACGACAGCCAGTCAAGAAGAACTTCTCTGTAATAACTCAGAACCAACTTGATCCAATGCCCCTTCCCAGGTCAGTATCATACACATCACCAATAGTAGACAGACAATGGCCAAGCTACACTGTCCATCATATCATTCCCTCCATAAACTTATCAAGCTCGGTTTTGAAGGCACCTAAGGTTTTTGCATCCACCACTTCCCTTGGTAGACTATTTCAGAACTTTACTCCTCTGATGGTTAGGAATCTGCATCTAATTTCTAGCCTAAATTTTCTGAAGGACAGTTTGTATCCATTTGTTCTTGTGTCCACATGGGTGCTGTATTCAAATAATTCCTCTCCCTCCCTTGTATTTATCCCTCTAATGTATTCATAAAGAGCAATCATATCTCCTCTCAGCCTCCTTTTGAGAAGACTAAACAAACCAACCTATTTAAGTCGTCTCTCATAGGGAAGATTTTCCATTCCACGAATCATCCTTGCAGCCCTTCTTTGCACCTGTTCCAGCTTGACTTCATCTTTCTTAAAAATGGGTGACCAGAACTGTACACAATACTCCAAGTGAGGTCGCACCAGCAGCTTGTATAATGGTACTAACACCTCCCTATCTCCACTGGAAATACCTCTTCTGATGCACCCTAGGATCGCATTAGCTTTTTTCACTGCCATATCACATTGGCTACTCATTGTCATTCTGTGATCAACCAGTACGCCCAGGGCCTTCTCCTCCCCCGTCACTTCCAGCTGATGCATTCCCAGCTTATAAGAAAAATTCCTTTTATTTGTCCCTAAGTGCATGGCCTTGCACTTCCCATTGTTGAATTTCATCCTATTTCTGATGCTTCACTTTACAAGGTCATCCAAATCATTCTGTATGCTAACCCAATCCTCCTCTGTATTGGCAATACCTCGCAGCTTGGTGTTGTCTGCAAACTTAATCAGCACATTCCCACTTTTTGTGCCAAGGTCAGTAACGAAAAGGTTGAATAAGATGGGTCCCAGGACTGCCCCTTGGGGAACTCCACTAGTAACCTCCTTCCAGCTAGACAGTTCACCTTTCACTGTGATCCTCTGTAGTCTCCCCGTAACCAGTTCTTTATCCACCTTTCTATTTTTATATTAATCGACATCTTCCCCAATTTAACTAATAATTCCCTGTGTGGAACTGTATCAAATGCCTTGCTGAAATCTAAGTAAATTAGGTCCACCGCATTCCCTTTACCCAAAAAATCCGTTATCTTCTTAAAAAAGGAGATCAGGTTGGTCTGGCATGATCTACCTTTTGTAAAGCCATGTTGTATTTTATCACAGTTACCATTTTCCTCAATATCCTTAAGTACTTTCTCCTTCAAAATTTTCTCCAAGACATTGCATACTGCTGAGGACAAACTAACAGGCCTGTAGTTACCTGGATCACTTTTACTCCCTTTCTTGAAAATAGGGACCACATTAGCAATTCTCCAGTCATAAGGTACAACCCCTGTGCTCACCAATACTTTAAAAATCTTTGCTAAAGGGCTGGCAATTTCATGTGCAAGTTCCTTCAGTATTCTTGGATGAAGATTATCTGGACCCCCTGATTTAGTTCCATTAAGCAGGTGAAGCTTGGCTTCCACCTCAGATATGGTAATTTCCAGTTCTACATTCTCATTCCCATTAGCTGCCCTACCTCTGTCCCCAATTTCACCATCACCCTCATTAAAGACAGGGGCAAAGTACTTATTTAGATATTCAGCCATGCCTAGATTATCCTTGATCTCTACCCCATCCTCAGTGTATAGTGGTAAAACCTCCTCCTCCTGTGTTTTATATGGCTGAAGAACCTTTTACTATTGGTTTTGATTCCCTTTGCAAGGTCTAACTCTGCTTGGCTTTTGGCCTTCCTCACTTGATCCCTACATGCTCTGACCGCTAACAGATAGTCCTCCTTGCCTGTCCCTCCCAACTTCCACTCCTTGTAGGCCTTGTGTTTCCTCCTAATCACCTGTTTAAGATGTACATTCATCCAGCTTGGTTTAGAACCCATGCCTGAAATTTTTTTCCTCTTCTTTGGAATGCAGGCTTCAGATAGTTCCTGCAGCTTTGTCTAGAAGCAGTTCCAAGCACCCTCAATGTTCATATCCATGAATTCTTTGGTTCAGTCCACTCCCCTAGCTAATTCTCTTAATTTTTTGAAGTTAGCCCTCTTGAAGTCAAAGACTCTGGTCACAGATTTATTTTTGTTTACCCTTCCATTCAGTTTAAATTGGATTAGCTCATTATCACTAGAAGCTAGCTCGTCCCCTACAACTAATTCCTCTATTAGGTCCTCACTACTGACTAATACCAAATCTAAGATTGTGTCTTCTCTTGTTGGTTTGGAAACTGCTTGATGGAGAAATCTGTCTGCTATCACCTCCAAGAAAATCTGGTCCCTTTTATTGCTGCTAGCGCATATCCTCCAGTCTATATCTGAGAAGTTAAAATCTCCCTTAATCACACAGTTCCCAGTAGTGTTTACTTCCTTAAAGGCCTTAAAGAGTTCTCTATCCATGTCCAAATCAGATCCAGGCAGTCTGTAACACACCCCAAGCACTAATCCAGGAGAAACTCTAGTAGCTTTCTTCTCCAATGTGATTTTGAGCCAGATAGACTCTGTCCTGCTAATTTCATCACTCTGAATTTCTTTGAGTCCTATTGCATCATTGATATACAATGCCACACCGCCACCTTTGCCATTGCATCTGTCTTTCCTGAAGAGCACATACTGAGAAGTGGTTGCAAATGCCTACCTGGGCTGTGGCCCACACAAGAGGGGAAAGGGGCCTGGAGATTAGGAGGTTTCCGGGGCCTGTCAAATTATGCTTTAACCACTGCTTGTGAGCCAATGTCTGAGGAAGCTCTACCCCCCCCCCCCCGAGAGGGGGCAGAGTGTGAGCCTCTTCTGTACCCTCTGACGTGTTCTAGGATCTGAGAGTCCTTGTCCCTCTGGGGGTATGTGGTTGTGATGAAGTAGGAAACCTCTCAGGCTAACGGGGGATGTCACAGGTGATGACCTTGTTTCTTTTCTGTTTTGGTGATGGGACACAGATGGGTGATATGTAGCAGAGCCACTAGGGAGCAGGGGGAGGTGTTTAGGCAACCTGTACCTGGGATCCCCATTGATCACACAGGTTCCAGCTGGTTGGACCACGGTGCAGGGTTTTAGCAGAGACAGGGAAGCGAACAAAGGACTAAAGGGGAAGAGGGGGTGGTAGGCAAATGGGGGGTCCAAGAGGCAGGACCCTGCCTTGGGATTTCACTGCTATATTTCCTGGTGAGCCTGATACCTGCTGTCCTTGCTGCTGTATGTAATGGATTGCTGATGAACCCTCTGACTTCCACAGTGGCTGAAAGTCACTGCTGACCGGGACTTCCAGGGACCTGCCTGGAGGGGTCCCAGGGGATCCCAGACAGGGCAGGAGTTTGGACCCTCTGAGGCTGGACTTGAGAGCTGACTGCATGGAAGCGGGAGACCTGGGCAGTATTGGGAGAGAGCTCCACCTTCTCAAAGTCTTGAACAGCCCAGGCAGAGGGGACCGGAGAGAAACTCTTGGGGAACTCCATCACAGTGATGAAGTGGAAATATTCCACTTTGAAGCCCCTTAGGTTGTTGCAACTGTAAATTTTGATTCATCTGCTAACAAAGTCTTTTTGCCCTGTGATCCCGAGAGCTAACTGTGACATTCACTTCTGAAAATCTGGTCTGTGATACCTCCGTGATCTCCTTTGTCACTCCTGAATACCCCACTTAGCTAGGTGACCACCCACTCCTGGGTCAGTCCACACCAGCCTCCTCTGTGTAATTGGTTCCAGGTAGCGAGTGTGCACTCTCCAGCCACCAGATACCACACTAGTAACTTCTTCCTGCAAAGATTGGGACGCTTCACCAGTTACTATCAATGTTCCCTGTAGACTGTGCAGATGGGCAGTGGTACAGCAGCTGCCGCTCACTCACGCAGGCAACACTGATCCCCACATAGACTCTGCAGCCGTGGACCCTTCCTGGCCCTGGATACATTCCTCTTGGCACCAGGCTGGGGCTGGGAGAGTTTAAAATCTCTAGCCCTGAGCATGCTTCAGATGCATGCTCAGGGTGGGTGCAGCAGATCATCACATAGTGTCTGGCTGGTTGGCCAGGTAAGGGGGAAAGGGTTAAGGGGTAAGTGGGCTAGTTAGGAAGGAAAGAAGGGGACAGACAAAGGCAGACTCAGGGGACTGCACTGTGGGGAAGCTGGCAGTGGGAGGGGTAACAGGGAGAAGGGGTCAGGCAGAGGCAGACTCGGGGGAGCACGCCACAGGGAAGCACGTCAAGGTGCAGAAGCACTTCTTTAGGGAAGGAGGTTCACTTGGAGAGAAAGAATGGAGAAACTGGCAAATCCTTTCAAAAAGCCTAGTTTTTCCTGTAAGCAAATAATGCAACCTGGTACTTCAGCTCAAGAGTATGAGAAGGCAGAAAGGGGAGTAAGAAAATATAGTGCATATGCCCTCTAACCAAATCAGTCAGCTTGTGACCTTTTGCAGCTCACACCTACATCTCTAAAGGCTCGTCTGGGTTTTTTTGCCTATGTATTTTCCTGACAGATTTAGAGCGGAACATCTGTCAGTGTAACCCATGTGTCAAAAAAGGAGCAATCTCTTTTAGGATCCCTTATGGCCGGGTTACATTGCTGGGCAGATTTTGCAGCCCAGAAACCAAAATTTTCTGGAACTATTCTGTGGTAGCATATTGAGCATGCTCCACAAGTTTCTATTGTTGTGCTGGAGTTACATACCTGGGAAAAGCCTGAGAGCAGCAGGCCAAAGAAGAGGGGCCCCAGAGAGCTGCACAGTCCACGTGCTCAGGGATTGACTGAGAGGAGCCGCCCCAGGAGTGGACTGCAGGATATTTTCTCACTGCTTTGGACTGTTTTGCAGGGGAGTTTTCTGTTGTGGAACTCAGAGCTGGATGGAGGTGCTGGTTGAGGAGAGGAAGGGAAGGACTACATGGATTCCAGCTGAAGATTCCTGCAGCCAGAGAAGATGAGGATTGCTGCTTCTGTTTTGCATTCAAGCCTCAAGGACTTGAACAAAAGACTGTAATTAAGATAAGGGTGACTCTGCCTGAACTTTGGGGCTCTTGGGTTTCTTATTGTTTTGTTTAAATTCATTTTGGCTTTTCTTAGGATAAGGTTTGTTAAGTTAGTTACTAAAGGTTATTGTTATGTTTCTTCTGAGTAGTGTTCTGTACGGAGAGCTGGCATCCGGGAGGAGAACTACTGGCCGCCCCCGATTGCGTTACAAGGATGTCTGCAAGAGAGACATGAAAGCACTTGCCATTGATACTGAGTCCTGGGAGAACCTTGCAGCTGATCGCTCAAGGTGGAGAAGTGTTCTGGCCCAACACCTCAAGACAGGGGAAGAAAAACTGATGAACATCTCAACAGACAGGCGGACACGTAGAAAGGAGCGCAACACATCCAATAGACCAGAGACCGCACATAGATGCGACCTTTGCACTAGAGACGGCCATTCTCGTCTTGGTCTTTTCAGTCATAAACGATGCTGTTCCAACAGAGCAGATGATTAGTACATCAAGGATGCATCACTCATGGTCAGTTTTGACCAACAGAGGCCATAGAGTAGTGTTTTGTTGTGGGATGGGAACTCTGAGCAGTCTTTGCTATGAGTCCTGTACAGACTGGATCCTGGCTCTCCAGCTGCTTTCTGCAGGAGTTTATCTCTGTTAGGTACTGGAGAGGGGCAAGTAAATGAACTCTAGCCCATCCTAAGGTTACATCAGCTGCTGTGACTACTGGCCTTCAGCTGGGGGTAGTAGCATTCTGGGGAGCAGAGGGGGGCTCATTAGTATCCTGGATTATCTCTGGTCTCTGTAAACTACACAAGAAGGCTGCCACAATTCTGGTAAAGTATTAATGTACATGAAACAAATGGCAGAAGTGTATAAAACACGTACATTCTTGAGCCTATAAAAATCAGAAATCTATAAGACATACATTCTCCCCCCATGGTGGGGAGGAACTGGGACCTGGTGGCTGGGCGGGTGAGTTCGGCTGACTTGGACTGGGGTAGTGTGTGTTACTTATGGGCCATTTAAAATAGTTTATTTTAAAAAATCAATTATATTTCACAGTAATGGCTTATTTATTTTTACTTGTAGTTGCTTGAAATAAATATTTCAGTTATTTTAAGCTGGTGAGAGGCTTTTATTGTACTAGTATAATATATTTGGTTTAATGTGGAAATATTGATTTTTTTCACCTTCAGATATCAGTATCGTCTTTTCTCAAATTTAATTTCTTCTTGTTGATGGATGAGCAGAAAGACGTAAATAATCCTCAATGATAATTCCATTCCGTATTTGTACTGTAGTACTACCATACACCTATTGTCACATTTTGGTTTTTACTGGAGGGGAGGTTGGTCTTTTGGAGGAGGAGAGGGAAAGGGCTAAAGAACATATAAATACAAATAAAAAAAAACAGAGAGAGGCAAAAACCCGTATCACAAATGCACCAGGGTAATAACAAAAACCTATAAATACTGTAGTTTTATTAATTTACTTATGGTTGAACGGAAAGACAACATCTATGCATTTCTTTTGAATTAAAGTACTTAGGCATGCTGGTGCTTCTGGTGCCAAAAAATTGTTGCCAACGTGGTGCCATGCCTCACAGATTGCTGCTCAGCGAACACCATTAATTGCTCAGCTGCATCATCAGCTTAGAGCAGGCGTGGCCAAACTGCGGCTTGGGAGCCACATGCGGCTCTTGAATGAAAAATTGTGGAACCTGGAGTAACATCAGCAAATCAATTTTGGAAAGCAGCCCCAGCCTAGGCGTTCAGAATGGGATCAGGGATGGCAGGGAGAGGTGTTGCATGGTCAGGCTTTTAACTAAGTCGCCACTAGCCTGTAGTCTTCTACATCGAGCAGCAGCTAAGTTTTTACTATATAGGCCTAATTTTCATGGTAACCTAAAGTAATTATTAGAATCTGACATTAGTGGGATCAATATTTGTCCTCTTTTTATGATAAAATTAAAGTATGCAATGAATTTTAAACTTAGTAATGTTGGAGTAGGTAAAAGTATATGGCTGTATGCCTCAGTGCAGCTCTCAAAGGTTTAATAATCAACTTGTGTGGCTCTTGAGTTCCATAAGTTTGGCAACCCTGGCTTAGAGGGAACATTGGTTGCTGTAGACCAATTGCCTCCAATTTGCCCATTTATCAAAGAAATATATTCAACCTAGACCAAGTTGAGATCATTGCTCCTTGTTCTGTCATCCATCACCACTGAAAACAGCCTACTTTCCATCATCCCTGGGACCCCATTTTAGGTAGTTGAAGGATGCTATAAAATTTCCCCCCTCACTCCTATCTTCTGCAAATTAAAGAAGTCCAATTTCCACAGTCTCTCCTCATAAATGATGTGTCCAGCCCCCTAATCATTTTTGTTGCCCTCTGATGGATTCTCTCCAATTTGTCTGAATCCAGGTGCAGAAACCTGTGGGCATCCAGAGTTGGGTGTTAAGATCTCTCCCTGTAGACAGGTCATGTGAGGGATAGATTTATGGCTGAGAGGGGAAGTGACCCTTTGCTCTTCCCTGTAGTCTACAGGATGTGATCTAGAACAGGTGGGACCAGTCTCTCCCTGAAATTATGTATTAAATGCTTAGATAGTCAGAGACCTAAGTGTGACCTGGGCTTCCTGGGATAACCTTCTGAATGTGCCAAAATCAGGGCAGGCTGCAAGACAAGGGGCCAAACCCCCAAACCACCGATGGGTGGTAGTTAAACCAGTCTCCCAGTCGGTAACAAAACATGCTTCTGATTCCCCACTCTGGTCATCACCAAGCATAACAAAATAGAAACAGCCCCCTTTGTTGTACATCAGCTTCTCTGGTACCCACCTAGCCACTGGGTCTCTCAAAGAAATAGGTTTTCCTGACCCCAAAGGGCCAGCCACATCACCCAAAACAATATAGGCTTGGATTTTACCCCAAAATGCCATGCTGCCAGCCAATCCTTTAGTAACTATAACTAAAGGTTTAATATAAAAAGAAAACAAACAAAACGTGAGAGATGGTAAAGGGTCAAAGTGAATCCCATACACACAAATGACTTAGAGTCCATAGGAAGCAAGTCACTGAAGAATTTGCAGATTGCAAGTTAGTCCAATTCCTCTGATATGCACCCAGCACCTGGGTGGGTCTCAGTCCTTTGTTTAGTCCCAGAAGACTAGTTCCAGAGGAGGGTGTTGGTTGCAGACAGACTGAAGGAAGACAAAATGGAGATGGAGCCACTGCCTTTTATCACCCTTGGCTTTCCTCATGCTCTCAGAGTCCTTGCCAAATCAAAATGGAGTTGACTCACATGGTCAACCTGGGTGACTGGTCAAACAGGTTTCTTCCTAGGCCCACTGTAGCTGGGAGTTCCCTTAATGGGCAATTAAGAGGACAATTTTTTGCAGACACCCAGTCTGGGATTGCCTTAGACACACATAAAACAAATAGGTGCTTGATTTCTAATACAGATATTATACCTACATATAAACCATATAATAATTTCTAGAAGATTACAACCTTTCTGTTGGTACCAAACATGGTATATCACATATGGGTTATTGCAAATATGACTATTAGTATGAAAAATAATCATGAACAGTCCCCTAGACTCAGACAGCGTCACACTGCATGAGAGTGACCAGAGGCCATTTCCAGAGGACAGCTTCTGGATGGTGTGTGGACCCTCGCAGGGGCAGAGGCTGTTTCCCTGTGGTGGACAAGGAAGTGGATCTGCTTCCGAGGATCCCAACTGTTCCCTGGGATGTGCTGAGTCCTTTCTCTTTCTTTCAGTTCCTAATGATGTGGTGTAGATGAGCACTTATCAGACCCATAGCAGAGACAAAGAAGGAGCAGCACCATGAACCCATCCTGGAGGATGAAAATCAGTGAGCTCTGGAGTAAGAAGTGGAAATTTGCTTAAGGTGAATACTGAGAGAGGGCTGCAGACTCCTCTTGGTGGAGAGAATTTGTTATGCTTTCCTGAGGTGGGTACCTGGGAGAAGGCCCCCCCCCTTGCCTTGCTGCTATCTTCCTTTGGCTTCATCGACTAGGTGTGTGCAGGGCCACTCCTACCACAGAGGCGACCTAGGCAGTTGCCTAGAGTGCCAAACAGTAGGAGGTGCCACGGGTGCTCCCCAGAAAAGGGAAGTTGCGAGATGGGGGTGGGGACAGGAGCCCCTTGCCTGAGCTGCAGTTCACTCTGAGTGGCCTGCCTCTCAGCCCACGCCCCTCGGCTGGCTGGCATCTTGCTGCTTGGCCTGGCCCGCATAGCCTGCCCATGAGCTGCTGCTCAGCTCCTGCCCCTCAGTCGGTCAGGCCCACCAACCAGGACTGTGACTCAGCCAGGGCTGGCCCAGCCCGCCACGTGGCCAGAGCCACCACTGGGCTCACTGCATGGCACTGCTTGGTCAGGGCTGCCACAGACTTCTGCTTGGCCCACTGTGCAGCCCCCACCCCTCGACCAGGTTTGGGGGGAGCTAGTAGGAGTGGGAGCAGCGGTGGGGGGAAGGCGCCAAAATCACAGGCGCCTAGGTCACCTAAAAGCCTTGGGCCAGCCTTGGATGTGTGTTCCTACAAGCTTGGTCTCCAGAGCCTGCAAGATGTGAAGGATGGGGTGGGAGACTCATGTTGTGTGCTGGGTGTTATGGGGGTGGGTGTGTTCTGATGGGGCTATTGGCACATTTGAATTTAATATATCTGTTAATGAAGTTGGTGATGTGAAGCAGATGAGAAAAGGAGGCAGGAAAGGGAAGGTCTCACACACCAGTAGAGTTTTAGGAGGCACAGGCCCTTCCTCTGATTATTTGCTGTGCATGCAGAGGAGTGCTTCAGCCAAGTGAAGGAGAACCACTCCCGCTACTGCCCCCAAATGCCTGCCCCCATCAGATCCCTCTTTCCCCATGTCCCCACTCCAGCCATCCTAACTCCCCATGCCCTAGCTCTCCATCTTCACTTCACCCCCCCTTCAGACCCTCAACCCCTTTCGCACCTCCCCAGCCCACCATTCTGACCCCTTCTTCCCTCCCCCACCCCCCACACCATTTCCCCAGGTGCCAGACTGTCCTCAAACCCCTTCCCAGGCCTCCTTACTGGTGGGGCAGAGAAGGGGCCCACAGGGGGACACAGTTGCTGGGAGGCTACAACTGTGGCGCCGGCCGGCCAGCCAGGTGGCAAGAGGACCATGCATCACTTGGGCCCACTAGAGGCGGGGCCTCCCCAGGCACCAGGAAAGGGTGGGGGTAGCTAGGCTTGCTCTAGCCCATAGCCCCGGGGGGGGGGGAAGCACCAGAATGCTGTGTTCCAGCACATTCTTCCATTTTTAAGGGCCCCGGAACACTTTTCCCTAAAAATAGGGGGCTCTGGAATGCTGTTCCAGGGTGTTCTGGCATGCTTTAACCCCTGTAAGTAAAATTCCGGACAAAATAATGTATTTTTAAAATGCCTGCCGGATGGAAGACATGAAGGTAAAAAGGAGGACATGTCCTCCTTTTGCCAGATGTCAGGTAACCCTGCTTGTGCCCGCCTTCCTCCAGCACAGCACTCTTCCATCTCTGTGCATCTGGAACAGAAAGAATGCATATGCACCAGCAGCAGACACAATTTTCTACACTCTGGGTCCTAGTGGTGCCCACCCCCTCACAGTCTGGCACCTAAGGCGGCCGCTTCAGTTTGCCGCTTGGTAAGGCCAGCACTGGTTCTGTATACGTGTGCTCCCCCGTTGCTCCATCCCTTCTACCTGCAGAGCTGAGGAAAGAAAGAGATGTCTGATGCGCAGAGCAGCAGCTCCAGGAAAGAGCAGAGTAATAAGAAGATGGAGTGTAAGGTGATTTCTGGGGAGTGAGACGCACTGACCAATAACAAGGACTGGGGAGAGTAGCAGATATGACTTTCCGAAGGGATAGCCGTGTCAGTCTAGTCCAGCAAAAAAAACCTCAAGGAAGTGCCACACGACTCCTTGGTTTTTTAAGCAGATATGAACCCATCAGAGCCGTAACTAAAGAACGACGCGCCTGGGGCATGGTCCGATCAAGCTGGTGATGGGTATCTGTTACTTGTTAGCTCTGTATTCTTGAGGAATCAGAGTATAGTATCCAGCCTGTGCCTTCCCACCCACACACGCACCTCCACCAACCTCTGCATGAACTGGAAACCAAAAACAGTGAAGAGGCAGTGGGAGACATCCTTATCTACCCATATCCAAAAGCTATCAGCACAGTAAATGGAGCTTCATTTGCATTGACTATGGAGAGCCAAGCTCCAAAGCAAGAGCTGCAATGAACCCTGGGATTGAAGAAGCAGGAACTGCACTGGACTGTGGGATTGAAGAAGCAGGGAAGCATTGCATGATGGCAGATCTCAGACCAAAATGAACAAGCTCAGCAATTACCAGACCATTTTAGTCACAAACATGATAATTGATATGCAAAATGCTGAGTCTGCCTGATTGTATTGTAAGCTTCTCTAAACCTGCCCCTCAGCCAGAAGTGTGTATTGGCCACTTAAATCCTTATAAAAAAACTTTACTCATATCCAAGAGTTGTACTGTGAGTCCTGATTAAAGACTGACTGAAACCTACGTGAGTCCTGATTGTGTCCTGTGCCTGGATCTAAAGCTGTAACATTTTCACTGGGACTTGGCTTTTCCTCTTCTTTGCTGATTGCTGTGAGAGCTTTGTTTGCATCCAGCCTGACTCTGATCTGCGCAGCCTGGGAACCTTTCTGCTGCACAGAATGGTGAGACCCCTGCACCCTCCCTTCTCTCTCTCACTTTGCTTAATTAGGACTCTCTCCCTAGGCCTGATAAAATAGGATTTAGATAATATTGTAGCTGAGTGTTTTTCTTTCCTCATGTGTTTTAATGCTGTAACTAGACATTTTGGGGTATTTTTCTCTCCTTTTGTAATTATTACTATTAGTGCAAGTTTTAGATAGTTAGCAATAAAATGCCTTTTGTAATCAAGCCAGTTTCCAGACTCTTTTAAAACATCATTTCCTCTCTTTTGTGGTCTTGGTTTCTTTATATCGCTTTGCAGCAATGCTTCTATTACCTAGACAAAGATCCCTGTGATGCCCACAACCTTGTAATGTTTGCTCATTGATGGGGATATTAGTCTAATTGACTCCAGGGGCATATAAGGGTGACAGCTGAAAAGTGGTGTTCTGATACAGCCTGATTGAGTCCAGGGGCATATAAGGGTAGCAGCTGAAAAGTGACCCAGCCTGCTCAAGATCCATAATCAAACCTAGTCCGGTGCAGTACAGGAGCACATAAGGGTAGCAGCAGAGAAGTGCTGTGTAACCCAGCCTGCTGATTTCAGGGACATATCAGGGGTCAGCTGAGAGTGCTGATAGACCCAGTCCACTCAGACACACCTTGCTAATTGATTAATGTTTATATTGGGTGGTTATTTGGGTTTGGGGGTTGGAAGAATCCAGTCCTGGGAAATCAAGGTCCTGCAAGGGCTGCTCCACTGGGAGAGAGCTTGCAGAAGGGAGAAGTGAGCTCCATATAGAAACACAAATGTCACAAGCAGTACACTAATAGAATTACCATCTCCCCCACTTTCCCAAAGAGGAGGTAACCCTAATACATGAGCATATCCTGAGCTGGTGGGCAAAGTTGCTAACACATCTGTGTTCGTAACCCTTCCCCATCCCATCTCACGGAGATGTCTGAAAGGGCTAGGAAGGAGAGCACCACCTCTCCACTGCAATAGATGACTGAGCCCTGCACATGGGAACCAAAGCAGGGACCTAGCTCTGATAGGTTGGCCAGCACACACACTGTCTCATTTTTTCTCCATGTTTCATCTCCCTTCATAGGATGGGCAGGTGTTCTAGGTCTGCATCCCCAGAGACTTGGTCTCAGGAGCCTGTGCCACATACATAGAAAGGATTGAGAATCGGGTTGGGTGCTTGGCGCTACAGGGATGAGGGTGAGGTCTCAGCTAAGAGACCTGTTTGTGTTTTCCATCTGTTTTTTACCTCCATTGGGGCTGTTGTAGAGTGGAGGGAGGCTGGGAGGCCAAGATCTTATGCAGCAGTTGAGCTTTGGGCATTGATGGTTTGTGTTTGGGTTATTTGCTGTACTTGTAGAGGAAGTGTCCAGGGGGCTCAGGCAGAGGGGCTGGTGACAAAAGTACATCTGCACAGCCTGGACAGTCATCTAACCAGAAGTGAGTAGTGTGCCCCATCCATGCCTAGAGCAGCCAGCTGAAAATGCCAAGACCAGAGAGGCTGCAGATTCTTCTTGTATGGATGGGTGATGAAGTCAGACTTCCCAGTCCCCCAACACTGGTTATCAAGAAGACAGAAAAAAATAAACTCAGCCCCAGTTATTGCATGTCAGTCACTAGCTCCCAGTCAGGCACTGTGTCTAGTAATGAGATAAGTTAGCTCAGATTCTACAGTCTTTATCAAACGGGTTCTCCTGACCCCAAAGGAACAGTCATATAACTACATCACTGTAAGTTTGGGTCTTACCCAGAACACCATGCTGCTACCCAGTCCTTTAATAACTAAAGGCAAATGTTTATTATGTAACCCTCTCCCTTTTCTCCCTGGATTACTTGGGAGCAGGCAACACTCACGTGTGCACAGGCACCTAAATTTGATGATGTTGGCATTGTGGGAATCCTCTATCCACTCTTCTGCTGCAGTCCCTTTGCTTTACAGGAAATTAAACTTGGCTGTGCCTCCGCCTGGCTGGGTCTGATACACACTCAGTGGTGTGCCTTGGGAGTCTCCAGGGCTAAATCCACGCAGCTAAGAATAACCTGTGGGATGGTGCTTAACTGCATGTAACAAACCTTTACTTAACAAAGAAACTTTTCAGAACAGGATGGAATTGAATATTACTACTAATTTAAATACACAGAGGCAAGTAAATAAATCAGCGAGCAGACACAGAATACAGTTAAAGGAAACTTATCTAACTAGCACGTTCACAGTCCTTTCTCAAACTCAGATGGCACACTTCCCAGAGTTCAGAACCCCAACCGCTTGCTTGTGTGGTTGTGCTTGGAGGGTCAATGACAGAGACAAGTCAGCATGCTGCTGATCCAGTGTATCCACTCAGAACCACATTGGAGCTTCATAGTGAGCCCAACCAATGGTCTTTAGTCCTGGCCTTGGTTCAAAGGGACTGCTGCACTGCCTCCCCTCAGGTTCAGTCAGTCTCTCAGCAGACTGCCTTGCTTTACAGGCCCTGCTCCAAATTGGAGGAAGGAGACAGACACTCACAGCCTCACTGCAGATCCAGCTCAGTCAACTCTAGGCTCAGACCCTGCTTTGGGCTGAGTAAGCAACCAACCTCTGAAACTCCCTCTTTGAGTGAGCCTTCAGCAGTCTCAGGAGCACTCACAGCAGCTTCCAGATTTAGACATGTCTCTCTCCCTCTGTGGAGACCCCTTTGTCCCCATCTGCTTCCTGGAGGGGCAGGCAGGGTCCCCTCTCTCTTTCCCAAGGGATCATGGGAGTTGTAGTCCATCAGTGGAAAACTTACAGCACATAGGAACTGCTTAGATGTTAACCTCCTACTTGATTTCAGAAGCCCCTAAAGTACAGGATGCCTACAATTATAAAAAGGGGAGAGACTGTAAGAGAACAGTTAAAGCAATCACATACATGGAAATGATTTAGTAGTCCTTTATACATCCTGTTCTCAGTAGAACTTGGAGTTTGCAGGCTTGTACAACAAAGAAGGAGTCTTGTAGCATTTGAAGACTAGTGAATATATTTATTGCATGAACTTTTGTGGGAGAAAATACTGCTTCATCAGCCACTTTGAAGGCTGCCCCTTTGGAAGCAGTCTTGTACAGTTCCCCTGGTGTTGGATGGGTCTCAGGCCTTTGTTTCAAATCTTCTGTTTTAGATGAATGAATCCAGAGGAGGTGATGGCAGAAGACTGAACATGAAATGGAAGGGATGCAGCTGCCTTTTATGTCCCTTTGCATTTTCTACATTGCTGTGGAAATCAACAGGAATGAGATGGAACCCCAAGTCACAAGAGCAAGTCCTGGTGACTCATCAGGTTTTCCTGGGCCCCTTGTGTATGCGAATTTCCCTAATAAGCCATTAAACAAGCTGTCCCTGTGACCATTAGAGATGGGATGTGGCCCAGAAACACAGCACAATACAGCTAGAGCACACACAGGAGCACTGTCCTCTGGTGTCCACTAAGGGCAGCATCCGGTCAATGGCCAGTTTGGGACGTAGGTGATGTGTTCTCCACCATTGGGGCAGTGACCCCCAGGTGGAGCACATGGTGGGACGGGGATACCCTGTGTGTGTCCCCATGCACTTCCAGTGCAGATATGACATGTACACATAAACAATATCATCATAGAGAGCATGTTATAACATCTCTAATGATACCTGAGAGGGCTTATTTCATACCAATTATTGTAATTTTGAAATATCAATGTTAAATTATATCATAAATAGTTCCCCTACTCCAGCCATTGTCCTATCTGCAGACACAGCCCCAAACTGGTCTATGGGATTTGCTGCATAAAAGTGAGGGCTCCTGAATTCTGGTTCTCTACCTCTCCTACCTCCTTAAGCAGCTGCTGCTTCTCACTAAGCAGAGCCACTCTGCCTCAGGCCCTTTCCCTTTCCCTGGCCTAGAGAAGTGAAGAAGATGGGGATGATCAGAGTTGGCTCCTGCTTAGCAGATCAATTAAATAGACCTCCTCGCTGAGCAGAGCACATCTTGTCACACAGTGGTAGTCTCTGTAGAGACAAGGAACAGCAGTGAACAGAAGTATGAGATAGGAGGAGAGGAGTGATTAGGGCAACTGAGATTGTTCAACTTGGAAAAAGATGATGGGGCAATATAGTAGAGGTCTACAAAATCGTGACTGCTGTGGACCGCATAAATAAGGAACTATTGTTTATTTTTCTCTGTAACACAAGACCTAGGCAGGGATCACACAGTAATATTAATAGGCAGCAAGTTTAAAACATAAGGAAATGCTGCTTCTCACAGTGTAAAGTAGGGTGCTGAACCTGTAGAAAATTTGCTAGATGAGGGTGTGGAGGCTAAAAGTAGAGATGGACGCAAAAAAGAGCAGGATGAGTTCCTGGAGAATGGGTGTGTTGTAAATTTGCAGTGAAGCAGGTGCTATTTTAAATAAAATTACTCTCAGGCAACCTGCAGCATCAGGGTTCGTTCTTAAGTGTGAAATAGCACACAGATTGGTGCAGTGACAACCCCCACCCCCGGCCGCGCTGGGGACACTGGGTTGTGTATAACAATGCCGTTTGGAGAAGTAAGCTGTGCTGCCATCCCCCCTCCCCACCTGTGCTCAGGTAGAAACTGCCTTAGCTATACCCCCAGCGGTGGCCTGGTCACACAAGGCAATGTATTCTACACGTTAGCCCTGCCCAGCAGTAACCCCTTGTGACCATTTAAGAAAATCCTCTATGTTATTTGCTCACCAGAGACATTGCCACAGAGACCCCTGCTAGCCAGACATGGCTGTGCACCAGCGGCTGTGCACTGTATGTGTATGAACTACCCACCACCACCCCTGCCACACACAGGAGCAGTGTCCTCTGGTGGCTACTAAGGGAGCATTCAGTGTCACAGCAAAACAATCCCATGAGTTTTGTGGCATAAAATCTCTTTTCGTCTGACGGTTGGCTAAACTTGAACACACTGAGGATTGTGGTGATGACCACTAGTACCCAGTAAGGGTCACTCCTAGGTGGGGGCAGGGACCTCAGCCAATCGGCCAGTGGGTTGCCCCATGCCACCCCTGCACTGGAAGGACAAGGCCCTATGTTCCTGCCTCTCCCTTGAGCAAACCACTCCACCCTGGGGTGGGGGAGTTTGGGGTGGGTGGGGCACACAGAACTGCAGGGCTGGGGTGATTGTGCCCTGTCCCCCCACAAGGATGACCCTGCGCCCAGTTGAGGAAATGCTTGTATGTAAATACCTCAAAGCACTATTCTGGAACACCCCCCCCCCTTTATGCCCACTTAGAAAAGTGTCCTGTGTGCTGGGCTCCCCCCCCCCCCAAGCCAACTGTAGCTCTTGGTACTCCACTGAGTCACTGCTTTGTATTTATCACCACCACTTGGCACAGTAATGCCTCTAGTACAGAGGGCAGGGTGCCAGTACCACACTTTACTTTCTGCCGATATCTAGAGGAATCATTGCAGCCATACCCACTGGTGGTCGGGGGGGGGTGCAGTCCACTGTATGTTCCATGCCACAGCAGTGTCCCTGTGACAGATGTGGCGGTGGTACGCTAGGCAGAGTACTGTCAGGCACATCAGGCAAGATGTGTTATCAGTGTTGTTTTGTGTCCAGCACCGATAACAGTTTGGCTGCATGTGAGTCTCTGAAGGTGTGCACCCTCTGGATTGCCCCTGGCTTGGATATCTAGTGGGAACTCCATTAGCCCAGTGATCTAGAGCCTGGTTTGGATCTTAAGCAGGAACTCAGTTAGACTGGTGATCCTAAGTTGAGGTGTTCCTTTCTTTAACACTTTGGGGTTACCTTTGGCTCAAATCTCAAGTGGAAACTTAGGTAGCCCAGTGATTTGGAGCCTAGGCATACCCTGTGTGCAAGAGGTAAACTGAGGCAACAGTCACAATCGAAGAAACGAACACGACCAGAGATCCTTGTAGAAATGAAGGTGCCAGGCTAGGCTTTATTCCAATGTAGCTCTATGGCAAACAATCCATATCAACAGATTTCTTGGCAGCATTGGTGCTCTCAATGGAATGGAACAGCTCAACTGACAGCAGAACTTCCTGTCACCCCCTTGGCTGCATGAAGTTTGGGCTCTGGGGCTCCTATTCTTACATCCTACTTGGACCTATTGACCAGCCCCTTTTGGGATCCAAATTTACCTTGATTAGTATACATACCCCTTTCTTGACACCACCCATCAATTTGATAGGTCCATGCATCGCTGGACATCTTCATCCAGCAAGGTGCCAGATTTGACCAAAACCATACCTTCAGCTCCTTGGAACTAGGCCAACCCAACAGCTCCCATCCTTCAGGCACTTCTCCATTTTTCATATTTATAAGTACAATTTCAGCTTGTTTCTTGCCTGTCCCAGTGAAACTGAATTTCACAATTTGTTTCAAGTCTGTATCTTCAGTTCAGTCCCACTGTTGGATTACTTCGTTAGGCCTTAAGCCAACACCTAGTCACTTCTACTCATTTTTCCTATTGTCACAGGCAGCTCCTCTGAGCCAGCCCAGTGTGCCGCTGTGACCTCTCAGTTCCCACTCCTGAACCGCCATTCGCCTCACATTGCCAAGTGACCACTCACTTCTGAGTCAGTCCACGCCAGCCTCTTGTGTGTAATCAGTCTCAGGCAGTGGGTATATGCCCCCTGGCTACTTGAGGGACAATCCCTCTAGCAAGCCCCCCCCCCGCCCCAGTTACCACAGCAGGAGCCACTGTCTACAGAGGGTGGGAACCACTACCAACCACCATACACTCAAGTCTGTCCATTTGACAAAGAAATAGATTGTGTCCAGCCTTCTTAACTCACACCTTCTAAAGATCACACAGCTTTAGATAAAACAACTACAAGTTTGTTGATCAGATTATAATTCTAAGTATGACTATGGCCAAGCATGGCAGAATCACAATATAAATGAGTCAGGAGAGACCACAAGGGAATAAAAGGTAAAATACACATGCTAACCTACAATTTCCACTTCAACCAACCTCATAGTTCAAACAAGTTTATGGTCAGGGTGTTTGGCTGTTAGATGTTTGTACAGTCTCTGCCTGAGGCCAGACAGGGCTCAGATCTTGATTCAAGTTGTTTCCAGGCGGAGAGTCTCAGGCCAAAAGCCCCCCAAAATCTTCCAGGTTTCTGTCTCTGTTTGCAAACCCCTCAGCCCCCTTCCTTTTCTGGGCAGAGGTGATCCTTTTGTCTCTTCCCAGCCACCTCAATTAGCACGTTTTTGTCTCTTTCAGGTAGTTGTTTGCTCACTGCTGCTGGGAGAGACCTCTGTCTGGTCCGCCATCCCTGAGCCATGGAAAGCATGTTACATGTCTGTTCACATGCATGAAGTTGTAGGAAACATATAATCAGAGAAATCATTCGGAATAGGTTATGAACACCCATAAAGAAACATTGCATAGTGTTACTGGCAACAAATCATACAATTCCAGTGTACAAGTGAACAGGAAAATTGCACAGATCATAACTCAGGGTAGAGTTACCAGACATCCGGCAAACATAAGACGTGTCCTCCTTTTTACCCTCATCTTCTCTGTCTGGCAGGCATTTTAAAAATAGGTGATTTTTGTGTGGCCTATTTACTAATGTAAGTTTGGAAAGGTCCCTCCAAGAAGGATCAGGCAATACAGACAACAGTGAAGAGGTTCATTTACAGTACCAGTACTGGGAACAATGAACAACACAGTATCAGCTTCAAAGATGGAAGCAGCATGGCAATTGCTTATATACACAGGCAGCTTGTTTACTGGTTTAAACTAGTTTTTCTAACACTTTGGGAAAAACAACTCCATATATGGGAAGAGGGTCAGGGTGGTGGTGAGGGGGTGGTCTTACAAGTTAGGAAATACTAGCTTCCGTATAAGACAGGGGAGGGAGGGGGTTGGATAGGTATATGTGTCAATTTCCAAAGGGATAGCTGTGTTAGTCTAGTCCATCAAAAAAAAAAACCAAGACGTCATATGCACTGTTCCCTCTAAGCTGTGCGCGTGTGCGCATGCACACAGGTCATGAAACTGCGCACACAACAAAATAAAGTGTGCACAAAAAAATTCAATAGTGCTAATATTGGTGCTCACAAAGGAACGTTTTTGCGCACAGAAAGAAATTGTTTGCACACACAGTCTGCGAGTAGTTAGAGGGAACATTGGTCATATGGCACTTAAAGACTAACAGATTTATTTTTCACATGAGCTTTCGTGGGAGAAAATCGCACTTTGTCAGATGCTTTGAAGATGGGTGAACTTACAGAATGAGACATGCATGGCTTGGAGGCAAGTGGGGTGGGGCTTGGATAGGCGTATGTGCCCTGAGGCATGCATGGAGTGGCGAGTGTGTATATGTTACAGCAGACAGCCTGCATGCTGCCTACCCAGACACCCTCTGTGCTCACCAGGCCTGGCTTGCTTGCTTATCCTAACACTAATGATGAGTAGAATGTTTAAAAACAAAAACCAAAACCCTGTAACAACCAAGTTCCTGGGCCCAACAGAAGGATCTTTCCCCAGCAGCTGGGTATTAGAGCAGTGAACTTGGAGGTGGTCAGATGCACACACAGCTCTTTACAAACCAATCTTCACTGAGAGATGGGGGGGGGGGGGTTGGCTGGCTGCTACCTTTTAACAGTAGTCTGGTTAGCTCAGCTGGTAGAAAAGGTGCGGGGTTTTTTTTGCTTTTTTTTCCCCTTCCCCTTTCCCATCTCAGGGTCATGGGTTTGAGACCCATGGTGGGTGCTCTAGTTTTGGCCTGTTGCCCTCCACAAAAAGGTTAAAATTAGATGGGGGGAATAGGAGGACACTAATAAAATAAAGGAAAATAAAGTATAATATAAATGAAATTACTAACAGGGCCCAATTAAGTAAAATAAATAAATGGGCACATTTGAGCTGGATAGAAACAATTTAGGCCTTTTTCTTTAAATTGTAAAATGGACTGCTGTGGAAAATGAAAAATTAGAGGTGCGTTAACTTTTTTTTTTTTTTTTTTACTTTTTTAGGCACTTTTCAAGTTTATATTTGAAAATTTAGTTTTTTAACTTGTTTTAGTCTCATGAATATTTATGAAAGGGTCATGAAAAACGTTCATTTAATGAAAAAATCCAGTTTTTGATAAAAACATTTTGGTAATTTTTTTTTATTTTAAAATAATTTAAAAAACACATGACATTGCACAGTTTTAATGCAGCAGTCATTAATCATTACTCATTTTGCATGATATGATATGGTAACGACAGTTTTAGTACATTTTCTCCATGTCCTCCTTTTTGTACTTTCCTATCATCCTTTCCATGCTTTGGTATCTGGTAACCCTAACTCAAGAGTGCACAGATGTGCAACGTGTGACAACTATTTTAACCTTTTACTTTCTCCTGCAGTGGCCATGCCCTGTTTCACATTCACCTCATCCCTATTCTGTCAGCCACCTGTCATGGCCAGATCAGTCCATTTCCTGCTGGGATTCTCCCCCACACATTGGGAGAGTCACCCTCAGTGGTCACATTGTACCGGTGCCTGGTTCCCCCCCTACTCCCCACCAGCACTGAGCCCGTGATCACTGGTAGTCAGAGGACAGTGTGCTGTGCGATGCACAGTGCCCTCTGCTGGCCCCAGGGGGAAATGGCCTGTGTGGCCTCAGCACCACTGGCACACAGGACGCCCCTCCACCCCCAGACCATGGAGAATTTGGGGGGTGTTATTTACCCCACAACCCCACCGGCAGTGCTCCCGGGTGGACAGAGTGGAGCCGGGCTGGCTCTGTCCACCCTGAGCTCAGCACAGCATTTGGGCAAGGACCGCGGGGTCCCTTCTGCGGGCCAGCTGCAGCCGTGGCCTGTGGGTCACGGTCACTGCCATGGTGCCCTCCCCATCCAGCAGTGGAGTGACCCCCTAGAGGCCAGGTCAGGCAGTGCAGGGCATGATCGCCCCACCCACCAGTGCCCTCTGGTGGCCGCTTTGGGCAGCGTCCTGCGTCCCTGGCGCCATCAGTGCCTGCCCCAAATGGCCACATTGGAGAAGAGCTAGATGCTGTGCCCACCCCCCACCTTCTGGCAGTGACAGCTCTGTGGCGGCGGGGGGGACGGATGCCCCCAGTGTTTCCCTGGGATGCTCCACTCGCCCTTTACCCCACCTGGCCCGGCCCCCCCCCCCGCTACAGCCGTACAGAAGTGAGGGGCACTGGGGGGGGGGCAAGGTGGAAAATCCCGGGCCTGGCTCAATAACTGGACTCGGCTTCCCACCCCGTAACGACAAAGAAACCGAGCAGCGGACACGGCGCAACAAAGCTGAAGCAATGCATGATGGGAGATGTAGTGTTCCCCCAACGGTGTCACTTGCCTGTGAATTGCCTGTGGTCCCAAGGCATGATGGGAGACGTACTGTCCGCCATCAGCCTCCGTAGTCTGTCAGTCACTGTGGTCCCAAGGCATGATGGGAGATGTAGGGTCTGCCCCCAGGCCTCCTTCAGCTGTCAATCACTGCGGGCTCACTGCATGATGGGAGATGCCCTGTCCCCAATCGGCCTCTGTCGCCTGTGACTCACCGGGGCCGGCGGGATGATGGGAAATGTAGTGTTCGCCATCAGCTTCCATCTGCTGTCAGTCACTGCAGCCCTGCGGTATGATGGGAGATGGTGGGTCCGCCCCCCGCCTCCGACGCCTGTCGGGCCAACGGCATGATGGGAGATGTAGTGGCTGCTGCCTCCATCTCCCATGAGCCCCTGCAAAGCCTGGGGACTTCGTCTTGGAAGATGTTCAGGGGAGGGGCGGAGTAGCGGGGTGCCATGAAGGGGTTTGTCATCTTCCTACACGTCCTGAGTCACTCGCCAGCACCACTTCCCGCCGGGGCAATGGGTGGAGGCAGGAGGAGCATTTTTCCCTGCACTGCGCATAGAGTCACCGCCTGCAACCCGCCGCCCCTCCCAGGGTCCCCCGTGTTCCTTGCTGCCAGCCCCGGTCTGTTCCCTACCCAGCCCCGCAGCTATAGGCCCGGAGCCAGGGGCATGTCCGCTCCTCATCCACGGGGAACTTCGCGTCCGGTCTCTGTGCCCCGGGGGACCCGATTACGGACGGACCGAGGCAAATGATTTCCGGTCTCCGTTCCCCTCAGAGGCCGTTTGAAAGCTCCGCCCTAAGAGGGAAGGAAAGCCGGTCAGTGGGCGCGGCCAAACGACTTTCCCGTAGGAAAGATGGCGGAAACGGCATTTCCGGTTCCGCCCCCAACAAAGGCGGGGGATTTGCCGCTTGCGGTTCTCGTGCCTGCAGGGAGAGAGCGGCGTTTGTGCGGCGATGCCGGCAGCAAGCCCGCTGCTGGGCAGGAGCAAAGCCGAGGAAACGCTCCCTGAGCAGCCCAGGTGCCTTGACAATCGGCTGCCTTGGCAGGTGGGGCGAACCCCGTTGGAGCTGTGCCCTGGCAAATTGCAGCGGGGACCCGCTCGCACTGCTCCCGGGAAGTGCTGATACTATGGCAAGAGCAACGCGCCGGGATTGGGACAGCCTGTCCTCCCCTCCCCCCCCCCTCCGTGCGACTGCTCGGGGACAGGGGCTGCCTGCGGGTCCTGCCCTGTCCCGCTGGGCGGCCGGGCGCTCTCCCGCTGGGGCTGGGGGTGGCGGGGTTGGCAGGGCTGCAGGCAAAGTCCAGAGTTTTGCCCTGGCCATGGCATTTGCAGCCCGGCTTCACCCTGTTAGGGACCAGTGGCTGTGATTCCTCCTCTGCTTGCTGGAGAGCCCCCGCGCCCAGTGTTTCTATAGGTGTGAGTGGCACAGCTCAGTGCACGGGTGTTTGCACAAGCAGGGTCAAGCTTTCAGTGAGCCCAGTCGTACAAAAGCCACATGATTGCCTTAGGGAGCTGTTGAGCAGCTAGTCTGCAGCCTAACCAAGGCTTCCCCCCACTCTGCCTCAATTAGCATTTGATGCTTCTGTGCACAGTGCAGTGAGCCAAGCAACCTTCAAAGGGGGCTATGGGAATTTGGGTTGTGCATTAGCAATGTTGGAATGGCTTGAAAAGATTCTGTGTGGGGCTTTCAGACAGTCAGTGATTGAAAGGATGGAGTGTGTACTTTCATTCCCATATTACAAGCTGAGAAACAGGAATTTTTCCAATAGCCATTTACTAGTCACATGCATGATGGCAGGGTGGTGGAATTAAGCAGCTAGCTATGTGACTGTCACACTGTTTGCCTTCATTTTTCAAAATTCTCATCCCTGTTCCAAAGCTTACAAATGCTCTTAGAGAACATGAAATCACATTTCATGCTAAATAGACAAGTATGCAGCCAAGAGTCCTCATCCTTGCAGATAACATGGAACCTACTTGAAAAGGAAGTTAAGGCACTGGAAGTAATTGGTTATTATTTATGTCCCCAATGTTCCCTCTAAATATGCGTAGACTGTGTGCTCAAACAATTTCTTTGTGTGCACCAATATTAGCACTATTGAATTTTTATGTGTGCACTTTATTTTGTTGTGTGCACAGGTTTCATGATCTGTGTGCGCATGCACATGCACACAGCTTAGAGGGAACAGTGCATGTCCCCTGTAATAAAATTTGTAGGGGGGCTCAAAACTAGCAGTAATTTTTTTTTTATAAATGCATCTCCAGTTTAACTTGTTTTCAACCAGTAACTAAAGCACTTGGGCGTGTGTATAAATGTCAAACAGTAACTATCCCATATTTAACTGGCATTCAGTGTGGACATGTGAGACGAGGTATCCAGCACACATGACAGAAGGAATTCAGTGGGCAACACAGGCCTATTAACTACACAGACTGCACCTGTAGGAAGACCCAGGGAGCAGGGAATTAGTTGCAGGCAGGCTTAGCTGGGGATGAGGAGGCAGACCTGCAAAGAATGGGTCTGTTATTGCACTAAGGAAGTCACTGACACTTTGAGAAGAATGAGGAGTGTCTGTGGGCAGTTGCTGAGTAAGGAAAGTCATGACCAGGGAGGAGGGCACCAGTACACCCAGGTGCAGTGAGAGGGGAGCAGGAATTGTAGAAAGAAGTCTGTGAAGGAGCAGTGAGGGCTGGGAGAGTAAAACACAGAACTGCTGGATTGAGGATGCCTGGACCGGAATTCGAAGTTGAGAGTGAGGTTGGGGTCCCTTACTGTCGTCTAGGATAGTGACACCATAAGGGCAATACAGGAGGAGACTGCTTGCCCAGAGGGACTTTTGGTAACCCAGAAAGGGGGGAAACAGGGCTAATGACCTGGCCAGGGGACCCATTTGTGAAGCGGTGGCTCTGGTTCCTGGGGTGGGATGGGTCTGCAGTGTGAGAGAGAGAGAGATGGGATGGACCCTGGCTGAGGAGGTGTGGCACCTATGGAGCTAATCCTTATTGTGGCCAGGATATGCCACTAGGGGTCAAGCCTGTCAGAGGCTTAAACATGTGTGTGAATTAAAAAGCATGTGTAAAATTCTGTAAGATACTTTTCTCTTAAGCCAAGGTTAAATATTTTTGTCCTGGAAGATGGCTGAAGCCAGCTATCTGTTCCTTTACCTTGCACAGCCTCATGACTTTGCTTCTGTTGCTACTATCGGGGCCATCCTTGTAGGTCATTTTATGTGGATCATTTTATGTGGAACTGCCAGTCTCCACATATAGGCTCAGACCCAGAGCTGGAAGCACTAAAGTTCACATGAGAACAAATGGGGAGAGAAGGGGAGTGAGTCAGGCTCAAGGAGTGACTAACTCAGGTGAGACCTGGGAAATTGAGAGGAGGGGAAAGGTTCTTGGGGTTGTCTGTGGGGATTGAAGCTGGGGTGTGAGTCTAATTTCAGCTAAGCAAGGGTCAGGTAGGGCAGGTGCGTGAGATGCTGTAGCTAGTATGAGGTGGTAGCTGTAGATGTGTGGTGCATGGAACGAGACCAGCTCTTGCAGGGAGGAAAGGAATAGAGGCCATCTCTGAGGAGAGAGACTGAACAGAACTCAGCTCAGGGGAGGAAGGCTTGGGACTCTTGAATGAAAGAGAGGGTTTTTTGGAATGCTGTGGGAAAGAAACTCAGGGGTGTGCTCAGCCTGGAACTGAAGGCAAAGGCTTTTACTAAAATAGATCCCTGATGGGGGATACTTTGAGGATCTGGCTTATGTGGACTTGTTAAGGGGAAACTGAGATTGGGCTCTGCAGGTCTAGGTCAGAAGATGGTGCTTGGGAGGCTGCTAACCTTCTTACAGGCCGTGTTTCTAGGAAAAGGTTCCTGGTGAGGTGTGGCTGGAGTGGGAGAACTTACTCAAGGGGATGTGCAGGAGCTGTTGATTCCCAGGACAGACAGCAGTGCCTCTCCTGCAGTGCAGTGCTGGATCCTGGAAAGTGTCCTCCAGCTCAGAGTTAGAATCCTAGAAGATGAAGGTTGGAAGGGAACTAAGGAGATCATGTAGTCCAGCCATCTGCTCAAAGTAGGACCAACTCCAACATCATTATCCCAGTTAAGGCTTTGTCAAGGCACCCCTTGAAAATCTGTAAGAATGGACTTTGCACACCTGCCCTAGGTAACCCATTGTGGTACTTCACCACCCTCCTAATGAAAAAGTTTTCCCCAATATCCAACCTAGACCTCCCCCACTGCAATTTGAGATGATTGCTCCTTGCTCTGTTGTCAGATACCACTTGAAACAGCCTTGCTCCATTGTCTTTGGAACCTCCCACGTCTGCATTTACAGAAAGCAGATCCCGGATGGTGTGCACACCATAGCAGGGGGAGCAGAAGAGTATGTTTACCAGTGGTGGTAAAGGATATGTGACTGCTTCCCAGCATGCTGAGTCCTTCCTCTTTCATTCGGTTCCTAATGCCATGGTGTAGATGAGAGCTCGTCCAACCAGTGGCAGAGACAAAGAAGGAGCAGCACCTTGAACCCATGCTGGAGGAGGGAAATCGGACAATGAGCTGTGGAGTAAGAAATGGAAATTTGCTTGAGGTGAGTATTGAGAGAAGGCTGTAAAGACTCCTCATAGTGGAGTGAATTTGTTATGCTCACCTAAGGTGGGTCCCTGAGAAAAGGCCTATGCACCTAACTGGGGCAGGACAAGCTTGAGAGAGCCCTTTGTGTTCTCTCAAGGAGCTGTCAGATGTCCTATAGTCAGCCTGAACTACAGTAACTTTTCAGAGTGTCAATTGCTGTAAGGAGATGACAAGTCTTCAACACTTTACCTTCTGCATTACTGGGTGAGATTCCATGGTCACAGAACTATAGGTCTCCTCGCTACCCCATCTGAACTGTTTCAGAGAACCTGAGCATTCTGTTTAGGTGCAGCCCTCTGGGATAAAGGCCCATGCACTTGATGATACAATCCCTCTTGGTGTGGGGAGTGCAAGAGCAAGAGTCTACGGAGGACTGCAGACATGAGGGGTACATTTGTGGTTTTGTTTTATTTTTCCTAGGGTTGTATTTAGAACCAAAGGAAAAGAAGTTGAGGGTGAGTGTCCAGTCCATATCATGAGATGGCAAACTAAAGAGAGCAGAGACCATGAGCACTGTTAATACCAAGGAAGACCTATCTGTTGGGAGAAGAGCAGCTGTCACTCAGTGAGATTAATGTCTGTCTGGGTTTGTTAGGGATCTGGTTACAGCCCTCTTGCCTCCCCTCCTGCTTCCCAGTAGCTGGGACTGGAGTTGGTTTTGTAAGAAAATGGTCATAAGTGGCCCTGGGTATGAGGGATAAAAAGTTCCCATTTTCAGGGGCTCCTCATCTCTGACCAGGAGCGGTGTCTCCCTTCCAACAATAGGTTGGATGCAGGAGTCCAACTCCAGTATTGAGTTAATTTCCTTCCTTCTCTGTTCTGTCATTTGTCCTGTCTAATGCATTGGCCAGCTCACTCTTTCCCCATCCCCTCCTCTTTCTACTGTCTTCCTTCATAGGATAGGTGTTATTCCCACAAGCGTGGTCTCAAGAGCCTGCAACATGTGGGTGGGAGACTCATGTTGTGTACTGGATGTATTGGGGGTGGGTGTGCTGTGATGGAGCAATAGGCCCATTTGAATTTAATGTCTGTTAATGCAGTCAGGATAGTGTGAAGCAGATGAGAAAGGGAGGCAGGGAAGGGAAGGTCTTGAACACTGGTAGAGTTTTAGGAGGTGATGGCCCTTTGACTGTTTGCTGCACATGCGGTGGACTTCTCCAGCCAAGTGGAGATTAACCTGGAAGAACCAGAGCTGTAGTGAGGAGCCTCCTCTAGTGGAGGAGAAGCAGCAGGTGTGTGGGTTTTTTTAAATGTTTCCATCTGGGAATCTGAACAGACAAGTGCCTTGCTGAGAGCAGAGAGGTGCTTCTCATTTCTATGGGATGGATTCTGGGTAAAGTAGAGCCAAGAGTTTGGTGAGTAATTGTCTGGGATTGTCCCCCACTCTGCTCCATGGCTAAATGGGAAGGAGGAAGACCTGCATGGAATGAAAGATCTGCAGTATTCGTTGGTTGGTCCTTGCATATCACTGACTGGATGTGAATCACTGGACATCACATTATTCTCTGGTTCTGTACTCAATCATTTTTTTTCTTAGAGATGAGCAGAGGTTTCTGTGTAGCAAGGGGGCAAGAATGGGGGCCACTGAGGTGGTGCGCTGGCACTAAGAAAGTGCTTGGATAAAGGAGTCCAGGTGTACACTCTGGGACAGTCTGACTCCTGGCCTACACAGATTTTTGTGTTTTCTCCTGCAATGCAGTGGAGAGCCAGAAGTGTCTGGCTTTCAGGGGCAGTGAAAAGAACAAGGGGCCAAGAGACATGCCACCAGATAGTGGATCATCAGTTGTAGATGAGCCAGCCAAGAGCTATGCTGCTGTTTGGAGGAGTTACCCTCCCTGTGAGGGACTCAAGAGTCATCACCTATCCCAGCCTGCAGAATGTAGGTTAGTGTGAGGCAGCCTTCACTATCTTCCTCCATTGGCAGTCAGCTTGGCCTCTCCTACATGCCCCCTTTCCCTTCTAAACCCGCTTCATCTCCTGCTTTCCTGTGCCCAGACACTCATACCCATTGTCATCCTGATCTGTCCCATTCCCTGATCATCGACATCCACAGCAAATCCCCCGCCTCCAAAGTCCCCCATGCCTGCCTCCCTTCCTGCTCCTGGGTGGGTACAACACAACCTGCCCACCCCAGTACTGGATCCCAAAGCTTCCCTCAGACTCAGTCCCTCTGTTTCCCCCATCTCCAGCTGTCCAGCTTCACTCTATTCCCCCCTTTTTCTCTCACCCCAACCCCTCTGTTCTCTGCATCTCCCGCTGCCCGGCTCCACCCCCTGTTCTCCCCCTTTCCTGTCAGCATTTTGGAATGCTCCAGAGCCCCACCTCCTGCTTGCGGTGCAACCAATTGGCTGCTGTGGCCAGCCCCGAGCTTGGCACTGGGGGGAGACGATCTGAATTATGGTGGCAGAATGTTGCCCTGCACTCCATCTCCCATCAACTGCCGCAGGGCCAGGAGCATCCTGGGAGTGCTAGTGCCACGTGTCTCCTCCCGGACCACGTGCGCCACCTCGTGTTCAGGCAGGGAAGCCTGCACATCAACAGCAAAGGATCGGGGGCAGGTCTGAAGTGTGACCCCAGCTCCCGTCCTGAGCCCTCCCTGACTCCTAGGGCTGCTCTGTCCTGCCACCCTCCCTTCCAGCCAGTCTCTGCTGTTGGCAGCGCTGCATCATGGCTAGGGTTACCAGATACCAAAGCCTGGAGTATGAAAAGGACACCTGCAGAAAATGTAGTATTAATGTAATAGTCTTCCATTTTTAGGGGGCCCTGGAATGCTTCCCCCTAAAAATAGGGTGTTCTGGGGAGTTCCAGCATACTTTAACCCTTGTAAGTAAAAAGCCAGTCAAAATCATGTACTTAAAAAATGCCTGCCGGGTGGAGGACATGAAAGTAAAAAGGAGGACATGTCCTTTTACCTGACATCTGGTAATCCTAACGATGACAGCTGTAGTTTCCAGTCCAATGCATATTCAGGTACCTAGCCCACCTCAACACTGCCCTCCCTGCTCCAGCCAGGTCCCCCCACCTTTTCTGCCCCCAGCACATGGGATCCACTCAGGTCCCACCCCTCCTCCTTACCCCCATCGCCTCCAGTCTGTCTGATGGCTCCCCAGCCTCACCACCTGGGTTTGTGGGGTGACCACTAGCCAAGTCTGCCCCCCAGCCTCATTGCCTGGGCCTATGGGGGGGGAAGACTCTGGCCTGGCCTGGCCTGGCCTGCCCACCTAGCTTCACCACCTGGGCTTCGAGGAGGTGGCCAATGGCCCAGCCTGCCTGGGCTAGGTGGAGATGACCCCTGGCACCACCCATCCCCACCTGCTCCCTGCCCTGTGTGGGCTGCTCAGCTCCCACCCCTCCTCTGTGCCGCCCATCCTCTCATCCCACACATCTCCATCTTCCCCCTGCCCTGTGGGGGCCACTCACCTCACCTCCCAACCCTCTACCATGCTGCTACCTCCTCCATCCATCTTCACTTGCCCCCTGCCACATGGGGGCTGCTCAGCTCCCACCTCCTCCATCCACCCATCTGCACCTGCTCCTCCACCATATGGGGGCTGCTCAGTTTCCACTCATCCTTACTGCCCCCCAACTCCTCTATCTGCTTATTCCCACCTCCCCTTGCCGTATAGGGGCTGCTCAGCTCCCACCACTCCTTCCTGCCCCCCCCAACTCCTCCATCCATCCCCTGCCACTTGGGGGCTGCTCAGTTCCTACCCCTCCTCCCAGCCCCCCACCTCTTCCATACAGCCATCCCCACCTGCTCCCTTCCCCCTGGGGGCCACTCAACTCCCACCCCTTCTTCTTACCCCCCACCTCCATCCACCCATCCTCACCTCCCTTTGCCACATAGGGGCAGCTCAGCTCTCACCCATCCTTCCTGCCCCCTGACTCCATCCATCCATCCTCTGCCACTTGGGGGCCACTCAGATCCATCCCCTTCTCCATGTCCTCACCTCCTCCATCCACCAATCCCTGCTGTGGGGGGTCAATCAGCTGCAATCTCCTCCATCCACCCATGCCCATCTGCTGCCCACTGTGTGGGGGCTGCTCAGTTCCCACTCATCCTTCTCCTGCCCCCCAACTGCTCCATCTGCACCTGTGCCCCCCACTGTGTTAGGGCTGCTCAGCTCCCCCCCACCTCCTCACCTTCCCACTGCCACATTGGGGCTGCTCAGCTCCTGTGCCTCCTCCCTGCCCCCCACCTCCTCTATCCATCCCGACCTGGCACTTGGGGGCTGCTCAGTTCCCACCTCTCTGTCCTGCCCCACCCTGTGTCTGACCTCATCCCACCTTCTCCAGCCTGCTCCCCAAGTCTTCCCTTCCCCTTGTCCCCACTCATCTACCCCAGCCTGCTACTTCAACATGCTCCTTATCGTCTCTCCCCATTCATTGCCCCCATTTCATAGAATCATAGAATATTAGAGGTGGAAGGGACCTGGCTCATGAGGTCATCTAATCCAACAGGCTCCTAAAAGCAGGACTACTCCCGCTAAATTATCACAGCTAGTGTTTTATCCAGCCAGGTCCAAGTGGCCCAGACAAAGGAGATGGTGGCACAAGTACATCTGTACATCCTAGACAGTCATCAAACCACAGGTAAGCAGTGTGCACCATCCGTGCAGAGGGTAGCCACTTGAAAATGCCAAGACAAGGGATGCTGCAAATTCCTCTTGTACCGATGGATGACACTAAAGTCTGACTTCTAAGTCCCCCATGTTGGTTATCATGATGCTGAAGGAAAAATATACTTAGCCCTGTTTACTGAATTTCAGTCTCTGGTTCCCAGTTATGCACTGAGTTTAGTTATGAGATGAGTTAGTTCAGACTCTGTGCTCTTTACCAGAAGGATTCTCCTAATCCCAAAGAGTCCTGTAACTACATCACTATAAGTTTGGCTCTTACACAGAATACCATGTTGCCAGCCAATCCTTTAGTAACTAAAGTTAAAGGTTTATTATAAAAAGGAAAGAGACTGTAAGAAAACGGTTAAAGGATTAAAGCAATCATGTACATGGAAATGATGTAGTAGTCTTTATCCATCAGGTTCTCAGTAGAACTTGGATTTTGCAGGCTTGTACAGTCTCCCTGATGTTCAGTGGGTCTCAGTTCTTTGTTTCACAGCTCCCATTGTAGCTGAATAAATCCATAGGAGGTGATGGTGGGAGACTGAAGATGAAATGGAAGGGGTGAGGCTGCCTTTTATGTCCCTTTGCCTGTCCCATGCTGCTGTGGAAATTGACAGGAATAAGATGGAGCCAAGAGTCAAAAGAGCAAGTCCTGGATCAGGTGTTCCTGGGATCACTGTGTGACAGTTTTCCTAATGAGCCATTAAGTGAGCTGTCCCTGAGACCATTGAGACTGTTGTGAGGCCAAGAAACAAGAGCACAAGTTAAAATACGGCTAGAGCACACACAGGAGCAGTGCCCTCTGATGGCCATTAAGGGCAGCATTCAGTGTCCCTGCTGGTGCTATTGGAGCAGAGACCTCCCCATCAATGGTGAGTTTGGGAAGAGGGTCATGTATTGTTCCCGAGCACCACAAACCATGAGCCCAGGTGGAGCATTTAAGGGAGGGAATGCCCATAATGCACCCTAGTGTTCCCATGCACAATGTAGATGTCATTTATGTGTACGTGTCATCATACAGAGCACATTATAATCAATGTAATAGTATGCAAGGTGGCCTATTGTAATTTGAAATATTGATGTTAAATTATATCATAAAGGGTTCCCCCACCCAGCCATGGCGTCCTCTACAGTCAGAGCCCCAAACTGTTCTACAGGCTCCCCAGCATAAAATTAACAAGGGTGCCTGACTTCCGGTTCTCTACTTCTCCCAGCTCCTTAAGCAGCTGCTACTTCCAGGGCTGTCCTTAGGGTATGGTGAGAGGGGCAGCTGCTCAGGGCCCCAGAGGGCTGGCTGGAGGAAAGACTGGGCCCGGTGAGGCAGGCTCGGGCCTGTGTCACGCGGGACATAGTGCCTGCAAGATTGGACCTGTGCCGCAGCTGGAAAGGGGGAAAGGAACAGCTGCTTTTGGCTCTGAGCTGGAGCAGCATGGAGGTGGCAGGAGGCAGCACGGGGCCTGTATTGCTACCCCCCCCACCAGCTGCACTGCCTCCCACCCCTTCTCCGCTGCTTGGGCACAGAGCTGAAAGCAGCACGCGTAGTGGGCTGACTGGCAGCGCTGAATTGGGCTGTTGCTTTTTGCTGGCTTGCCCGGTCCCCAGCATGGGACGGCTGATGCAGGGGCCTGACCCTCCCCTGGGCTAGCAAGCCCTGCCCCCGAGTGCCGGGGGGGTGCTCAGCAGAGGATGATTCGCCTGGGGTCCCATACCCTGCTAGGGACAGCCCTGGCTGCTGCTTGCTGAGCACAGCCACTCTGCATTAGGACCTGTCTCTTTTCCTAGCCTAGAGAGATCATGGGGATGGGTTGATAAGAGTTGTTGGCTCCTGCTTAGTGGATCAATTCAACTGACAATCTCTCTGAGCTATAGCACATCCTGTTGCATGGTGCTAGTCTTGGCAGAGAAGAGGAACAGCAGCACAAGGAGAGGAGGTGAGGTGTAGTGGGGCAAAGGGCTGGGTGTAACTCCACCATTTGCAGAAGAAACCCCCCCCCCATGCTCAGGTGGTGACTGCCTTAGCTGTACCCATCAATGGGGGTCTGGTCAGGCAAGGCTGTGTAGTCTGTCTCAGCCCCACCCAGCAGTGCCCTCATGTGGCCACTTAAGAAAATCCCCCGTTATCACCTCACCGTAGTCAGTGCCACAGTGACCCAGTAGCTGGACAGGCCTGCACAACATGTATATGTGACACACAGATGCCCCTGCCCCTGCATGTTTGCACACATTCACAGGAGCAGTGGTCTCTGATGGCTGCTCAGGGCAGCATCCAGTGTTTGAGCAAAACAATCCTATGAGTTTTTGTGGGGGAAAATCCCACATCAGATACTTGGCTCTAGTTATGCACACTAAGGATTGTGGTGATGATCAGTGGTGCTTGGTGGGGGCTGGGCCTGGGGGGGGTGCTACTGCCTCCCGTGCTGAGGGAGGCAGGGCGGGCTGGCCTGGAGACCAGACCCCATGCTCCTGCTCCTTCCCTGAGCCACCCACTCCACCTTGAGGGTGGAGCAGGGTGACTGGAAGCCACAAGGGCTGGCCTGGAAGAGGCTGGATTTAAACCTCCTGCGCCTGCTGTAGGGTAGGGGATGGAGGACACTATGGTGCTGTTCTGCTCATAGCAGGACAGCCCAGGGCTCACAGAATTGTAGGGCCAGGGCTGATTGCCACTTGCCCCCCGGGTGTGGCCCTTTGCCAAATTGAGGCAATGCTTGTATGTAAATACCCCAAAACACCATTCTGGAAAAGTGTCCTGTGCAGTTTCTCCCCTCCAACCCAGCTGTAACTCCTGCTGCTCCACTGTGGCCCTGGCCTGTATTCATCATTGTCAATTTCAAAAGGGATAGTCCTGTTAGTCTAGTCCAGTAAAAAAACAACAAGGAGTTGTGTGGCACTTTAAGACTGACAGATTTATTTTTTGCATGAGCTTTCGTGGGAGAAGATCCCACTTCCTCAGATGCTTCAAAGATGGGTGAACTTACAGAAAGGAATGAAACTAAATGCAAGGGGGGTGTAAAACATAGGATCAGGTCATACAGTAATAGCAAATCAGAGCAGTTTTCAGGTTCAAACCATGGGAAGCCTGAAATCAAATTACCTTTTGTAATTGGAAAAGAACCCATAGTCTCAATTAAGTCCTGCTTT
The DNA here is from genome assembly GCA_007922195.1 of Podocnemis expansa. NCBI lineage: Eukaryota > Metazoa > Chordata > Testudines > Podocnemididae > Podocnemis > Podocnemis expansa. The sequence continues at coordinate 8,344,853 of ML682003.1, forward strand.
CACAGAATTTAGCTTGCATATTAATTTGAGTTCAGCTGTTTCTCTTTGAAGTCTTGATGTCCCAGCTACATCTCTAATGACAGTCGTTAAGAAATCAGTCAGAGTGATTAGGAAGATGGAAGTGCTCAGCAACTGGTTTCTTTGTTCTTTGATTTCTGATCTCAGCTCTGTGCTCATTCAGCCTCTTATGCAGCAATCTTCCTGTTTGTCCAATATATAAGGTGTTGGGGCATTTCTTGCACATGATGGCATAGACCACATTAGTAGATGAGCAGGTAAATGAGCCTTTGATGGAGTAGCAGGGTTGATTAGGACCTATGATGGTATCTATTGTGCAGATATGTGGGCAGACTTGGCAGCGTGGTTTGTTGCAGGGGCATGTGCCTGCTTCAATGTTTCTGTTGTTAGATCTGTAGTTGCTGGTGAGAATCTGTTTTAAGATTAGGGGTTGCCTATAAGCAAGGAGTGGTCTGTCTCCCAATGCTTGAGAGAGTGAGGGATCATCTTTTAGAATAGGCTGTAGGTCCTTAATGATCTGTTGCAGAGGTCTGACTTGGGGGTTGTATGTGGTGACTAGTGGTGTTCTGTTGCATTCTTTTTTGGGTCTCTCCTATAGTAGATGACTTTGGGGAACCCACCTAACTCTGTCAGTTTTTCTTACTTCCCCAGGTGGGTACTGCAGTTTCAAGAATGCTTGATTTGAACCTGAAAACTGCTCTGATTTGCTATTACTGTATGACCTGATCCTATGTTTTACACCCCCCTTGCATTTAGTTTCATTCCTTTCTGTAAGTTCACCCATCTTCACTTCCTCAGATGCTTTGGGATCTTCTCCCACGAAAGCTCATGCAAAAAATAAATCTGTTAAAGTGCCACACAACTCCTTGTTTTTTGTTTTTTTTTTTACTGTATTCATCACCCATTGGTGCAGTAATGCCTCTAGGACAGTGATCAGGGTGCCATTACCAGACTTTACCCATCCCTACCCTGATATTCAGACAAGCCATTGCAGCAGTGCCCAGTGGTGGCCAGATGGGGCAGTCCACACTACATACCATCCCACCCAGCAGTGCCCTCTGGTGCCTACTTATGACAGCAGCCTCTGTGGCCCCACCACTACCATTGGAACAGCAACTCTTCCCCTAAATGGCATGGGGCTGGGCCGTCCCCTCAGGTCAATGGCCTGAGGTGGACAAAGCCAGGGTAAGCCAGGTACTAGGTTGTGTGCCATACACACCCCTCCCTGGCTCTACCATCGTGCATGCACTTTGGGCAGGAGTCTCCAGTGTGCAGCTAAGCCAGCACATTCTGGGTTCCCACTAATGGCTGGGTGCAGCAGTTGCCTGTGTCCCCACCAGGGGAACCAATGACACCTCTCTTCCTGGTGACAGGAGTGGCCATGCCCTATTTTGGGTTCATCTTCACTGTTCTGTCAGTGATCTCCTCATGGCCAGCTCAGACCGTTTCCTAAGTGTATTCCCCTGCCCCACCTCCTCTGCCCACACAGTGGGATAGATCAGGGGCCTCAAACTCAAATCACCATGAGGGCTGCAAATATTGGTGGTAATAGTATCATCGTGGGCTGCAGGAAAAAACTCTAAGGAATGCATGTGGCCCACATGTCATGTGTTTGATACCCCTGGGATAGCTCATCACACTCAGTAGTGACACTGTAGTGATGCCTGGTCCCCCTCCTGCAGTGAGACATGATTGTGGTGGCCAGATGACAGGGCACTGCATGGGGGTGCAGGACCCGCTGGTGGTCTTGTGGGGAAACGTCCTGTGTGTCTTTGGCTCCGTTGGCACACAGGACCCTCCCCCCCACCATGGAGAATTATGTGGGGGGCCATTCCACACCTCCCATCCCCCTCAGTGACCCCAGGTGAACAGAGTGAAGCCGGGCAGGGTTTGTCCAGTCTTCCCTAGGCACAGCATTTGAGCAGGGAACCACAGGGTCCATCTGAGTTCCAGCAGCAGCCGTGGCCTATGTGCAGGTGCTACGCAGGTCTGATGCTCTCTCCAGGCAGTGCTCCAGTGCCCACTGGTGTCCAGGCCAGCCAGTGCAGGGCCTGTTTGCCCCATGCCAGCAGTGCCATCTGGTGGCCATTTTGGGCAGCATCCTCTGTCCCTGCTGCTGTCACGATCCACCCCAAATGGCCACGTTGGGTGAGAGGTGCGTGTTGTGCCCCCCCACCCCAGCAGCATGACAGGTTTGTGGCAGGGGCATGCCTTGGGTGCTTCCTCGTGATGCTCCACCCCTCATTTACCCCAGCTGGCTCAGCTCCTAGCCCTTCCCCACTACGGCCCCATGGGGATGAGGGAGAATCGGGCCATGGCCCAGTAATGGGGCTTGGCTCCTTCTCCTGCAGTGATAGAACAGCGGGCACCGGGCACTATGGACGTTGCTGGTGCAGTGCACGATGGGAACAATAGTCTCTCTTCCTCTCCCCTGGTTTTGTTGCCTGTCAGTCACTGCAGGCCCCTGGCATGATGGAAGATGTAGTGGTCGCTGACTCAGTCCCTCATGAGCTCCTGCCAGGTTGAGAGACTTCTCCTTGTCAAGCAAATGGTCGGCCAGGGAGATGGAGGCGGTCTGTGAGGTTTTCACCAGCAGGTCGGCGGGGGAGGGGGGAGTGTTGGGTTCTGGGCAGGGGCTTCACCAGTGGTGCTGTCATCTGCTTCCATGTCCTGAGACGTTCAGCTGCACCAATTCCGGGACGGGGGAGGGCGACAGCCTCTCGCTCACTGTACACCATGGTGAGGCCCCGTCTCCAGCCTGTGCCGCCTGCCAGGGTCCCCCATGATCATTGGTGCCAGCCACCCCCTGCTCCCTGGCTGTGCCCCAATTCTTTTGCTACCCCCGTCTCTGCCCCCTGCCACCAAAAATCCCTCGTTTACCCTGCCCTCCATATCTGCCCCCATCTCTCTGCTACCCCTTCTCCACCCCAGCCCCCAATCCCTTGCCTCCCCCCACCCCTGCTCCTTGGCTCTGCCCCCCCCCTCCGATTCCCCCACCTCTGATCCCTGCAACCGTAATCCCTCTTTTACCCTTCCCCCGACTCCACGGCTGTGTCCCCATCCTTCTGCTGCCCCCTCTCTGTCCCCCTGTCCCCCCTTTCCTCTGAGGCCTAGCACGCCCCGGGGCCTGGCTCCGTAACCATCCTCCGGGACTCCATCTCCCATCAACCCCCGCAGGGCCAGTGGCATCACGTGTCTCCTCTTGGACCATGGGCACCGCTTTGTGTGCAGTCGGGGAGACTGTGCGCCATTCAGTTTCCGGTGGGCGGGGAGTGGAGACCGGATGTTGCGGGAGGAGGAAGTGCGGCTCGCGCTCTCCACGCCATTAGCAGGAGGTCAGAGGCGCCGGCAATGCCCGGGCCTGTCACTCTCGCTGCCTCCTGGGGGTGCTCTGTCTTCCCGCCCTCCCTGCCAGCGCGTCTCTGCCGCTGGCGGCGCTGCATTGCGGCGCCTGGAGTTTCTAGACTGCCGCGTCCTCAGGTACTTCGCCCCACTCAACGCCTCCTTCCCCGCTCCATCCAGGTCCTCCCCTCTTCCGTCTCCGCCGCCGCCCCCGCCCAGTGGTGTCCGCTCAGCTCCCCCCCGCCTGTGCCACGCCCGCCCTCCGTCCATCCGTCCAGCCCCACGTGCCCAGTGCTCCGTGGTGTCCACCCAGCTCCCTCCCCTCCTGCTCCCGCACGGGTTCCATCCATCCATCCATCCCTACTGATCCAGCGCCCTTTAGAGTCTGTTCAGCCCCATCCTCTCCCTCATGCACCAGTTGAGCTTCTGGCATTGATGGTAGGTACCTGAATTATCCTTGTGCTTGCAGAAGAATTGTCCAGCAGTCAAGAAAGGGTGGCAGAAGTGCATCTGCACAGCCTGGCCAATAAGTTAGCTAATTAGAGATGAGCAGTTCTCAGCTTTCTGTCAGTCCAAGCCATATCTCATGTGTAGATACCCTACATTTTTTCAGAGCCAGGACAGTTACCATGGGGCTCTTGTCTCTGTAGAATTCAGACCAAGAAAGGAAACCATAACCACCTGTGCTGCAGAGCGCTTCCTAATTGTAACTCTAAATGTGTAATGGGAAAAGGGTTGGACAGGGAAACAAAGAGCCTACTGAGTATTGTATATACCCATGACAGCTTCCTCCTTTTCCCCAGTTTGGCCCCAAGGGGAAAGAAGAGGAGGATCAGCCTTCCACCCTTTGGAGGGATGGAGGAAAAAAACCTAGCAGTGGAGCAATGAGCAATGTTGATGCCAGGAAGACCTACCCATCTGGCTGCAGAGAAGCCATCAACCTCCGTGAGATGTGTCCAGTTTGGTGAGCACTGTCTGGTTGTCATGGCCCAGCAGGCAAAGAGTTTACAAGGGTTTCTCATCTCTCTCTCTCTCTGTCCCAGAAGCATGTGTCCTCCCAGATGAAGGTTGGATCTGGGAGGGTGACCCAGTTCTTGGGTTGCTTTTGTTGTGCTTCTGCTTCTCTGTCACTTCTAATATGTCAGGGGCAGGTGCGTTAGGCCTGCATCCCCAGAGGCCGTGATATGTGGGTGTTATATCAAGACTTGACAACAACACCTTATGTGGGGACAAGGTAATGAGCCACATTTATTGAAAACACAAGAACTTCTCTAAACTAAAGGCACAGAGAAAAATCAACAGTTTCTCTTGCTCAGAGCTTAAATCCCAACACATTCACTCACACACACACACATTTCTGCAACAGGGAGGGAGATAGTTACCAGCCTCATGTTGCTCAAGTCTTACCCACTGGCCAGGTGGGAAATCTCAAGCAGGGTCCAGTTGGTCAGAACATGATACTCCTGGAGTTGCAGAATGAACCCAGAGTCCATTATTTTCTTCACCCTTTTTATAGGGCCAAAGCCAGCAATTAGCATATCTTGTCAGTTGTTTACATCCTTCGAACATGGCTTCTTGACTGTCTTATTCCTGTCAGTCTTTATTGTGCTGATGTGATGTTGCTCCCATTCTTCAGCCACCTGGATCTTGGTTATTTCCAGTCTGGCACGCCTCACCTCCCAAATTACACATGCATACCAGTTCAATCATTCCCCTTTGGTGTCCCCTGCTATTATTCCTTTACATAAAAAAAGAGAGAGATAGAAAAGGTTTTACCATTACATCCTTTTTAGAAGTTACATATGACGAAAACATCAGCTACAGTCTTTACTATTAGTCTGGCACCCTTAAAACATAACTGTTGCTCATTGCTGTCCTCTTTACAGCCCAGCTGCCAGCTTATCTTAAACTCTGAGTGTCTGGTTTTACAAGGTGATGTTGGTTTGCTGAAGACCATAGACCATTGAATCATTCAGGGTTACAGGATGTTCTTTTGTTTTTACTTAAAGTCAATTATCTTTTGCATCAGAGGGAAGGAGGGGACAAGTTCAGGCTCAAACTCACTACGTTGGTCAGCTGCTAAGGTCTGTGGGTAATTTAGGTTAGTATGGCCTACACAGGAGGGAACAAGAACCAGGTTGAGTGCCTGGTGCTAACGGCAATGAAGGACGTGGGTTGGTGGAAGCATGCATGCACATGTGTGCAGTGCTGCGCCAAGAGACCTGTCTGTATTTTCCTTCTGTTTTCGTGCAGTGGAGCTGATGATGCAGAGTGGAGGGAAGTGAGAAGGGTGGGATCTCATGTATGAGTCAAGGTAGGTATCTGTGTTGTTCGCTGGATTTGCAGAGGAATGGTCTGGGAGGGTCAGGCGAAGGAGAAGGTGTCTGGAAATGCATCAGCACAGCCTGGACTGTTGGTCATTGAAGCAGAGATGAGCAGTACTCTGCTTTCTGTGTTTGACATCACTGCCTGTGGGTGCGTGGTCAATCCACTCTGTCTGTGTCACCTCTAGGTACCTTAGATTTCTTCAGAGACGTGAGGGTCCCTGCTGGGTGCTGGTTTCTGATGTGTTTCTTCCCCCCGGCCTTAAGGCTAGTCTCCTGTGCACAGTGATATCTTTGGGGGCTGTGCTCTGGAGCGCTTTCACCTGACTGCTACCGCTCCCCAACAATCATAGTCCTATAAGAAGAGAATTCTTGTTTTCTTTGCAGCCATTCTGAAGGGAAAATAGGCCCTTTCACCAACAGAATGGTCTGCAAATATGGAACTAATTAATTGTAATGAAATGCCACAAGCAGAAAGACAATCAGATGTAAATGATTTTAACAGAGAATATAGTCAAAATGATGAAAAGAACACAGGGGTTTTCACCACTTCCTGCAATGGATAAAAGGCAATGTGATCTGTGTGAGGGGGATGTGACATAGCACTTGTCCTGCTCAGCCTGCTACAAGGAGGGCACCTAATTTGCATAGGATTTGTATTTGCATGAGTCCCAGTCAATACTTAGCATAATGTCAGTGTAAAGTGAGGTAGGCACTCAGTTGCTGGGCCTGATGGGAAATGGTACATGTGGGTTAGGAATGGCTGTGTTTTAACTGAAGGGGGAAATGAAATGTTGTTGTATTGTATGAGCTGCCTTTAGCCTGGCCTGCAGGAAGGGTCACCGTCAGGTGAAGAGAACTTGAAAGAGTGACAGACCCTGTTTCCCAGGCTGAGACAGTTCGGAGAGGTGAGTGGCGTCCATCCTGGCGTGCAGTCTTGCTTTGACAGATGCTGCTTGGTTCGCTCCTGCAGCTAAAAGGTAGATTTACTGGTTCCTTGTGGAGTCTTTTAGTTGTCTTTTGAGTCCTGAAAGCTGATCTTCTGAGCTGGTTGGAGGATTGGCAGGCCCCAGCAAGTGTACCTGATAGCTCTTGGAGACAGAGTGTCAGCAGCTGGTGCTGTGATAGCTTGAGGGGGTGTGAGGTGATTGAAAGAGCTGGATGAGTTCCTGGAGAATGGGTGGGTTGTACATTCTGGGCCATAATTAGGGTGGAGTGACTGGGGCAAAGCCATGGAGTCAGGGCCCTCATCTCACCCCCCCCCTCCTGCCAGCAGCCCAAGACCAGCCTTGGGAAGGGGAGTGGGGTCAGCCGGCGTGATGCCAGACTCTGAGCTCCCACGCCATCTCTGGCAGCCATTCTGTCCCCAGGGGCGTGGTGAGCCAAACTTTTACCCTCTCACCTCTGCTGGCAGGGTCATGGGCAGCGCAAGCAGCGTGGGCTCTGATGGCCAAAAGCTGCATCAGAAGCTGCACCAACTGCAGCAGTCGGCCCTGCCTCCTCCTGAGGCTGACCAGCTTGGTTGCAGCTGGTCTTTGTGTAGGCCATACTGGCCTAAAATTACCCATAGACCTTAGAAGCTGACCAAAGTAGTGAGTTTGAGTCTGAACTTTCCCCCTCTTCTCCTCTCTTATGCAAGATAAGTGACATTGAGCAAGAACAAAAGAAACATCCTGTAAACCTGAATGATTCAATGGTCTATGGCCTTCAGCAAACTAACATCACCTTGTAACACCAGACACCCACAGCTTAAGATAAACTTGTAGCTGGGCTGTAAAGGAGACAGCGATGAGCAACGATTATGTCTGAGTTGTCAGACTGATGTTTTAATTATATGTACCTTTTACTGAAAAGGAAGGGGTGCTGAGGTGAGTGATTGAAATGGTATGTGTGTGTAATTTGGGAGGTAAGCAGTGCCAGACCAAAGATAAGCGAGGAAGATGGCTGAAGAATGAGAATAATACTACATCAGCACAATAAAAATTGTAACAGGAACAGAACAATCAATGCATCATGTTCGAAAGATGAAAACAAATGGCAGAATATGTTAATTTCTGGCTTTGGTCCTATAAAATGGGTGAAGAAAATAATGGACTCTGGTTTTCATTCTGCAACTGTCATCTTGGAGCATTGGATTGCGACCAACAGAGGCCTGTCTCCCTCCTTGTGCCCAGCCTTGTTGGCCACTACACTGGCTCAAGCAACACATGAAAGGACTGGTAATTATATCGTACCAGGTTGCAGAACTGTGTGTGTGTGTGCACGCACATGCTTTTGCTATCCTTACTTATTTACAATAAATGTGGCATATTGCCTTGTTCCTCTGAATAAGATCCTGCCAGTCTTTTCTTTTTTTTTTTTAAGTAAAACATTTATTGGGGAGTGCTCTCCTGGGTGCCCTTTTGGGTTTAACATTTGATCCCAGCCACTTCCCCCAGCACTGGCCCAGGGGCGAGGGGGGCATTGGTGCGGAAGCCCAGAGCCCTGCAGCTCCTGATCCACCACTGGCAGCTGGGGCTTGATCAGGCCCTGGGTTAGGGGAGTGCACATTTGGGGCTGCTTGCCCTGGGCCCCAAAATGTCTCGTTCCAGTGCTGTGCACATTTGCAATGAGGAAATTGCTAGTTTAAATAAAATAACTCTCTGGAAATCAGTGGCAGCATGGTTTGTTCTTTAAATGTGAAACAGCACACAGGTTCATCCGCTGATCTTTCCCCCACTGGGGGCCCTCAGCAGGGTGTAACCCCACCACTTGGAGAAGAAACCCCCACTGGTGCTCAGGTGGAAACTGCCATAGCTGTACCCCTCAGTGGTGGCCTGGTCAGGCAAGGCTGTGTGTTCCATGTATCAGCCCTGCCCGGCAGTGCCGCCTTGTGGCCACTTCAGAAAATCCCCCGTCTTATCTCCTCACCAGAGTCAGTGCCACAGCAACACTTGTGAGCCAGACATGGCTGTGACCTTGCGTATGTGACACACAGCTCGGCTCCGCCCGTGTGTGTGTGTGTGTGTGTGTGTGTGTGTGCGCGCATACACACACAGCAGCACTGCTCCCAGTGGCTGCTAGGGCAGCATCCAGTGTCCCAGCAAAACAGTCCTAGAGCTTTTTTGGAGGAAAATCCCACATCATCAAATGCTGGGCTTTACTTGTATACACCAAGGAATATGATGATGAGCAGTGGTGCCCTGTCAGGGCTGTCCCTACATGAGGGCAGGGCCTGTTCATCACATTGTAGCAGTACCTGGTTCCTAGCCCCCCCCCCCTTGAGAAAGTGAGTGCTGGAGGCTGGGTGACAGTGCACTGTGTGGCGGCGCAGTGCCCTCTGCTTACTATGTAGGGAAATGTCCAGTGTGGCCTCAGTACCAATGCCCATGGGATTCCATGTCCACGGATCATTTGGTGGATGTCATCTCTGCTTCCTCCCCGCCAGTGACCCCAATCTGACGGTCTTTGGCTGGGCAGGGTCTATCTATTCTGCCCTAGGCATGGTATTTGTGCAGAGGCCAAAGGGTCCCCTGTGTGTACTAGACTTAGGGGCAGGCTGGTGCCCTCCCTCATCAGTGCTGGAGTGATCCCAGGGGGTCTTGGCACAGCAGTGCAGGGCATGGTCTCCCTCCATCCCACCACCTGCAGAGCCCTTGGTAGCCACCTAGAGCAGTGTCCTGTATGCTGCTCCCCCAACAGCCACCCTGGGCGAGGGGGGGTGCGTGTTCTCTGCCCCAGGCAGTGACAGCTTGGTGTTGGGAGGGTGGGGAGTGCACCCTGAGTGCTTTCCTGCCATGTTCCACCTCTGCCCCCCATTTACCTCACCCATCCCAGCTACCAGCCCCTCCCAAATATGGCTCTGTGGAGGTGGGAGGGTCCTGGGGAAGGCTAGGTGGAAGATTCGGGGCCTGGCTCAGCATGTGGGCTCAGCTTCGCTGTCCGAAGTGACAGAGAAGCGGTTGCCGGACAGCGGTGAAGCAGTGCATGATGGGAATGTAGTCTCAGTCAGTGCAGGCACGCAGCATGATGGGAAAGGTCTCCACTACCCCAGCCTGTGTGCCCATCGATGCAGATGCCTGGGATGATAGGAGGTGTAGTGTCTGCCCCCATCGCCTGTCAGTCACCGCAGGCGCCTGGATGATGGGAGATGTAGTGTTTGTCCCACCCCCGGCTTCCCTCACGAGCCAGTTTCTGCAGGCGTCCGACACGATGAAGGCTGTCGTGTCTGCCTGCACCCGTTTCCATCAGCTGTCGCTCACTGGTGGCATGTAGCATGATAGGAGACGTAGTGGCTGCTGCCTTCGTCTTATGAGCCCCTGCCAGGCCCAGGCATTTCCCCTTTCTAGTGCCAGCTGGGGCCATCCACACTATGTGCCAACCTGCCCCAGCAGTGCTGCCTGGTGGCCACGTACGGCAGCAGCCTGCGTGGCCCCACCACTACTGTTGGTGCAGTGACCCTTCCCCTAACAGGCACCAGGCTGGGCTGTCCTCACAGGGCACTGGGTCTCAGTGGAGAAAGCCAGGGTAGGACAGGCACTAGGTGTATGCCAGCCGCCCCCCCCCCCGCCTAGATTCACCATCACACATACAATTTGGGCAGGAGGCTCTGGTGTCCAGCTAAGCCAGCACATAGTGTGTCCTTGCGCATGGCTGGGAGCAGCAGTGGCCTGTGGCCCCCGCCAGGGGAAGCAGTAACACGGCTCAGCGCACCCCTCCCATAAGAGGAGTGGCCAGGCCCTAGTTCATGTTCACCTTCTTGCTGCTCTGTCAGTGTTCCCCGCCCCCCCGTGGCCAGGTGATACCATTTTCTGTGGCGAGTCCCCCCTCATGTTGGAATAGATAGTCACGCTCAGGGCTCAGATTCTGACAGTGCCACTGCCCCAGCCCGGGTTTGCTGGTGGCCACACACCAGTGCACTGTACGGAGGCACAGTGCCCTCTGCTGGCCTCGTAGGGACATGTCCTGTGTGGTCTCCACACCATTGCCACACAGGAACGCCCCCCCCCGGGAGAATTTTTTGGGGGCCATTTCCCCTCCACCTGTGAGAGTGCCCCAGGCAGACAAACTGAAGCCGGGCAGGGTCTGTCCATTCCGACCTAGGCACAGCATTTGGGCAGGGGACCGCGGGGTGTCTGCAGTGCTCCAGCCACCCACTGGTGTCCAGGCTGGGCAGCACTGAGCGTGGTCGCCCCACCCCAGCAGTGCCCTCTGGTGCCACCCCAAATGTTCCTGCCGCCGTCACTGTCTGCCCCAAATGTCCACATTGGGGGGGTGGCGTATTGTGACAGCTGGGTGTCGTGGGGGGGGAATATGCCCTGAGGGCTGCCCTGCGATGCTCCACCTCTGCCCCCATGAGGCCCAGCCACCAGCCCCTCCCAAATATGGCTCTGTGGAGGTGGGAGGTTCGTGGGGAGGGCAGGCCGGAGACACTGACCTTGGCTCAGTAAGTGGACTCGGCTTCGCCCCCCGAAGTGACAGCTGGGGGGGGGGGTGCCGGAGAGTGCCGATGGCGGTGAAGCAATGCCTGATGGGAAATGTAGTTTCAGTTACTGCAGGCTCACAGTAAAATGGCAGACATCTCCGCCCCCGGCCTCCGTTCCAGTGGCTGCAGGCGCCCCGCATGATGGTGTAACCCATGTGCCTAAATAGGTGCAATCTCTTTTAGGGACCCTTATGGCAGGGTTACGTTGCTAGGCAGATTTTGCAGCCCAGAAACCAGAACCTTCTGGTAACAGGGTGTGGGAGCACACTGAGCATGCTCCACAAGTTTTATTGTTTTGCTGGAGTTACATGCCCAGGGAGAAGCCTGAGAAGAGAAGCCTGGAGAGGAGCAAACAGAGAGCTGCAGAGGACATTGGCTAAGGGACTCAGTGAAAGGAGCTGAGCAGGAGTGGACTGCAGGATGTTTTCTCCCTGCTTTGGACTGCTTTGCAGGGGAGTTGTCTGCAGCAGAACTGAGAGTTGGATGGCCAGTGAGCTGATTGCATGGTGCTGGCTGCACAGGAGGAGGAAAGGATTGCATGGCATCTGCCTGAAGACTCCTGCAGCTAGAGAGGATGAGGATTGCTTTCCTTCTTCATTTAAGCCTCAGGGACTTAAAAGACTGCAATTGAGATAAGGGTGACTCCACCTGAACTTTGGGACTCTTGGGTTTCTTACTGTTTTGTTTAAATGTATTATGGTTCTTTAGGATAAGGTGTGTTTAGTTAGTTAATAAAGTTCATTGTTACGTTTCTGTTGAGTAATAGTTTAATGTGGATGGAAACTCTGAGCAGTCTTCGCCGTGAGTCCTTTTAACAACTGGATCCTGGCTCTCCAGTTGCTTTCATCAGGGGTTTTCTCTGTGAGGCACTGGAGAGGGGCAATTGAATGAATTTGAGCCCACCCTAGCAGGTTACAATGGGACAGGCAGTGTCCGCCTCTGCCGGCCCCGCGTCCGTCAAGAGTCAGTCACCGGGGCGCCCGGCATGATGGGAGATGTAGTGTCCACCCTAGTGTCCATCGCCTGTCCATCACAGTTGGCGCGTGGCATGATGGGGGATGTAGGCACTGCTGCCTTCAGCTCCCGCGAGCCGCAGCCGGGCCCAGGGAGCGCTCTTCCAGGGAGGCGGAAGCAAACTGCCGTGGTTTTCAGGGAAAGGCCAGAGATGCGTTGGGGGGGGGGGGTGTCTCACCGGCGGTGTTGTCATCGCCTTCCGTGCCATGAGCTGCTCAGCAGCACCGATTCCGGGCGGGGAAATCTCGCGCCTGCTGCCCCCACTGGGGAGTCCCCGTCGCCAACGCGCCCTGCCCACCATAGTGTCCCCCCCCCCCCGTGTTCCTTGTTGCCGGGCCCCCTCCGCTCCCTCCCCAGCCCTGCCGGACACGGATCCTGGCTGCTTCCCGGCCGCACGGAACCTCATATCCGGTCTCAGTACCCTGGGGGCCCCATTACAAGCGGACCAAGAAAAGAACTTCCGTTCCCTGCTCCCCAGACGGTCGCCTCGGAAGCAGTTGCCAAGCCCTGCCCAACATTTCTCCCACAGCAAAGATGGCAGAACTGGCATTTCCGGTTCTGCCCCTAAAAAAGATGGTGGGTTCATTCGTGCTGCTTTTCCTCCCCGCAAAAAGATAGCGCGGGCTTGTCTACAGGCACCGGTAGAGATTTCAGGATGACAGCGGGCTCCGAGGATACAGAAAACGAGCGGCCGCAGGTGAGAGCTAAACCGAGGAACCTTCTTGCGCCGAGCCCAGGTGCATTTACAGTCGGTTCCCTTGGAGGCAGCGACGTACCCTGGCGGCTGTGCCCTGAGTGGCCGGCAGATGGCGAGAGCGGGGGAGGGACTTGGTTGCGTGACGTCATGGTGAGTGACGTGGGGGTGGGGATAGGGACAGCCTGTCTTTTCCCTGCCCCTAGTTCCCGCGCTGCCCCACACATTTGGCTTGGGGGTCGGGAGGTTGCTGGCTGCGCCTGGGGGAGGGCTAGTGGAAGTGGCGGGCAGCAGGTGAAGCCAAGAAGGCTGGTCCGGGCACGGCTTTTAAAGCTTGGCGCTGCCCCGCCGGGGACCAGCAGCTGCGATGCTTCCTCTGCTTGCTGGGAAGGCGCCTCAGGGGCTGGGGATACACAGAGTTTCTATAGGTGAGAGTGGCACTGCTCAACCCAACAGTCTTTGCTTGAGCAGGGCCAAGCTCTCCGTGAGCCCAGTTGTACAAAGGCCACACGGCTGTCTTGGTAACTCAGCGCACTTTGGAGCCATTGACCGGACTGGCTGCAGCCTAAACAGGATCCGAAGGGGCAGCAGTATTAGTCTAGTTAAGCAAAAGAAGCAAGGACTCCTGTGGCACTTAAAAACTAACAGCTTTATTTATTGCAAGACCTGTTCCCATGTTGTACACTCTCTTGCATTTATTTTCATCCCATTCTGTAAGTTTCCCCCTCTTCGAAGCATCTGACAAAATGGGATTCTCTCCCATTTAAGCTGATGTGATAGATAAAGCTGTTAGTCTTTAAGTGCCACAGCACTCCTTGCTTCTTTGGGCTAAATAGGGGGGTATGGGAATATGGGTGTGTTAGCCACATCAGAATGGCTTGAAGAGCTGGTGTGTGTGGCTCTCAAACAAGTCACAAATTCAAAGGACAGTGTGTGCTCTCCTTCCCATATTACATGTTGGGAAGCAATTTTTCCCTCTAGCTGTTTACTAGTAGGTTGTGTGTGATGGAGGGACGGTGGTATTAAGGAGTTAAGTGGCTACCTCACACTGTTACCATTTCTTTTTCAATTGCCTTATCCCTGTGGCAAAGTTTACAAATGCTCTTGGAGAACATGAAATCACATTTCATGCTAAGTACATAATTATGCAGCCAAGAATCCTTGTTCCAGATAACGTGGAAACTGCAACCTGAACAGAAGGTTAAGAAATGGTATTTAATTG